>OZ024855.1:3206189-3361189 GCA_964017155.1 Oasisia sp. SBJ-2009
TGTGTGTGTGTGTGTGTGTGTGTGTGTGTGTGTGTGTGCGTGTGCGTGTGCGTGTGCGTGTGCGTGTGCGTGTCTGTGGTGATGTGTGTGTGTGCGTGTGCGCTTGCGTGCGTGTGTGTGTCTGTGGTGATGTATGCGTGCGTGTGTGTGGTGATGTGTGTGTGCGTGCGTGTGTGCGTGTGTGTGGTGATGTGTGTGTGTGAGTGCGAGCGTGTGTGTGTGTGTGTGTGTGTGTGTGTGTGTGTGTGTGTGTGTGGTGATGTGTGTGTGTGTGTGTGTGTGTGTGTGTGTGGTGCGTGCGTGCGTGCGTGCGTGTGTACGCGTGCGCTTGTGTGTGGTGATGTGTGTGTGCGTGCGTGTGCGTGTGGTGATGTGTGTGCGTGCGTGCGTACGCGCGCGCGTGTGTGTGTGTGTGTGTGGTGATGTGTGTGTGTGTATGTGTGTGTGTGCTTGCGTGTGTGCGTGCGTGCGTGTGTACGCGTGCGCTTGTGTGTGGTTATGTGTGTGCGTGCGTGTGCGTGTGTGTGGTGATGTGTGTGCGTGCGTGCGCGTGTGTGTGTTCGTGGTGTGACTGCACATACGGGCGGCGCTGTCTTGTGAAGAGAGCTGCGTGAGCCGTATTTTCAACATGACACGACATCGAAATGGGACGTGTTGACAATTGTTGCGGTGACGTTCGCAATTTGTCGGTCGTCGGATATTGACCTCGGAAGACAAGACGGGGGCGCTGCATTGGAGGAGGGGGGTGGGGTGGGGGGGTGGTAGTGTTTTGATACCTGTTCGCGGCGACGTTCACAACTGAAGAATGTTCATGGCGGAACGTATATATATATATATATATATATATATATATATATATATATATATATATATATATATCCATATTTAGGCGCACTTCACCATCGAAGCGTATAGGAGATACGTTATTCTAATGAAAACATTGCGAGGCACAATTGCGACGATCTACCCATCAACACACCCTAGATATGTGACCTCTTCGTTGTCAACAATCTGCATCCCAAACCGAAAAAGAAAGAATTCTCAATCGCCACACGGAAGATCGTCGACCATCTTGAAGTATTGTTTTATTACCTAACAAAATGATACATCGAATGACGAAAAAGACACCATCGACAATCAACCAGTCATTTGGATTAGATATGATACATATCTGGTTAAAATAACTGACAGTTGAAGACGGCGGGTAAGCCATGGAAGGAATCTGCAAGCCGGCGAACATCCAACCCCTTTCGGGGAGGAGGAAGTCTGATTTCCCAATGCTTCAACAGCGAAAGGAGTTTACTCTCCTCCCGACCATGGTTACCGAAAATAAATTACACCGATCTACATCCTATAACACCCTAACATTTAACGTCCGATAACTGTGAATAAAGTCGACAGCCGCTTCAATAACTTGAATTGAATCCGATGTCTCTTCCCGTGCGACCGACGTTCAATATGAAAGCCTCTTCGAGTTCCAATCCGATGGCCGTATCGTGCGCGTCGTATAGTTTGCAGGGCCTAGACTCTAGACTATAGTCCACATCTCGATGTCACCGTGGCCGTTTGCTACAACAACATTGAAGCGATTTAATAGTAAGTGTATCGATAACGAGCAGCTATAGACGGCGAGTAAGACAACGACAAAAAAGTGAGAAAACTGACCTGCAGCGGATCCATTTCGCCTTACATTACATCTTACATACATCTTACGCCCTTCTCGTTGTCTCGTTGTTGGGCGGAAACCGCAATCACGTGACCACTAATTGTGCGAATCCGCAGTTGCGCAATGCGCAACTTCCTGGCAAAGCAATGAACGTTTGCGCATGCGCCTATTCTTATATTTCCTGTGCGTGGATGTTCGCGGATGCGTTCGCGTATTTCTCTGTGTATTCGTGTTATTTTAAAACATCATACTTTTACCCTTGAAGGTGAACCTTTGGGACACTATCCGCCAGGGAAAATACAGAAAACAAATTGAGAGTGTACTTGTTTTTATGAGAGAGTGCGCGTGAATATGCGCGCCCACAAGTGTGTACGTGTGGCAAAACGGCCCCTGGGGGTAATACGGCCCCCCGTCTTTTCTGCCAAACGAGTGAACACAAACTAACGTTGAATAGTGGAACATGATGCTGCTACCTAGCAAATACTCATAGCGACCGCAAGGCCAAGCGCTACCAAAACTAAGTTCACATTTTTTTAAAAAGTTTTGCATACCCTACGATCTAATAATCACTCCTTTGTAAAATCGATGTTAATATGTCCACCGTGTGATGATTAGCCAGCAACTTGTACTAATGCACTCGCATCTATACCCGTTTTCAATGACTTTTTATCGAAATGGGTGAGATATTAAAGGATTACATGTGAAGGTGAAAAAAGTTGGGACTGGTGTGTATGGTGTGTAAGACGGCCCTGTCAGAACGGGGTAAAACGGTCCCGGGGCCGTCTTGCCCCGCCATGCAGTACGAATATGATATGTAAACGCAATAAAGCTGTGATGTATTTATAGCACACACAATAATTTAAATACAAAAAGTGCAAGATAGTCGACGAATGCTGCGATGAAGAGGAATGGCCTTGTTTGGTGTGGGGAGAACCATTCAGTTGCAGTCGGTCACGAGGAGTCTGGGTTCAATGCCAAGAATGCAAGAATTGGGCTCACAGTGAGTGTACACCAGGGCTCCCGTATTTCGTGTGTCCCAACTGCGAGTCAGAGTGTGATTAGACGGTAGATTATCTGCAAGCCATTTGTTAATACAATATCTTAATGATTGTAAGGTTTGTGATGACGCAAATTCCAAAGCTGATAAGTATTTTTAGTGACGAGTGTAATGATAATGCAAAATATTGCTGTAATTTTTTGACATATTATAATTAATGATGAGTGGTTTCGATTGATGAGTAGGCTGTTGTATCTGCCGCGAAGTATCTGCATGCCATTACTTTAGTATAATATGTTCAACACTATAATGATTTTAAGGCCTGTGATGATGCAGATGCCAAAGGTGATCGTACTGTCGAGTAATACAGACAGGAGCTGATAGGTAGGAAACCGGAATGTTCCGGATGTAAGACCAATAGAGCGGGAGAACTGTAGATGTGCAACAAATATTATCAGTATTATGTGACCGTGTTGTATTGTCGAAGAAGCAATAGAAAACAGACATAACAATGATGAGTCTAATGTATCACGATGAGTGATGCGGATTGGTGATTATTTCTGCTTACGATGAATGATGATAATAGTAGTAGTTAATGACGGGTTAAATAAATAATGAATAAAACACGGTTAAACCTAATATTACAGTAAATAGGCTCGGGGCCGTTTTACCCCAGGCGAGGGGCCGTTTTACCCCAGGCATCGGGCAAAACGGTTTTATTGGAGCATATTGTAAACTTGTTATAACTTACGTTTTGGTTATTCAATCATTCAGAGACATGTGTCATACACAAAGTGTATATACCTCAACAATATTACTGCCCAATTATGCATCGACAAGTTATGGATACAAAAATATATAACTTTTCCCTTAGGGGGCCGGGCTGCCCCAGGTTATCCTATACGTCATATAATATTTGAAACAATATAACATAAAAGCATATAAACATAACTAAAGTCTACCGTACAATCAGCTACTTGAATAATAATGAATACAATAATAAGAACATAAGGGGGGGGGCAAAAACCCCCTACAAATAATAAGAACGTAAAACAGCTACAGACCTATTTCTAACCTTAGCTTCATTTCCAAAATACTCGAAAAGGTTGTTGCAAATCGACTTACTTCTCACATCAACATAAATGGTGTAACCAATGCATCACAGTCTGCGTACAAACAATTTCACTCAACAGAAACTGCTCTTTTAAAAGTACACAATGACATAAACCTTAACATTGATAATGGCAAAGTTACTGCACTGACCCTGCTTGACCTATCCGCCGCTTTCGACACCATTGACCACGACATTCTCATTACACGCTTATCAACGTGGTACGGGATATCTGGCACAGCCTTGAGCTGGTTTACTTCATACCTTACTGAAAGACGGCAAGCCATTAAAATAGGTAACTGCTTCTCAGACATGCTGCCCACCTCTTGTGGTGTCCCCCAAGGTTCTGTTTTGGGTCCGTTGCTTTTCACTCTGTACACAACACCATTAAGCTCAGTTATCCAGAGTCACAACCTGGATCATCACCTTTATGCAGATGACACACAAATCTATGTTTCTCTTACCACACCAGATACTTGTCGCTCCCTAAACCAGCTCAGGGATTGTCTCCAAGATGTCTCCCTCTGGATGAAAAATAGTAAATTAAAACTAAATGCAGATAAGACTGAATTTCTCATCATTGGTACCTCAACGCAGCGGGCAAAACTCAATGGCTTTTTCCCGACACATATACTGAGTCAGAGTATCACACCAGCCGCCTCAGTTTTAAATCTCGGAGTAACGTTTGATGAAAACTTCAATTTCAAACAACATATCTCGAAAACATGCCGTTGCTGTTTCTACCATATCCGTGATCTTCGCCGTATCCGCCGGTTTTTATCACTTTCCGTTGCTAAAACCATCGCCACAGCTCTAGTAAGCAGCAGACTCGACTACTGCAATTCCCTCCTTTACAATACCGCAAACAAGGACATAGCAAAACTTCAGCGTGTCCAAAATTGTTTAGCAAGGGTAGTCACGCGTTCTCCTCGTTTTTCTCGCTCAGTGCCGCTTCTAAAATCACTGCATTGGCTACCTGTGCACTATCGCATCATTTTCAAAATTTGTACAATAGCCTATCAAGCACTCTCGTCTACACAACCAGCATATCTAAATTCAATGCTAACTCCAACAAGAAATTCCAGACAGCTACGCTCAACCAGTAGTAACCCTCTTTACATCCCTCGGGTGAAAACGAAAGCCGGGACCAGAGCTTTCTCGGTTGCCGCACCAACGGTGTGGAATTCGCTTCCTGCCAGTGTTAAATCACAAGGTAATATAGTTTCATTCCGCCGACATCTAAAACCTATCTCTTTAATGCTGCCTATCCTCCTTAGCCTCCTAGCTTTTCCATCCATCCGTTGACGACTCACGCATTGCTTTCGATTATGAGATTGAATAATCCCCTGGTTTTGTCGCGCCACTGAGCTTGATTTTCGAGGATATTGGCGCAAAAGAAGTTACTATTATTATTATTATTATTATTAAAGGGGGAAACCCCCAGTAACTAAAGGCTGGAGTATTCAATCCCCCCAGCAAAATAATGTACAAGGTACTGTTGCCTGGCAGGAGTGTAAGTGCAATGTATGAATAAATAATAACAGTAACGACAATAATAAATTGCCTGTTTTATCCTTATATTAATGTAAATTATACATTAATATTAGGCAAGAGTATTGATTGTTTATGACTAATGTTAGTGTTAGTATATCCAATGAGCCGTACACCTTTCCAAGCTTAGAAACTACACAATTAAATAGATCAAAACGCTGGAATGGAGGTAGCTGCAAATGTGATGCACCCTAGCGCAATTGTTTGAACATAATATATTATATCCAGTAACATTTGATATCTAACGATTAACCTGAAACTCTTTTCGTGACTTTGAATCAGAAACACTTGTTCGATCATAACGTTGTTTTGAATAGGTACATCAAATATGTGTCAAGGAGGACGCGTCGACTCCTGCTGATATGGCGTTAACCTTTAAAAGAAACACCTTGCAAGCTGACGAATAACGCTAAAACTACAAAAACAGCACAATAATTACTATAACTATACATTACCCACTTAGTATGGAACGTTAATTGATATTATATAAAACTACCCAATTAATACTAATTAATATAAGGTCCACTAACATAAAGCATAAGCAATAATTATTCTAAAATATTAAACATAACGCGGAATCGCACGGGGAGCCAATGCCGTGATTTTAGGAGTGGCACAGAGCGAGCGAATCAATGAGACTGGGAACTACCCTTGCCAAACAATTCTGGACGCGTTGAAGTTGAACAA
Organism: Oasisia sp. SBJ-2009; assembly: GCA_964017155.1. Lineage (NCBI taxonomy): Eukaryota > Metazoa > Annelida > Polychaeta > Sabellida > Siboglinidae > Oasisia > Oasisia sp. SBJ-2009. The sequence continues at coordinate 3,212,202 of OZ024855.1, forward strand.
TATCTTTATTGGCACTATCATTAAGGAGAAAATTACAGTAATCAAGTATACGAGACTTCATTGGTTCATCATCAAACAAACGTATTAGGGTCATCATCGTCGGCAAGCAGTGTCCCATCTACCAAACGTTCTGTTCTTGCTGTGTCTCATCCACTCATTGACTTGCTGTTGCACCGAACATATCCATACGATTGGGTCGACCCGTCTCCATGCGAGTCTGCTGAGTCGCATTCCACCGCAACGACGCGTCATTCCCCTGAAACATGCCAGTGCATAGGTCATTGGGACCAAAACAGATGATAAAAACGATGCACTGGAGTATGTAAATAAGGAAAAGAAAGTCACATATTATCATGGTCACTCTATGGTCTGTGGTCCCCCGGTTTCATCCCAGTGCACACGAGGATTGTATTAGTTTATACACGGCAACCCTGTCCCTATACATCTATTTCTAAAGCTGGCCGTCGTCTTCTCGTCTGTAGCTGTCAACTGGACGTTTTCTAACTACTGCTACGGTACGTCCCTCTGTGTACATACAGCTACGGTACGTCCCTCCGTGTACATACAGTTACGGTACGGCCCTCTGTGTGCACACAGCTACGGTACGTCCCTCCGCGTACACACAGCTACGGTACGTCCCTTTGTGTACACACAGCTACGGTACGTCCCTTTGTGTACATACAGCTACGGTTCGTCCCTTCGTGTACATACAGCTACGGTACGTCCCTCCGTGTACATGCAGCTACGGTACGTCCCTTCGTGTACATACAGCTACGGTACGTCCCTCCGTGTACATGCAGCTACGGTACGTCCCTCCGTGTACATGCAGCTACGGTACGTCCCTCCGTGTACATGCAGCTACGGTACGTCCCTTTGTGTACATACAGCTACGGTACGTCCCTCTGTGTACACACAGATACGGTACGTCCCTCTGTGTACACACAGCTACGGTACGTCCCTCCGTGTACACACAGCTACGGAACGTCCCTTCGTGTACATACAGCTACGGTATGTCCATTCATGTACATACAACTACGGTACGTCCCTTCGTGTACATACAACTAGGGTACGTCCCTTCGTGTACATACAACTAGGGTACGTCCCTTCGTGTACATACAACTACGGTACGTCCATTCGTGTACATACAGCTACGGTACGTCCCTTCGTGTACATACAGCTACGGTACGTCCCTTCGTATACACAGGGCTACAGTACGTCCCATGTCTCCGTGTACACACGGCTACAGTACGTCCCATGTGTCCGTGAACATACAGCTACGGTACGTCCCATGTCTCCGTGTACACACTGCCACGGAACGTCCCATGTCTCCGTGTACTCACTGCCACTGTACGTCCCATGTCTCCTGTACACACGGCTACGGCACGTCCCATGTGTCCGTGTACACACTACTACAGTACGTCCCATGTATCCGTGTACACCCGGCTACAGTACGTCCCATGTATCCGTGTACACACGGCTACAGTACGTCCCATGTATCCGTGTACACACGGCTACAGTACGTCCCATGTGTCCATGTACACACGGCTACGGCACGTCCCATGTCTCCGTGTATACACGGTTATGCCGGTCTTCGCTTAAACGGACTCTCTCACTCTCTCTCTCTCTCTCTCTCTCTCTCTCTCTCTCTCTCTCTCTCTCTCTCTTCGTGGTCGTCTTCACTCCAGTCACCACACGTCCTGGATTATTGTTACTAGAGAAAATGTTGTATTGTAAGAATCTTGGCGCCATGAATACTCTCTTCCACATAGAAAATGTACTCGTGTATTTGTAGCAGTCCTCGGGGCCCTACTCCATCAGATGGATAATCCTCCTCGTAAAAGGGCGCGAAGCCCGTCCAGTATAAACCTATTGTTCCCTGAACTGCTGACGTGCGTCTTCGACGGGTCCGTAGAATTCTCCCATGTCGGGGGAAGCATGAATCGTCAGTGACGGATCATTGTATGACTCGTGGTACGTCTGGTAGTGGAACTAGTTTAGATGATTGCCTATGACATAGCTAAAGTTTACGAGAAGTTCGCGTACACTGGAAGAAACCGTATTGTCTGCTCACGTGGCACTCCCCAAACACAGACCGCTTCCGAATTACGTTTAAACTGACAAACTGACACTAGCATTAATTTTAAACGCGGCGTAAAAGCGACTAGCTAAGAGCCCGGAAGTGTCTGTGCAGGGGAATGCGACAGGGGTGTCGTGTGCATCAGCACACTCGTTGTGGTGGATAGTGTGTGTGTGTGTGTGTGTTTGTGTGTGTGTGTGTGTGTGTGTGTGTGTGTGTGTGTGTGTGTGTGTGTGTGGTGTGTGTGTATGTGTGTGTGTGTGTTTGTGTGTTTGTGTGTGTGTGTGTGTGTGTGTGTGTGTGTGGTTGTGGGTGTGGGTGTGGGTGTGGGTGTGTGTGTGGGTGTGGGTATGGGTGTGGGGTGGATGGATGGATGGATGGATGGATGGATGGATGGATGGATGGATGGATGGATGGATGCATGCATGCATGCACGCATGCATGCATGCATACGCGGTTGAATGGATGGATGGGTGGGTGGGTGGGTGGGTGGATGGGTGGATGGATGGATGGATGGGTGGGTGGGTGGGTGGATGGATGGATGGATGGATGGATGGGTGGGTGGGTGGATGGATGGATGGATGGGTGGGTGGGTGGGTGGATGGATGGACGGACGGATGGATGGGTGGGTGGGTGGATGAATGGGTGGGTGGGTGGGTGGATGGATGGATGGATGGATGGGTGGGTGGATGGATGGATAGATGGATGGGTGGATGGATGGATGGATGGATGGTTGGATGGATGGATGGTTGGATAGATGGACGGGATTGGATGGGTGGTTAGGTGAGTGGTTCGATGGATTGATGGGTGGTTGAATGAATGGATGGATGGGTGGTTAGGTGGATGGATGTTTGAATTGATGGATGGGTGGCTGGGTGGATGGGTGGTTGAATGGATGGTTGGACGGATGGTTGGATGGGTGTATGGTTGGATGGATGGATGGATGAGTGGTTGAATTGATGGATGGTGGTTGGATGAATGGGTAGTTGTATGGATGGGTGATTAGATGGATGGTTGAATGGATGGGTGGTTAGATTGATGAATAGATGGATAGTTAAATGGGTGGGTGGATGGATGGGTTTTGAACCATCCATGATAACCATCAAACTATGCGCAATAAACATAATTTGATAGACGACTATTCCAGGTGGAATGTCAAAGGTAAACCGAGGCAACGTTTGAATAAAAAGTAAATGTTAAGTAATGGTAAGCGATGACCCTATCTGCTAAATGATCGTGTGACTCCATACAAATCTCTCCTAGTTCAGTAGTTGACATGACTCGCCGCCTTTTTACACAACTGTTTTGTGCTAGCTCATACGTCGTATGTCCCCTAACTAATTATATTCCAGGTGGATTGTCTAAGTTAAACTAAAAAAAATATTCGTGTAACGTCCTGCAAACGTTCTCTGTGGTTGACTCGACTCTCCTCTTTTTTTACACAACTTTTTTTGCTGGCTGGTCAATCGACAGGCAGCAGCGAAGTTCAATTCCAGATAGAAAGTCAAAATCGAAACTAAACTGACGCCACACATAAATAGGGACCTAAGTCTAACACATTATTGCTAATCTGAACTTATCTAAGTTCGTGAAACTTCTTGGAAACGTTCTCAGTGGTTGGTTCCACTTTTCTTCTTCCTTGACAAGGCCAAGGTTCTCGTTTAATGTATTATATGTTGGCCACCGGCTGGCGAAACTGAGATGTTGGATGGCTAAAGTCGAAATCGAGCGCTTATACAGGCATTCATCGTTGCACAAGTCCTGTCGTTAGCGAGCGCTGATTATGACGTCACTCCGTCGCCGTCACGTGACGGGGCCTTTTGAAAGAAATGCTTTGCCAACATTACACTATAATATTCCAAAAGAATGGGAGACATTTTAATTTGATTTAAGAAGTACGATATACTTTCCCATTATTAGTAGAACAGCTCCTCGCTATGGTAACAGTAGTTCCAGCCCGTGCACTACGAGGCAACGTCATCGTTATTTGGTTTCACGTCATCCATCTTGTGTATTACGTCAAACGGAAGGTATCCTCGCCCACGAACCTCAAGTCGCCCTAACCTTATACAATAGGCATGTAGACCTGCATTAGAGTATGTAAGAATAGGGCGTCTATAACTACAATGGTTATAATTACAATTACAATTATAACTTTAATTTTTAAATGATATTATAGATTTGTCTTTTATTTTATTATCTTTAATTTTAAAATTATATTATAGATTTGTCTTTTATTTTATTATGATTAATGTTTACATACCACGGAGCATCAACAGTAGTGAGAACCACGCATGGCAGAACTGATGAGTTTCCCAGCAAAGTTGGCCTACACCAGGGATCAGGGCTAAGCCCATTCCTGTTTATCGTAGTATTAGATGTCATCAGCGAAGAGTTCAGATATGGGTTGCCAAGTGAACTGCTGTTTGCTGACGATCTGGCAGTAGTAACAGATACAGAGGAGGAGATGCAGAGGAGATGGCTTGGATGACAGATTGGGATGGAGAGCAAGGGACTAAAAGTCAATATCGGGAAAACGGAAGTGATGGTCAGCAGCAGGAGAGGAACAAAAGTAAACATCAAAGACAGCCAAGGCACGAGCCTCAGACAGGTGAATAAATTCAAATATTTAGGTGTCACCATCAGTGAAGAAGGGGGATCAGAGGAAGCAGTAAGAGCAACAGTTAGTGCAGCGTGGGGCAAGTGGAGAGACCTATCCGGAGTTATCAGTGACAAGTATATGCCAAGGAAATTAAAGATCAAGCTCTACATGACTGTCATTAGACCAGTACTTCTGTATGGAGTAGAATGCTGGACAGTTAGAAAGAAGGAGGAACAGATTTTCGAGAAAACAGAAATGCAGATGTTGAGAAGAATAAAAGGAGTAACATTGAGAGACAGAGTAAAGAGTGTGGACATCAGAAAGGAGCTAGGTGTGAGTAGCATACAAGAAAAAGTAACAAAAATGAGAATACGCTGGTATGGACACATGAAGAGAATGGAAGAAAATGAAGTGAGAGCAGTTGGTGACATGAGAGTGCCAGGAAAAAGGCCAAGGGGGAGACCAAGAGGGAGATGGATGGATGGCGTCCGAAGGGATATGCAGGAACTGCGGATCACCCCGGAGGATGCAAAGGACAGGACATTCTGGAAATCAACAATTCGGGCCGCTGACGCCACCTAGTGGGAAAAGGCGAAGAAGAAGAAGAAGAAGAAGAAGAAGAAGAAGAAGAAGAAGAAGAAGAAAGAAGAATGTTTACATACTGTTTTAATAATGAATTTATTTTTATTTTTATTTCTCTACTCTGTATTTTATATTTTTGTGATGACGAACGCTGCAAAATGAATTTCCCGGTTCGGGACAATAAAGTGTTATTGTATATTGTATTGTGTGTGTGTGTGTGTGTGTGTGTGTGTGTGTGTGTGTGTGTGTGTGTGTGTGTGTGTGTCTCTGTGTGTGTATATATATATATATATATATATATATATATATATATATATATATATATATATATATATATATATATATATATATATATATATATATATATACGTAGAAGAACTGAAACGGCATATCGACGTGTATGTGATTGGTAGGTGCGGAGGTCACGTGTGCGGAAAAGGCCAGTCTTGCGATATCGATTTGTTGCGAGCTCACAAATTTTACTTGTCGTTTGAGAATTCTCTTTGTGCTGAGTATATCACGGAGAAATGGTCATATTTTACATTGTTTTGTTGTTATTCATACTAGCTTGTTTGCTTCGGTACAGGGATTATCTCACTTTTCGCACGAGCATGAATCTTGTTCAACCAAAAGGGGGTTTAAATAGACATATTTGTGTTTGCTGTTGACGTTTTAAGAAGGTGGGTCAAACACTTCACCCGTAACTGCCGCTTTGAAGGTAATGAGGGTGTTTGGCAAGGGCGTTTCTTCGTAAGGGGTCTTGTTCCATAAACGGCTAAGCGGGAGAAGTGGATCCGACTCTTAATTTGTCCTGCAATATAGACGTCAATAGCAGGTGGAACTTGTTGGGCTGTTCCGTGGAAAGGCTGTTATTAAACAATTACTCACGTGTCCTGGGTTAGTATTGTTGTTGTTGTTATTGTTGAATACATTTATGTAATCTTGCTACTTAATATACACTTATACTATGGCTATTCTACGCAATAAAAAGCCGCACATTGTTATGGGACTTTGTGTGTTTCTGTTGTAGATTGAAGCTTCAATGGCTGCCCCTACATGGCCGTTTGAGAACAACCGTTCACCTGTTTATTCGCGCTGTGTGCACACAGAGTCTGCATCGGAAAGAGTATCAATGGACCTATCCATCACGTGAACTAATTGCTTAGCCAACTCCGCCAAGCGATCAAAATAGCTGCACGAACGCGTGTTTTGCGTCGTTTGTTTTGACATTCTGGCTTCAGAATAGTACCTTTATGAACGTTGTTAGTGTCAAATGTATGCTCTATGCTATGTAATGCCGCAGTTGTAAACAATGTATATATATATATATATATATATATATATATATATATATATATATATATATTAATTGTGACGTAAGCAGATCGCATTTATTGTATTATCAACGCAACTACAGTTTGACGTTTTAGGCATATCACCACGCAATCATCAACACGTATTCAATAGAGTATCATACATCACACACGCACCGACACACAAACACACACAAACACAAACCGATTCACAAACACAAACATACACACCCACACCCACACCCACACCCACACCCACACCCACACCCACACCCACACCCACACCCACACCCACACCCACACCCACACCCACACCCACACCCACACCCACACCCACACCCACACCCACACCCACACCCACACCGACACCCACACCCACACCCACACCCACACCCACACTCACACCCACATCCACATCCGCACACACACACACTCACACACACACACACACACACACACACACACACACACACACACACACACACACACACACACACACACACTCATACACACACACACACTCACACACACACACTCACACACACACACACACACACACACACACACACACACACACACACACACACACACACACACACACACACACACCGATACACAATAGTTCTAGTGCTTCTACAGTAGTTCATTGATACCGTCCCTCTTATTATGCTGAGCACTCTATATGAAACATCCCGTGTGAATGAAGATATATTGACGTTTTCACCTTTTAAAAATGTTTATGAACATGTTATGGAAATTCGGAGGGGTAACAAAGTTGTGCATGGTCCCAGGACTACTTTGTACACAATGACATCGGTGTCATACACTGCCACACTTGTCTACGAAACATTTTGCATTCGGAGCACTTAAATGCAATTTCTCGCTGTCGGAAATGTGTCATGTTTATAATAAAACAGCCTGGCTTTCAATCAAGCTTTCAGATATTTATCTTCCTTCCTAAATTTCAATTTCAAGTAATAGGCACTGTCTATTATAGACAGTGCCTACTTCGTGTAATTTAAATTTAGCACGGACGATAAATATCTATCACACATAATAACTGGTTCAGGAAAAAGTCATTATGCCTTTAGAATCTTAGGCAACTGAAGACATCACAAACAATTAAAGTGACGAATAGTAGGAACAGTTACAAGACAATTTTTATCAAACATTTTATAAGGAGATGATCTGTTCCGTTAAAAATATATTACACAAATAGTAGGACGTTCACCGAGTCTCAGTTTGGCCATATTGTTCCCAAGTCATAGACTTGTATATAGAACATCAATATGCAAGTCAAGATGGATTAATAATTACAGTTTCGCATGTTAACGTGTTTAATGTGCCGTATGATAATTACAATTATAATATAACATAATATTTATAGTCGAGGTTTTAATGCCATTTTACCTAATAAATAACTTATGTGGATATGGATGTATCAATTTAAATGTCTGACAAGTTGACAACAATATTTCATGAGAAAACGCTTGTCGGGGTTTATTTAGCAGTATTTCATGAAACTAGTAATAAACGTGCCATTACACAAGAAACCATGCTCTTAAAAGAATCACACGCCTGCAGAACGGAGATTCTACGCCTAAGACTGTTTTGTTTGACATTGTCCTGTATGACCATTTTTGAACACAAAGTATGAAAAATAACAGAGATGTATTGCAGAGTAAGCCTCTTTATTCTGTATTTTATAAGCACAACACTGTTCAATGTCATGAAAAGCAGCACTATTACAATAGCATTCAGATAAGTGAAAAGCAAACCATTTTACAGGATACCTCAATACATATAATATAATCAAACAACCAACTTTATATGGTGACGGTAATCATAACAAAATATGTCGGCCTTACAGTGTAATAACTTTCTTTATCATTTAGTGGCGTTCCATAAGTCACTGCACACACGGGAATCGTTGCCTTCCTGTACCGTTACAAAATTACAACATGCTAAAATAGTAAAAGAATAGGCAATGTTGGTAATTACAATTGCCACTCTGTATGTTATCGGCATCGCTGAACACTGGGTAATTGTCAAATCTTGGTTCGGTTCGTCGTCTTAGATATAGGACACGTCGAACATAACGAATGTGTACGAGTTTGGGGCACTCGTACACTATTCTTCTATGACATATGATATTTCATACTCTTGTAAAATTTGGCATAATACCAATGTTCGTCTTAGACATACTTTATGCACGTAACCAGGACACAAATTAAAATGTGCTCACAATCCTCGGTGGAAACAATTGGGAACATTCTCAAAATTGCTTGGCGTCCCAGGATTAAGAGGCACTGTATTTGCCTAACAAGATTGGTACTAGTAGCGGCAATTGGTAGCAATATGCAGTTGTTAGATAGGTACTCTAACATAAAGCCACATGTCGATCTACATCTCGCCATAAAGTTATTATAATAATTCTGCCACCTTGTCGTACGGAGGTTTTATCAAACCATCACAATAACTGGAATACTTGTAAACCAACCCAAAGAAAATAATAACATATCGTCTTGGAACGTCTTGAACGTCTAAAATCCAGAGTTAAAATAATCAACTGCACTACTTAAATACCACAACCCATTGTACTATATGTTTCAGTCGTTAGCTACGACGTCATAGCGCTACGTCAACGACTACTCATAATGATTCAACCGAACCCAACACCTTGCCGTATGTCAGTTCTACCCAAAAGCACCACAAAACCACTATCTGATATTGTTGAAAACCATCCCCACATTATGTTAATAGTTAATGTCAGTAATTTCAGCAATTGTCGACAACACCGCAGTTGGGTGTGGTCGTTTCTTCTTCCGTTGTGCCGCAGTCGCTGACGACGTTCCATCGTAATCTGCAATTACAGAGCCAAAACAACTGCCATAAAATATAATCGTTCTCATACCACTTCAGTTTATTAACTTGAAGTTTCATTTATCCCGTATAAAACAACATCGCATATATATATATATATATATATATATATATATATATATATATATATATATATTGTCAGTTTTCTGCGCATTTGTTATGGCTTTAGGTTTCTTGGGTACAGGGATAGTCAGATATTTCCGTGGCGGGGATACAGTGTGAGAGTATAGCAAAGCCTGGAATATGGTAGTGAAAATTATTCTCAACTGATCCGCACACGTCTTTAACACTTTGGTTTTCACTCCATGAGGACTTGATGTTTATGGAGAAAGGTTTAATAAACTCATTATCATGAAGTTCAACGTGTTTGTCACAGAGCTGTACATTCACCACTAAAATCGTTCACATCAAATGCATGAAAAACGGCTAAGTTCATGTGCTGCAGAAACAGAGTCATTAGTATGGTACACCAGGTTGGATAACTTCTGGGGTCAATAGTTAAAAAGGCTCTATGTGGAATGTCTTATTTAGCTACCAGGTATATATCAGAGTAAAAATATGTATGCACCGTACCTTCTAGTGCGGCAGCCGTGTGAGTTTATTCACACCGAGGAATGTTGCAGTATTCCCAGGGCACGTCTGGGTTGGTCGTGTAGCACCAGGGCGCTGAGCGGACGCACTCACTCGGGGTGTTGACGACGTTGTTGCTGCAGTAGTTTGCTCTGCCTCCAGCGGCGCAGTCGTGTTTATGAGGCTGTAAGGAAAGAATCGAATAGTTGGTAACAAAGTACAGCAGACTGCCATGTGGCCGTCTGAATTTTCCATTACGTTATTTTGAAGTATTAAAACAACAAATAGTTTAATACTGTAACTTATTTTTAAGACGTTGTTGCCGTTGTCAGAATCACATATACACTTATTTAGATGTTAAATATCCGACGATATCTAAATCTTGATAAAGACAACATTATCAGCACGAAATACGCAAAGAAGAATTAAGCTGACCAACGAAATTACAGGATTTAACAAGATTACCACTTAGAGAATCAACTCTAGAAGGCAAGTTCATAAGCAAGCGCTTTGGCTTATCGAGAGTCCCAACTATCTATCTACGAGTATCGCTCCCTTCTGATGTATATGTCAATTATATGTTTAGGCATATTAACACTACTCGCATCTATACAATCAGCTGTTCCATTCATTTATTGTTTCATTTATTTATTCTTCCATTCATTTACTGTTCTGTGTGAAAATGAGACTTCCCATATCTAGTCTACACTGCTTCTTTGTTAATGTAACTTCATGTCCTCTAGTCCTTCTCTCTTCCTTAACCGAGAAATAATATTTCTGTCAATATTTTCATACCCATTCAATAGTTTAAACACTTCTGTCTGATCTCCTCTCAATATCCTGGTCTGTAGTGTTTCTAAACCACATTCTCTTAGACGCATTTCATATCTAATATCCCTGATTTTGGTATCATTTTGGTTGCTCTCCTTTGTACTATTTCTATCATATAAATATCCTTCTTGTAATATGGCTTCCATGCTTGTACACTATTCTAAATAAGGCCTAATTACTGATTAGTAGCTTAAGTAGTAATATTTGATTTTGCATTTTGTCCGAGGCTTTTTTAAATCTAAGTAGATTATATCTACTGGTGATATATTCCAAAAAACATAACATACTTGTTAAGCATGACCTTGCTTTTAGAAAGCCATGCTGAGATGGGTTTATTAACTTATGTTTAACAAGAAAATCAATCAAATCATCTTTAATTAGACTTTCTAATAGTTTGCAAATCACCGATATTAAACTCACTGGCCTATTATTACCTAATTAATTGATCGAAACTTTTTTAAATAATGATATGATGTTTGCTTCTTTCCATTCTAACGGAACTACTACCTCCCTTAATGACACATTGGACACTGTTGCAAGTGGAATGCTAATTTGTTCTACAATTTCCAATAGTCATGTGGAAGGAATCCCACCCACTCCAGGTTATTAATTATCCTTCATATTCCTTACTTTCTTAGCGACCATTAGTAAGGTTGCAATTAGTTGTTCTAAATAGTCTGATTCTCTCCCCACGAATTTAACCTTTGGTGCTGGCAATGACCTAATATTTCTCTGATAAACACCGAACTAAAGTACTCATTTGGGTTTTCTGCCATTAAGCATCTCTCTGTTATTATGTTTCCAAAAGATAGCAAACTATATAACAGAAACAGTGGGTGCTATTGAATGAACATCATTGAAATATAAAACACACTTGGCGCACGCATTACAACATTTTAGTATCATGTTTGACAAGAAACTTTGTACAAATTATTCGTTAAGCTTGACAAGTAGGCTACCGTTTGTGAATTCCAGTGTTGACACATCCGACCTGACTTGGTCGAGTGGGCAAGTCCGCGATAGTCGCGACCGTCAGCAGTTAGCAGACACTCCGTTTGGGTACCTATAACATAGATAAATATACGCGCCACTGTCATCTTTAAAACATTCCGTACAGTCGTAATTGAACTAGTTACTTAATGGAACTTCAAAAACTACAAGAACTAGACGACATCGAAACTATCCCAGACATGATCCAACAAAGCGCGTCAAGAGTAGCTAAGGTAATCACTAAACCACTGAAAGCCAGGATATCGTCATCAACACGAGCCCTCATGATGAAACGAAGAGAAATATTGGAAAACGGCAACGATAAACAACTAATAGAGTAAGCAGAAATGTGCAAGACCATCAAATCGAAAACAAGAGAGGCCGGGAAATGAAACCAAGAGATCACAGGAGGAATGATCATGGCATCAAAGAGTCTGAAGAAAGTCAGAAGAACGCAGAAGCTAGGCCAAGACACACAGATCCCACTGGAAAAGCAGGGTAGAGAAATCCATGATCTAGACAAGATCATAGAACGAACACAGGAATTCAACACCGAGCTATAACAAGCTAGCAGCCGCACAAACAATGGTGAAACTTCTGGGTAAGATAAAAACAAAACAGACGTGATTGATATGTAAGAAGCAGCATGCTGAGGCCTTTGCCCATCCAAGAGAAACTATGGCTACACAATGATGGTGATTGAATAGATTACATGCAAACTAACTGTGACGTATTAGTTGTGCTATACCAAAGTGTCAGAAGCTGATGTTGCACACATTCATAATACTAAAAAGCAAAACAGGCGTCACACATCTGTTCGTTCGACCGGTGGCTGGGTATTTAAAAACAATAATGAAGTTCACCCATTACTGATTACAGATTGTTTAGTCTGTTTTACCCGGTGTAATGCCAATTCTATTTTTGACGATTAAAAAATGACAAGTGTGCATTTTAACATTAAACTGGTTGTGCATACTAGCTAAACTATTAACACGTTACACGTCATATTCTTCATATATAAGAACCAAATTGGCGTTGGGCAAACGAATTGATTGGGCAACTTTAGTGTTACTATGGATGCGTGTGGCTTATTTTAAATTGAAGGTTTTTTGGTGTTATGTCCAACATATGGCCAAAATAGTTTTCTCGAGTCAGGCATGAACGATATTAGAGTCATCTTTACCTACCGTAAACAGGGCCAGGCCCAGCTGTAGTTAATTAGGGTTTGTTAGGGACACACCTCCGAGCGGAAAGGGCGCAGGCGCGCAAAACTTGATTTGTTCCGCTTGACTTGGACTGCAGCACACACGCTAAATTACATGCACACACACAGACCCGTCGTATGCAATAGCCAAAATTGGCGTCATACGACGTTCCCGATTTAGATTCAGAAAGCAGCAGTGACATGATGGACACAGGCGTAGGCGAGGCGCTGTAGCACAGTAGCGAGAACGTCGGACTCTCTACCAAGAGGACCCGATTTCAATCCTATCTCTCTAGTCGCAGCTTGGACAACTTAGGTCATGGTATGTTGTTCCAATTTATTCAGGTGTGTAATTGGTGCCTGGCAGTGGTGGTTATTTGTGTACGACTATAGGCGTGAAGATTATAATCTTCACGCATTGATTGCAGTCAGGGGCGTCGATCCGGTTTTTAAAGTGGTGGACGGTGGACCAATTTATATATATATATATATATATATATATATATATATATGACCTGAAATTCATATAACTATTTTTATTAAATATAAAACATAATTCATTGTTGGTCTGGTGCTAATTATTCTAAAATAAACAAAGGCCTTTATGTTATGCTAGTTAAAGTAGTTATGTTGGCTACATATATTTGAATGGGGGGGGGGCATGGCTCACCCCAGTGCCTGAACATTTGGAGGGTAGACTTTGGACCCATAACTGTTTGCCTGATTCACAGAGTGACAACACCGACTTATGGGCATATAAGTCCGTGGTGACAAGATGCAGAGGTTACAGGGGTGGCTGTGTAGGAGTTCCCAATTCCACCATTTGGCAAACAAATTTGTCATCACTCAAATGGGATAAAAGTACATAAAGTGCAGGAATTCGCTGGTTACGTTGTAGGCGATATAAGTATCCACCAGAGCGACAAGGCTGCAATCCAAGGGGTGACAGGGCAAATAAAAATGAATAATCTATAATGTGCTTGATGGCTAGTGCCTATCAATATATCAACACAAGGGTGCACATTGACAGAGCCCGGCATGATGAATATTTACTGGACTAAGATCAAGTTGCGGCCAACCAAGCAATTTATCTAGTAATTTTCCACTGGGTAGTCGGAAGTTTATATCTGTACTCGTATATTAATTTTACTACTAGACCGATGTAGGGTTTTTAAGAGAGAGGAGTGATCAGTCTCGCTATATGCCTGTAAATTTGTTTTTATGGACAGAAAAAGTGGGGGGGGGGACATTTCCTATGCTGTCCCCCTCAGGCTGAATAGTGGGGGACGTGTTCCTTCGTCCCCCACCGATCGACACCCATGCTGTTAAGAACTTCGCAATCCTACATTTTAGCAAAGGTATTTGTCATCACTCAAATGGGAATACGTTACACAAAGTGCAGGAATCTGCCGCTTCTGTCGTAGGCGATAAGCATCAAGTAGGCGAGGGGTGAAAGAGAAACAGAAATTTCATAATTTATAATGTCCTTGATGGTTAGAACTTACTAATAATATCAACACAGGGATGCAAACTGGTAGAGCCCAGCAGCGGCTCAGCCCGGTGTCGCGCTTACATTTTCCCGATCGTTATAAACTTTGCGATTGACGTTTCTGCGCATGCGCGATAAATGTAATATCACCAATGTGCATCGAAACGACAAAGCATTTTTGATGTAATGCCACGGGCTGTTCGTTAACTCTCCTGTGATGATTACTGTGAAGAATTACTTAAACTGTCGTTCAATACAATAACATCTTACGTTTGTTTTAAATCACTGTCACGGATCATGGCGCAGTATAGTCACGTGATTTACGCTTGCTCATAAAACCATGCCTCAAAACTTGGGAGAGAGGGAGGGAGGGAGATAGAGAGAGATAGAGAGATAGGGACGGAGGTGGAGAATATATCGAAGGGATAAATATATATATCATAATATTATATATATTCATATATATATACATATATATACAGATATATATATATATATATATATATATATATATATATATATATATATATATATATATATATATGACACAATGCAAATACCTGCATTAGTTGTGTTGTCTGTATTGCACCGGGAGACATCGTACGATGTAACAGATTGATTTCTGGCAGTTGGCGGACTTGAGCACACACCATGTACTGTCAGTTTCGTCGTCTGTAGCCAGGCCAGTTTACAATCACACATCAGCAGGTTGCTGGTAAGGTTCATGTACGTTAGAGGTGACATGTGGCTCACAAGGTTGGCATTCAGTGACTTCAGGCGATTGTCATTCAAATCCAATTGCCACAATTTACGACAACCAAGGAACACATCATCGGGGATCGTCTCGAGTTGGTTGTGATGTAGATTCAACCACCCAAGACGTGACAAGTGACTGAACGTGGAGTGGCTGAGTGTTTTCAGGCGGTTGTTTGACAGATATAAGAGCCATAGCTGACTGAGTCCATTGAACGTTTCACCAGGAATCGTTTCAAGTTCGTTGTGTCCAAGATCCAGCATCCTCAGATTTGACAAGTCACTAAACACGGTGTTTCTGAGTTCTCTCAGGCGGTTTCCATCCAGAGCTAGCCAGTACAACCGCCTGAGACCATCAAAGGTTTCATAATGGATCGTCTCAAGCTGATTGTTGGAAAGGTACAGATCCCTCAGTCGTGACAACTGACTGAATACAGTTCGGCCCACTCTAGTCAGACGGTTATTTGACAAGATTAGCCAGGTCAGGTGACTGAGACCATCGAAGGCTCCATCGTGTATCGTCTCCAGCTGATTGTCTTTTAGCCTTAGGGACCCCAGACGTGACAGCTGACTGAATACGGTTCGGCTCACTGACGTCAGACGGTTCGCTGACAAATCTAGACTTGTAAGCTGTTTGAGACCATCGAAGGCTCCATCGTGTATCGCCTCCAACTGATTGTAGGAAAGCGACAGTGTGTCCAGTCGTGACAACTGACTGAATACAGTTCGGCTCACTGACGTCAGACGGTTCGCTGACAAATCTAGACTTGTAAGCTGTTTGAGACCATCGAAGGCTCCATCGTGTATCGTCTCCAGCTGATTGTTGTCTATTTTCAGGGTCTCCAGACGTGGCAAGTGACCGAACGTTCTCTGGCTCACTGACGACAGGCGGTTCGTTTTCAAGACTAGATATTTCAGCTGTTTGAGACCATCGAAGGCTCCATCGTGTATCGTCTCCAGCTGATTGTTGTCTATTTTCAGGGTCTCCAGACGTGGCAAGTGACCGAACGTTCTCTGGCTCACTGACGACAGGCGGTTCGTTTTCAAGACTAGATATTTCAGCTGTTTGAGACCATCGAAGGCTCCATCGTGTATCGTCTCCAGCTGATTGTTGTCTATTTTCAGGGTCTCCAGACGTGGCAAGTGACCGAACGTTCTCTGGCTCACTGTCTTCAGGTGATTGTTTGACAGGTGAAGCTCTCTTAGCTGCTCAAGTCCACCGAAAGCATCGTCGGGAATTGTCTTTAGTGTGTAACCTATCCATAGGGATTCAAGTTCATTTCCAACACCTGAGAGCGCCCCCGGGTCCAAAGACATTTCACCTTTAAAATCGACTTGTATTCTCTTAGCATTCAATTTTTTGAAGGCCTCTGTTTGTATTGTCAAACTTGACGATGTCGATTCGCCATGTATAAGTACTGTATTATAGACGTTGTCGGAGGGTAGGAACGACGGTACCTGGGAGTGGTCGCCATCCAAGTCACAGTAGATCTTCTCAAACGATGTACAGTTGCAGCGTTGATCATCAGCGACAGCACAGTTTGCGTGAGTGATCGGCACGAGGGCCGCTACCAGCGCCGCGATCAACAGCCATTGCCGTGGCTCCTCAGACACGTCACCACGCCGCACTCCCGGCCTAGCTGTCGACCCAACCATCGTCACTTGGCGGTGTCTCGATGTTAATCGTCGTTTGGCGAACAGTTTCTTTTCACCTGCGTGTGTCTTGTGGGTTGTGCTTCCTTGTCGTGCCTATGTATACCTTGCCGACTGTCACTCAATGTCATAAACCAGAGCATTTAACTCGTCGCCTAGACACCATTAAATTACTCATGAAGTTATAACAAGTTAGCGTTGTTGTATCGACAGTCGAGAGAAGGACATCGTCCTCTTAATGATCTAATTTATATGCAAACTGACTATGACGTATTAGTTGTGCTACACTATTTGTCGTGAAGTCATAACAAGCTAGCGTTGTTGTATCGACAGTCGAGAGAAGGACATCTTCCTCCTAATGATCTAATTTATATGCAAACTGACTATGACGTATTAGTTGTGCTACAATATTTGTCGTGAACTCATAACAAGTTAGCGTTGTTGTATCGACAGTTGAGAGAAGTAGTGCGTCGGCAAGTGTAAAGGAAGCATATGTTTGGGTATATTCTTTGCCAAAAAATAAAAAAATATCTATATAGTATATAGAAGTTTAAAACCCTTGTTGCCATTTTTTATATTTGGTCCCATAGTGATTTAGAGGCAATTTAAAAAATGTCCGCCAAATATGATTTCGAATTAACTGTGGTGTGTGTATGTATGTTCTATAGAACACTGATTTCAAATAAACAATGTTTGGAATTTTCCGGCTTCCGCGTCGGAAATGTAGATGTTTGGAGGCAACAATTTAAAGATAGCTCTTAGATATTTTGTAAAACGGACAGTTTTGACCAATTCAAACATTGGTTTATTGATTTCGAAATTACGCCGTACTTACTTACTTCGCTCGGAGCACAGGCCATCGACTAAGGAACGCCACTGTTTTCTGTCTGTGGCCATCTTCTCCATTTCTTTCCGGGTGTACCCCATCTCTTTTGTATCTTTTTCTGTGTCTCTCTGCCAGGTGTTTCGTGGCCTACCTCTTCTTCTCTTCCCTGGGGGATTCCATGTGATGGCTTGACGGGTGATTGATTATGGTGGTTTCCTTAGTGTATGTCCTATCCACCTCCATTTTCTCTTCTTTATTTCATTTTCTATGGGTAGTTGCTTGGTTGTTTTCCAGAGTGTGGTGTTCGGTACCTTGTCTGTCCACTTCAAGTGTAGTATTCTGCGCAGGCATTTGTTGATGAAGGTCTGTATTTTCTTTAGTGTCTTCTGTGTGGTTCGCCATGTCTCCGCTCCGTAGAGCAAAACTGCCTTCACATTTGAGTTAAACAATCTCAGCTTGGTGTTAATTTTGATTCGTTTTGCTCTCCAAATTTTTCTCAACATGATGAATGCCACTCTTGCTTTCTGGATTCTTGCTTTGACGTCTTCTTCTGTCCCTCCAGTTTTGTTTATTGTACTGCCCAGGTATGTGAATGCATCTGTCTCTTCCAGTGGCTCTCCGTTCAATGTAATGGGGTTGTTGTTCTTTGTGTTGGCTTTCATAGTCTTTGTCTTGCTTCTGTTAATGTTGAGTCCAAGCTGTGTTGACACTGTGTTTAGCTGCTCTGTTTTTTCCTGCATCTGTTTATGGCTGTGTGAGAGGAGAGCGAGGTCATCCGCAAAGTCCAGGTCCTCCAACTGGCTCCATGGTGTCCACTGGATCCCATTTCTTCTATTTTTTTTAGTCTTTTTCATGATCCAGTCTATGGCGAGCAGGAATAGGAAAGGTGACAGAAGACATCCTTGCCTCACACCTGTCTTCACCATGAAGGAGTCTGTTAGTTGTCCTGCATGAATGACCCTGCATGCCATGTCTTCATAACTACTTCTTATCAGAGATATAAATTTCTCAGGTATCCCGTAGTGCTGTAGGAGTTTCCACAGCGTGTCTCTGTCAAGGCTATCAAATGCTTTCTCGTAGTCAACGAAGTTTATATACAGTGATGAGTCCCATTCCATGGATTGTTCGACAATGATTCTCAGTGTTGCAATTTGGTCGGTGCAGGATCTGTCTTTCAGGAAGCCAGCTTGGTGGTCTCTGAGCTTGGCATCTACATCTGTCTTCAGTCTGTCCAAGATTATTCTGTTGAGGACCTTTCCGGGTACTGATAGGAGCATTATCCCTCTATAGTTCTTACATTCTTGCATATCGCCTTTCTTTGGGAGCTTCACAGGGTACCCTTCTTTCCATTCCGTTGGTATTTCTTCTTGTTCCCATATCTTCCCGAATAGGTCATGCAGTATCTCGGTGGAGGTCTCTATGTCAGCCTTGATTGCCTCTGCAGGAATTTTGTCTGGGCCGGAAGCTTTCCCTCTCTTCATGTGATGAATGGCTTTCTCAATTTCTGCCTTACTTGGTCTTTCGCAGTTTATCTGGAGTACTTCTTCCGCTGGTGCGATGTCTGGAGGGTTCTGAGGTGGTGGCCGGTTTAGCAGTTCTTCAAAATGTTCCCTCCATCTCTTCAACTGGTCTTCATCACTGGTAAGTACATTGCCATTCTTATCTTTGATGGGTCTGTCTGTGTTCTTGTACTTTCCTGCTAATTTTCTTGTTACATCATACAGTTGTTTCATGTTTCCTTGGGCTGATGCATCCTCTGCTTCTTTGGTTAGGTCTTCAATGAAGTTTGCCTTGTCTGTTTTTACGCTGTTCTTGACTGCTCTGTTTGCCTCTGTATACTCTTCCTGTGCTGCTGCTTTTGCTGCTCTCGTTCGGCTGTTGTTAACTGCACCTTTCTTTTCCTTCCTCACTTGCACTTTGTTGACAGTCTCTGCAGAAATCCAGTCTTTTTGTTGGTATTTCTTCTTTCCCAGAACTTCGCTGCATGTGCTGGTCCACATCTCCTTGATCTGTTGCCATTGTGTGTCTATGTCCATGTTTCCTTCATCAAGGATATCTTGTAGGGCTTCGTATTTGTTTCTGACTGTAAGTCGGAAGGTCTCTGTTGTCACCCTGTCCTGTAGGAAGTCCACATTGTACTGTGTTCTGGTGCTCCGCTTGACTTCTCTCTTCTTTAGCTTCATCTTCATTCTGGCCAGCACTAGATGGTGGTCTGAGGCTGCATCTGCCCCTCTCTGCACTCTCACATCCTGCATTGATCTTCTGAACTTCCGTCCTATGCAGATATGGTCTATTTGATTTTCTGTCCTGTGGTCCGGTGATACCCAGGTTGCCTTGTGAATCCTGCGATGCGGGAACACGCTGCCTCCGATGATCATATTGTTAAATGCACAAAAGTCGGCCAACATCTCGACATTTTCATTCATTTTGCCAAGTCCCTGTCTGCCCATGACTTCTTCGTACCCGCTGTTGTCTGATCCGATTTTGGCGTTCAAGTCTCCCATGAGTATTGTCATGTCCTTCTCCTTCAGTTTGTCACACAATGTCTGCAGTTTGTTGTAAAAGTCTTCTTTTGTTTCTTCGTCCTTGTCGTTTGTGGGTGCGTAACACTGAATGATGTTGAGCTTGATGTTTTCTTTCTTTGTTTTGAACGAAGCATAGATGATCCTTGGTCCCGCTGCTTCCCAGTTAATGAGAGCATTCTGTGCCTCATGTGACAACATGAGTGCCACGCCTTCTGTATGATGTGCATCTTCCTCTTCATGCCCCGAATAGAGAATCATTTCTCCCGTATTCAGTCTGACTTGCCCTGACTGTGTCCACCTTGTTTCACATAGCCCTAGTACTGTGATGTTGTAGGCCCGTCGTTCCCTTGCTATTTGGGCTGCTTTGTTTGTTTCGAACATGGTTCTCACATTCCATGTTCCGATTTTTGAGATTTTCTTGGAAGATAAGAAGGGTATCGGCGATGTAGCTTCCTTACGGCTTTTACTGCATGGCGTCATACTCTCCCCAGGAGGCCATCCCTCTCCCAAGTTCAGTAGAGTTCCTTTGGTCGATGTTTTTGTAACAATCTGTTTTTTTACGGGAAAGGGTTGTTAGCCCTTTGCCCAACCCTCCTCTTTTCTCAGCCGGGCTTGGGACCGTCCATGGCAGAGTTAAATTACGCCGTATCATAGTGAAAACTCCCAATATGTTCATCCACCCCCACCCCACCCCATTCAATGGGTAAAAACCGTTGTAGACGGGTAGAAATATGGATGGACGGGTACAAAAATGAAGGAAACAAAGGTACAAAAATGAAGGAAAAAGGTCTTCCAAAACCATAAATATTGTCAGTTATGCCTTAGAAATGAGTGTAAATGGTGTCACATATGTGTTTGTAGTCCATTTCAGGTCATCAGACACATTGTGTGTAAGTGTGTAAATTGGCTTAACAGTTAGCATCCAAGTGTGCACCAAAACATGTGTGACTGGCAATAATGTGGTCCTGCATAAAGCCCTGCTATACAAATATTTCAAATTTTCAAATCTCAGAAACTTCGGCGATTGTGTCAGTAATGTTTTATGAGATATGCCCAAGAAATAATTATTCATGAAAATCTGGTGGAGTTTTGAATAAGAAAGAGCAGTAGAGTGATTTGTGTGTGTAAAGTTCTCAATGTTTATAGGAAGTTTTGTTTTAATCAAAATAAACTTAATGCAATTATTTGGTATGTTCTATAGTTTTAAAATATATTTGCAATGAAGTGTTCTGAGTTCAGTCTGGTGCGTTCTGTATTCAGTCTGGTGTTTTTGTTCAGTATTGTTTATTCTGTATTCAGTCTGGTATGTTTTGTATTCAGTCTGGTGTGTTTTGTATTCAGTCTGGTGTGTTCTGTGTTCAGGCTTGTGTGTTCTGTATTCAGTCTGGTGTGTGCTGCATTCAGTCTGGTATGTTTTGTATTCAGTCTGTAGTGTTCTGTGTTCAGTCTGGTATGTTTTGTATTCAGTCTGGTATGTTCTGTATTCAGTCTAGTGTATTCTGTATTCAGTCTGGTATGTTTTGTATTCAGTCTGGTATGTTCTGTGTTCAGTCTGGTATGTTCTGTATTTAGTCTGGTATATTTTGTATTCAGTCTGGTATGTTCTGTGTTCAGTCTGGTGTGTTCTGTATTCAGTCTGGTATGTTCTGTGTTCAGTCTGGTGTGTTCTGTGTTCAGTCTGGTATGTTCTGTATTCAGTCTGGTATGTTCTGTGTTCAGTCTGGTGTGTTCTGTGTTCAGTATGGTGTGTTCTGTATTCAGTCTGGTATGTTCTGTATTCAGTCTGGTATGTTCTGTGTTCAGTCTGGTGTGTTCTGTGTTCAATCTGGTATGTTTTGTATTCAGTCTGGTATGTTTTTTGTTCAGTATAGTATGTTCTGTGTTCAGTCTGGTGTGTTCTGTGTTCAGTCTGGTGTATTATTTATTCAGTCTGGTGTGTTCTCTGTTCATTCTGGTATGTTTTGTGTTCTGTCTGGTGTATTCTGTATTCAGTCTGGTGTGTTTTGTGTTCAGCTAGGACAAGTCAGTGTGTGGTGTTCAGTGAGTGAGGATGTGTTTTGTCTTCAATAAAGTTAAGTGTGTTTTTTCACCAGTTTGATGTTTTGTCTTCAGCGAGGACAGGTGTGTTTGGGAGAAAGAAAGACTACTGGAACTACTTCTGTGGTTGTCTGTCTTCCAATAAATCACTCAATGATGGTATCCATATCTGAGGTACCTACTTAACTACTTTTTGTATTTATTGCAACAGGCATTTAGAAATGCAGAGCTTCATTAATTGTTTATATCCAATGTCATGTTTGATTAATTTACCAGCTTGGTTACACTTAACCATGTACATTTGTAGTGAAGTCAATTTCAAGTACTGCACATACAGTGGCTCCACTGTATGGATATGATATGTCACTAGCCTCCAAACAAATTTGAGGAACAAGTGTTGAAATATGCGATGTATCGACCTGTCTGTAGTGGATCTTGTTCACACGCTGAAGTCATGTGACGCGTGAACAAGAACTACTGTAGACGGGTCGAAACTCTATTTTTGAAAATTTGCATCAAAAAATTTCTTGTTGTGTAAGGAGCCAACTCTTGGGTGTAAGTCGGCTGTAGGCCCTGGCGTGAGTGATGGAGTCAGTCTATTAGAGTGCAAAAGTTTGTGTAGCGTGCTGAGAGAAGACGGGAGAAAAAGACGTGATGTAAGTGTCTACTCAGTGCAGGCCACTCTGTCAGCCATGTGGGCTGTCTTGTGGCGTTATGTCAAACACATGCAACCAGAATGGCACAGCCGGTGCACAACACATGGTGTGTGTTATTGTGATGACGTGTCCTGTCTCAGCGTAGTCCTTATCAATGTAACTAGGCAGCAACAGTCGAATAAAAAATAGTTTTGTTATTCATATTAAATTACTTTTTGAGTCGATTAGTCATCATTCTTATACCCCCCAGTGGAGTGGGGCCAACACCACTTGGTCGTTTCCGATGTTATGATGACAGTCATGACACTGCCATCTGTTGTGATGTACGCGATTGTGCCTCATCTCGGCTGGTTTCTTCGCCCGTCCTTTTGAAGTCTCTCCCTGAGACGTTGTCACTCCAGCATATGCAACTTATTTAACCAGTAAATTATTCATTTAAAATTTGTCTTAACATTTGCAGTTCTACATTTCATGGTAAACTTCAGGACAACATAATTTGCATTTGCTGCTGCATTTGTTGTTGCACAATCTCTGATGTAGAGAAGTTGTAAATGCACAGACAATGTACGGCTTACTCACAGAAAGGATTTGATTCATTGTTAATGAGCTGTTCTTTAGCTTGTAGCTTTTGTGGCGTGGCTGGAACAAAGATGTCCAGTTAATAATTAATCGGTGGGAGCACACATAGGCATCAAGTCTGACCTCCGCGGCAGACGCCTGCCAATTACTGCAGCTCAACTTAATCATTTCTCTTAATGGCACCGCCATTGTTGTCTAGTCATGCCCTTATATGGGCATCACATTGCTGGAGAAGGTCATGTGATACCATGTGACATGTCTGCAGTTGTCTTAGATTGATAATAGTTATAATGGTTTTCATTAATGCGTCAGAAGGTTTTTAGTTGAAATGTTCTTACACTGTCAGTCCGCCAGGTTGCTAGTGTAATTTAATTGTGTGCTACTTTTATGTGAATTAATTACGTTGAAATTAGTGCAACGTCATGAGATGGACTTGTTGCTCACAAATGGGTATGTTATCTTGCTGTTTGTATTAGTGTTGTTGTATACTTCAAAGGTGCAACTCTCTGTGATTTATGATCAATTACACTGTTATGGAATGTGTTTATGAGGGGGTGTTCATTATGTGAGCTCACAAACATGCTCTTGTATGGTTAGACCAACTGAATGAATGAAGCCAAGCTTTAGGTTTGTATGTCCAGTCAGTGTACAGAGGCCTTGAGGTAGGTGACAGGCTAGAACATTCTCTTGTGGATTTGTCAAGGTTCTCAAACCTTGGGACATGTAATTCCCATTTATGTCGAGTACTCGTAGGAAATTGTATTAATTGTTTTAATTTACTAATTACATACATACATACATACATACATACATACATAGATACACACACACACACATACATACATACATACATACATACATACATACATACATACATACATACATACATACATACATACATACATACATACATACATACATACATACATACATACATACATACATACATACATACATACATACATAGATACACACACATACATACATACATACATACATACATACATACATACATACATACATACATACATACATACATACATACAGTCTTACATACATAATAAGGACTATTGCCATGACAGAGAATGAATGTTGTTAGCCTGTTGCCATTCTTGAAACAGGAAGTTCCCAGTTGCAGGGCTGCCTACCATTACAGATGTTCCATAATCATTACAGAAATAAACCTCAGGTTACGGTGCTATGGAAACTGCTCCTGTATTAAGGAAATAAACATATCAGACTACATAAATGTATACACATCAAAGAACTGCTAAACTGATAAGTACTGTCCTGGATGTCCTATAAGGTTATGTTCCATTTTGTATATTATGCTAAGTCTTTTAACTTTTCTTCTTGTTTGGAGGGTGTCCCACTGGAGGTCTTTAGGAAGTTGGGTTACTGTTCCTGGTTCCCTAGAATAGTTTTGTGTACAAAATCTGGCAGCTTGTCTTTGGATTCTTTCTAAGGTTTTAATATGTCTTAGGCAGTGTGGATCCCATGATGCTGACGCATATTCAAGTATTGGTCGGACAAGGGTTATGTAGGCTATAGACTTAAGGTGGGTTGGGAATTTATTTAGATTTCTCCTAATGACTCCTAGCGTCTGTTGTGCTTTCCTAGCGACTGAGTTGCATTGTGCTGTCCAATTTAATGTATTTGATATGTGTACACCAAGATAACAATGTGATTGAACAGATTTAAGTTGTTGGCCACAGAAGGTGTAAATATTTGGTGTCTGTTTTCTTGAGGCTAATGTCATTGTGAAGCTTTGATGGGATTGAATTCCATAAGCCAGGTGTTTTGCCATTCCTCAAGTTTGATTAGATCATTTTGGAGGAGAGAAGTGTCATTGTCTGATTTAACTGGTTGATATAGTAGGCAGTCATCTGCAAAAAGGCGAACGTTTGAAGTGAGATTGTTGGGTAGGTCATTTATGTAAAGTAAACGAATTAGGGGCCCCAGTACGGTTCCCTGTGGTGACTTGAATTGGTTTGGATGCTGATCCATTTATTACAACCTGTTGAGTTCTTTCTGCAAGGAGGCTTTATATCCATAACGATATTGGGCCTGTGATGCCATAGTAATTTAGTTTGTGGATTAGTCTTTTATGCGGAACTTTGTCGAATGCTTTAGTGAAGTCTACAATCGCCATGTCTACAGATTTATTTTCATCTAGGTATTTGCTTATGTCATGGACAATTTGAATTAATTGAGTTTCTTTTTGCACGAAAACCATGTTGGTGGTCAGATAGGATGTGATGTTTTTCAAGGTGTTTCATGATGTGGCTATGAATTATGTGTTCAAGAAGTTTAGAAATCATAGGTGTTAAGGATATTGGTCTGTAGTTTGAAGTTTCTGCCCTGGTTCCTTTCTTGAACATTGCTGTTATGATTGCTTCGTTTCAGGCTTTGGGGACTTGACCAAAGTCAACTGATGATTGGAAGATATCATGTATTATTGGTGTTAGGTGGGAGGCATATCTGCTTAGAAACCACGGGGGAATGCCATCTGTTCCTTGCGATTTAGAGGTGTTAATTTGTGATAGTTGGTCATGTACTCCTTTAAGTGAAATTGTTAGTTTTGGTATTTTTCCATGTGGGCTGTCGTTCAGATTTGGCAACTGGGAATTTCCTTCAAGTGTGAAGACACTTTTGAACTGATTGCCTAAGGCTTCTGCTTTTTGTTTGTCATCGGTAATTATGTTACCCGCAATGTTGAGGTCCCCGATACCCTGGTTATCTTGTCTAAGTTTGGAAATGAAACTCCAGAATGCTTTCGAATTGTCTGTTATTGCAGTTGTTAGGAATAGATTTATATAGGACAGTCTAGCAGAACGAAGGTGTTTGTGCATGTCTTTCCTGATGTTATAAAACTCTTGCCAGTCTTCTGGATTTCTAGATATTTTTGCTTTCTTATATAATCGTTTCTTTCTTTTGCAATTTTTTTTCAAGTGTTTATTGAACCAGGGAAGGTTGTATCTGGAAGTTGTAAGACGGACTGGTATATAATGTTTTATAATGTTGATGATTTGTGTTAAAAGAAGGTTCCATTTGTCATTGCCCGTCATGTTTTGCTGTAGAAAGAAGTATTCATGTGTGAAGTTATCGAATGATTTCTGGATGTTAAGGTGGTCAATTTTATTTCTGATGAAATGTTTTCGTTTAGGGCGATGTTTGCGCTTTGGTGAGATATTTACATCCATTATAACTGTGTTGTGGTCTGCTACTACATTTAGTTTCTTTATTAACCCAGGTCTATTTGTGAACACAAGATCTAGGATATTGTTGGTATTTCCTTTTTTTATTTGGTCCCATAGTGATTTAGCGGCCATTTAAAAAATGGCTGCCAAATTTTATTTCGAAATAATTGTGGTTTGTGGATATATGTTCTATGGAACAAGGATTTCAAATATGTTTTGGGAATTTTCCGGCTTCCGCGTCCGCCATTTTTAAAGATGGCGGTCGTCAATACAAATGTCACAATATCTACATGTTGAAGACATTGAATAGCTCGGTGGATAGCGATATACACCAATGTACATTTGACCTTCACTAGCATTCATATATGCGCCATCTTTAAAGATGGCGTCCGGCTTAGCCATTTACCCATATCTTAAGAACTACGTAATCTAGAGCCATAAAATTGATGTCAAGATGTAAGGTTTTTATATATGATTATTTACATTGTATTACTGTTAACCTTTATTGGTTTTCAGATATCCGCCATTTTGTAATATCCGCCATTTTTGAAGATGAATGTTGTTTAACTTTTGACTTATCCATCATTCTAATAGATGGCACCATCAAACAATATTATTTTTGTATCTTAAGAGAGCCTGTTATCCCCATGTCTTACGATCTACGTATCGTCGAACCTTGAAGCTGATGTGGAAATATAGATGTTTGCAGGCAACGATTAAAAGATGCATGGGTCTTAGATATTTTGTAAAACGGACAGTGTTGGCCAATTCAAACATTGGTTTATTGATTTTAAAATTATGCCATAACATATTGAAAACTCCCAATATGTTCATCCACACCCACCCTACCCCATTCAATATCCACTGCAATTGCACGTCATTGTGAAGCGCATGTTGGCTTTTATGCATGAAAACTGTCTTCTTGCATGACCTTGCCCAAATGTCGACCTGAAACATATTCCAGATTATCAGGCATGTTTGAAAACCCTATAAATAGAGTCTAACAATATTGAAGTTGGTCAAGTAGTTCCAGAGATATGTCATTTTCTGTAGTTTCCATGAATGACGGCGACCATCTTTGATTTTGGGCCTTATAGGTGTCAAAAATGTGTAACCTAAGATTTGTGTTTAGTTCATACCCAAATAAAGTCAAATATATCACTATCTCACTTTGGGATCCGAGAAAGTGCATCCCAGCCTACACTATTATCACACATTATAGATCATCATTGCGTTCAGGAACTGTTCTTGTAGATTGGAGAAAATCTGACGTTACGTTCACCTGTACTAAAGCAAAAGATCGTATATAGACATATTTCAAACGTAAAGTAAAGGCAAGTTCTTATATGGCGCAGTATCCAGTCCTCAGGACCGTACAAAGCGCTTTACACTTTACTTCCCTGACAGACCTGGTCACTAAGACACCATCTCGGCTTCTCTGGGAAGCATCCAGCCATATGCTACAATTAATGCGCGAAGGCTGCTCGTACACATATTCACCACTGTCTATAGTGAAAAAAACTTGCCCAAGGTTTTAACACCGCAGCCAGGATTCGAACCCGGGTTCTTGTAGTCGAGAGTCCGGAGTTCTACTCCTGAGCCATTGCGCTCTACACTTTTAAATAACTATTTCAGTAACTAACTGTACTCCGCAAACTAATGAAGTATGTCCTATAGTTACATAATGTCGTCAGGTCCGTCGGGCTCCGAACTTGGCCACTATGTCTCCATTAAATGACCATGTTGAGAATAAAAGTTGTGCATGATATGCATACCTAATTTAATTACGTATGGTTCAAAAATACCAAATGATGTAATTTACGTTATCCGGTATTTTACGTTATCGCGGGGAAGGAAGCATTGTAACACATTCCATAGCGTTCTTATGGCAACGTTTAGGCCATACCCAAACGAAAGTGGTTCTGCTGCGGGTCTATCACACAATTTTCAAAACCAAACAATCAAATGCATGACAAACAAAATTGTGACATTGTACTGGCTAGATTCCCTTCATAATGACATTTTTTCTAATTAATTGAGACTACCTTGTTTATTTTGTGAAATAAAAGTTGTATTTGATATACATACCTAATTTAATTACATATGGTTCAGTAATATGAAATGATGTATTTTACGTTATCCTGTATTCTACGTTATTGCGGGGAAGGAAGCATTGTAACACATTCCATGGCGTTCTTACGGCAACGTTTGAGCCAGATCCAAACGAAAGTGGTTTTGCTGCGGGTCTGACACCCAATTTGCAAAACCAAAGGTAAAACTTGTATTTAGCAATGCATGTGCAATGCAAACAAATGTGATATTGTACTAGTGAGATTTCCTTCACAATGAGAGATTACTATCGTATAATTCCACTTAGACTTAGTTATTTTTGTATGCAAAATGAAGCTATCACTTGCAGCTGTTTTAAATCAGAAATTAGAAAAACAACATGGTAGCTAGCTAATGGTGTATCATTCTTGCACAAAGGACATATAAAACATTATAGTAAATATTTATTGATATAGTAAAATACACTCTTACATATATACTATTTAAAAAATGGAATGCTGTTATTAACCCAAACAGTATCAAGTCAACGAAACGCGAGTGGAATTCATAACAGAAACATTTCAACACATTCAGACACATGGAACGTAATACTACGTTTCAGGGGCCCGTGGAATAAATCACGTAGAATCCACATGACTGTGTTTTCTGAGTGTTTATAATTTCATTGTAGCGTGTACGTAATATCTCTTGGGTATCTTCCTGTTGTCTTTAGTGATTGGAGTGCTATTGTTCTTGTGTTGTTTTAAAGTTCAAATAAAAAGCCGCGAAAGTCAGCAAACAATCAATATGTACTACGTTAAAACAGTTGACTTGACCGCGGAAGCTAGAAAGAGAAGAAGCCATGAAATTCCAGGGAAAGATTCGAATTCACCGAGTGAAGAACTGACCGAAGTTGGAAATCAACGCCTAAACAAAAACGCTACCATAAAAACGACACTTGTATATGAGAGACTATTTCGAAGTTCATGTTGACTTCAAAGACGATTTCTTGGAATCCATGGATGCCTCCAAACCGCACTAAATACGAGAACTTGCCATTCTTAAAACACACTCTCGCAGAAAACTAATTCACCTTGCAAGTAGATTTCATCGAAACCTACATGTGCCATTTTCTGGAGGAAATAAGCAGCGTGTAGTACTTTAAGGACCAAGTGAAAGTTCGTCCTGCGGTGATACAATATAAGGGAGTTAACGGTGTATTTGAAACACAAGAGCCTTGGGGTTCTGCCAGATGAAATGCCGCAGTGTTGCATCATAAAGGCCTTAGTTGGTTGGATCAAGCAAGTTAGTACAGGAACAGCACAATCGTGAATCTGATGTCAATTATACGAGGTCATGTTCGACATATCTGTGTCATGGCAGTACTTCGAAACCGCGCAAGGTAATGTGGTAAAGGACCGTACGATGGGAGATGTGGGGTGTGAAACGAATAGCTGATAAAATGTTTGCTATGTTTTGCGTTGTTACAGTAGGACTACGTCCTTAAGATCGAGGGGTAATTGGTAAGGACAACTTGACAACATTAGCCCCTCCTGCTCCAACAGGCAGGTCACAACATGTATTCAGGCATTGTCCATTAGATGCTGAGATCGTATTTCACCTGAACTGATAGGTGGTTATCCAATCTTGTATTCTACGTTATTTGTATTCAACGTTAACCAAGTTAACTAAACTCATTTTGCGAAACAACGAATGACCAGAGCACTGCTATTTCTTCTGTCATATACGACAACAGTGTGGTCTTGTAATAACACGACAGTTGTATCCCTGTCTAATGTTAAAATGCTGCCAGAATGCAAAACATTATTTTGTATTCTACGTTATCAGCAAATGTGATTGCTGAAACATGAATACGTATACCTGTGCTATGAAACGTTACATATGTGATGCAATACTTTGTAACATGTTGAGTATATGTTCAGGTAATTTTGTATTTA
The DNA here is from genome assembly GCA_964017155.1 of Oasisia sp. SBJ-2009. Classification (NCBI taxonomy): domain Eukaryota; kingdom Metazoa; phylum Annelida; class Polychaeta; order Sabellida; family Siboglinidae; genus Oasisia; species Oasisia sp. SBJ-2009. Next base: position 3,242,979 of record OZ024855.1, read on the forward strand.
ACAGTATCTTTCAAAAGATCAACGATAAGAAATTATTACAATCGTATGTATTCTATCTTATCCACATGCTGCAGTGTACACTTTAATTTGTCATGATAATTACGCTACTTCATCAAGACATTTCAGTTGTTGGTGTTTCCATAAATGCTCCAAATGTCAAAATAAATGTTAAGTGATATAATAATAATATTATGCAATGTATCATTGTTGAGGATTGAGTGAATACACTATCACGATTTAGTTGCTTAATTTTATTCATTACGCATGTATTTAACACAAATGTTTGAACCATTTTAATAACAATAATATCAAGGTATTATGTATTTAACAAGCCTTAAAATCCATTATGTTTTTATTATATTACATATGTGAAACGTATCTATATTGCGCATGAACAATCATAAATTTCTGTATTCTACGTTATCCACGGACGTCCTTTGGGGAAAGCTACGCCAGCTACCACATAGTTTGTCGAGACGGTGACTATTTTGATGCAGTTGAAGACAAGATCCCAATGCAAGACATCTTACCTTACGTGGCCTACTTGATTCAATAATTGTGGCTTTTGGAAAACGGACAACCTTTGCAACTACACATTTTTCTGCATCTTCAAAACATGCTCACATTTTGCACACACAAAAATATCATATTTAAGATAATCTGAACCTGAATCAGTTCTACACACGTCATAACCATGATATCAGCTTGCATTACGCGCATTATTCATTTATTAATTATTATTTTTAAGTATATCCACGCATATTTAGTACGACAAGGTGGCGGATAATGTAGGATACATTGGGAAAAAAAGACGGAAAATCATCCTGGTTTGACAGGTTGGTGCAATAAACCAAGGATAGATTAGATGAGAAGAACGATTGTTCCTAGCAGTTCAACATATATATGCTTTCATATGGAAGGAAATATTTTTCAATATATTGAAATATAATTTTTCCCATTTTAAAAACTGAAGACGTTTTCGGTGTTTTCAACCATATATATATATATGACGTACCTTCGCCACAATCATAGGCAGTACAAGAATATATTCCTTTTCCCACGAACAATATCAGAGTGGAATAGTCTGCCAAGTGTCTGTAACATTATTTTAGTAGTGAGTGCGATACGCATTGTATAAATTCGTCGAAGCATGACGGTCGCGGCAGCAGAGATTCGTCACACACGATGAAAAGAAATGTCGAAACTTTCGTACCTAAAGCGCTCAACATCCGATAACGACGGCAGTTTAAATATGCCGATGGAGCGAACTTCGGATGTGCTTCAGCGCTACTTTTAAATACCATAAATACCTCTCCCATCCCCATTACTGCCTATCGATGCCCCCTGTGATAGTGACCCCCTCCTGCGATTGTGACACCACCGCGTGTCTCCGGAACTAGAGAGCGGCGAGAAGCAGAGCGGGGAGCGTGGTCGAGCTTGTTTGTGTTTGTTGGCAGTTTGAGCTTGTTATTAGTATTAAACTGTCTAAGCCAACTTTAAATACGTCGTTAAATATATATCACACTGCTTCCAGTTTTGCTCGTGATCAATCAAAACTCTCATAAACCTACTAATAGTCACTATTTTCATGGGCGTCGATCGGTGGGGGACGAGGGGGACACGTCCCCCCAACTTTACAGCACGAGAGGAACATCATAGTAAATGTGCCCCCACATTTTTATTTCAGAAAATAAATTCCAGGCATGTAGCGAGACTGATCACTTCCCTCTCTTAAAAGCCCCCATACATATATGTATAGTAGTAAAAAAAACTCAGATATTTAAAGTTCCAACTACGTAGTGGAAAATAACTAGCTAAATTGCTTACTTGGCCACAGCGCGCAACCTGATCTTAGTCCAGTGAATATTCTTCATACTGGGCTCTATCATTTTACACCATTGTGTTGATAATAGGCATATATATATGTATATATATATATATATATATATATATATATATATATATATATATATATATATATATATATATATATATATATATATATATATATATATATATAATTATATAGCCATCAAGCACATTATAGATGATAATTTTTTGTTTGCACGGTCACCCCTTGGCTTGCAGCGTGGTGCAACCTGCGGATTTCTGCACTTTGTGCAATATAATCCCATTTGAGCGATAAGGGATTTCTTTGCCAAAACGTGGGATTGGGATATCCTGCACAGGCACTCCTACCTGCAACCTCTGCATCTTGTCACTCTGTGAATTAGGCAAGCAGTTATGGGTCCAAAGTCTACGTTCCAAAATTTCAGTGATGGGGTGAGCCATGGCCCCTATTCAAATGCGTGTAGCCAACATGACTATTTTAAATAGCATACCATAAAATAAAGGCCTTTGTTTATTTTAGAATTAGCATCAGACCAACAACAAATTATTTTTGTATTTACTAAAAACACTTATTGCAGGTCACAGATTATATATATATATATATATATATATATATATATATGCCGAACACACAATTCTCCCTTATGAAGAGAAACAGGTATATTGGTAGGTACTGGGGAGACCAGTATAATACATGCTACACGCTCACCACCGAACATCCTGCGATTGTGTTTGAAACCTGGCATAAAATACACCAAAGTTCTTTTTAATGTAGTCAATTGTCTAATTGATACCAACAAACGAAATTCAAAACGGTATTGATTCAAACGCGACGTTCAATTGCGAGAAGACATACATATTGTCAACATTAAAGGAGTGTTTGACCTTTATTAAAAAAACACTCTAGAAAAGCAATTCGGTTCCTTTTCTAGGTGTTGGCCAAATTGTGTCCGGTCAGTCTCCGTTGGTGAATAATAATAATAATAAATAAGTATATATCGCAATTAAACGCAACATATTCCGTACGTACCGGTGTCTATTAGTAGTTTTTTGTAGATTTTCAGGCAAAACACCTTTGTCATTCTCCAGTGATTGTAGCAGCTACGTTATAGGAGGTTTGGGATAATGAAATGTTTGAAACGTACAAACTGATATCGATTTATATGATAGCCAATCATCAGATTGATTACCGTATTTTCTGTTATGTTGTGTCAGGTTTTTATTTGTGGTACTATATGATTAAGTGCAATATAAACCGACTTTAAATTAATATAAAACAAATAATACGTTAAAGTTAGTATGTGTGTAAATTATATAATTAAGAGGACCTTCACTCAACTATGGAAATTTCAACACTGACTATTGATAACTTCACTCCACAACTAATCGAATTTGGTCACCGCGACTAAAGAGCTGTTAAGGCGACGAGTTAACTGCTATTGACTGACAACGTAGAGTGACAGGCGGTCGTATTCATAAGAGTCACGACGAAGAAACACAACCCACACGACACTCGCACGTGAAAAGAAACTGTTCGCCAAACGACGACTAACATCGAGACACCGCCAAGTGACGATAGTTGGGTCGACCGCTAGGCCGGGAGTGCGGCGTGGTGACGTGTCTGAGGAGCCACGGCGATGGCTGTTGATCGCGGTACTGGTAGCGGCCCTCATACCGCCCAAACGGGCTGGCTGTTTAACGACCCAAAGCGGGGCCGACTGTTACGTCTATGGCAACCCACAGGTACCGTCATTCAATCGCACCTTCTTATATGAGTTCATCAGAATCCGTGGAGGCGAACTGAAATTCGGAGGCGGGTCAGAACGATTGATAATACAAGCAGAAGCTTTAAAGAACATAAACGCCAAGAAAATAGAATTCTCTTTTATAAGTAGCATTACTTAACAAGGGCTTAACAAGTTGGGGTCCAGAACCAAGCTCCAGATGGTATGTGAACAAGGGAGCCTATGGCTTATCGAGTGTTCACTTAAAATTATAAATATACAATATTATCAAATGCACTAAAATGCTACTAATTAAAATACGTTGTCTCTAAAAATACATAAGTAAAATCAAAACTATACGTTGTCTCTAAAATATACAAGTAAAATAAATAAATATATATCATGTCATACAATAACACAATTCGTTATGATAATAAATTAATTAAAAAAAATGTTATTAAAATAATTTATAAAACATTTATGTGTTCAACCTAGGTATAGCACGCCCTTGCCAGATAATTGTCAATTTAATTTTTAGACATATTTACGCTGTTGGCATTTACACAATCATGACTTATTAAACGATTCCAATCATTTATTGTTCTCTGGGAGAAGGAGAATTTTCCTTTATCTAACGTACAGTATGGCTTAACTAACGCTGCCTTATGCACCCTTGTCATACTAGTTTGAAAGAAATGTTGCTATCAATATCTTCATATCCATTCACTATCTTAAAAACTTCTATTAGGCCTCCTCTTAATCTTCTAGTTTATAATGTTGTCAATCTACTTCATTCGTCTTTCATAGCATTTGGAATGAGTTTAATTGCCCTCCTTTGAACTTTTTCTAGTTTTACCGATGTCTTTCTTATGATATGGCCTCCATGCCTGAATGCAATATTCCAAGTGTGGCCTAACTATTGCCTAGTACAGTGGTATGATTAAAGTCTTATCCATGTATATGATGTTCCTTCTAATTAGTCCCAATATTTGATTGCCTTTTGCAGCAGCAAGTCCACATTGCTCCGAAAGTGTCATGTCGGCACTAATTGTAACTCACAAGTCCTTTTCTGTTACACTTGTGCCTAATATAGTATTGCCCATAAAGTATTCTTTGCTCACATTACCATGTCCAATGTGGATGCATTTATATTTACCAAAATTAAATAACATCTGCCATTTTCAGACCATTTGACTAACTTGGTTAGATCATCTGGTAAAATTTCTTCATCTGTATCAGTTTTTACAGTTTTGAACACTTTTGTGTCGTCTGCAAATTTAAGTACTTTATTTGATAAGTAATCATCAAAATCATTTATAAATATCAAAAACAGTATTGGTCCCCAACACCGACCCCTGTGGAACTCCACTCAAAACTGGTTTCCAGTTTGATATCTCTCCCTCTACTATTACACTCTGTCTTCTATCTGTCAACCATGCCTGTATCCAATTTATCATACTTTCTCCTATACCATAGGCTTTTAATTTAATTAACAGTCTATGATGTGGTACTTTATCGAACGCTTTCTGAAAATCTAAGTATACTACATCCACCGGTGAACCATCATCTACCCACTTAGTAATATTTTCTAAAAAACATAAGAGATTGGTTAGATAAGACCTAGCTTTTAGGAACCCATGTTGAGATTTAGTTATTAATTTGTTTTTTACAAGAAGGTCTACCTTGTGGTCTCTAATAAATGTTTCTAATAATTTGCATAATACTGATGTTAAGCTCACTGGTCTATAATTTTCTGTCTTACTCTTCGATCGTTTTTTAAATAATGGTGTAACATTTGCTTCCTTCCATTCTGCTGGAACAACTCCCTCTCTAAGTGATATATTAAACAAATTAGCAAGTGTATACTGATTTCGTTTATAATTTCCTTAAGTAATTTAGGTGTTATTCCATCAACTCCGGGTGATTTATTTTCTTTCATCATCTTATTTTTGGGGGATATCATTTCAGGAGTGACAAATAACTGCCCTAAATTATGTGATTCATCACCCTCAAATTTCCTAACAGGTAACGGCAGTGAACTTATATCTTTTTTTTAGTGAATACAGAGCTGAAATATTCATTCAGATCCTCTGCCATTTGAAACCCACCAGATATTACATTACCTGCGCTGTTTTTAGTGGTCCTACGTTATCTCGAACCTTCTGTTTACTCCTTACGTAAGCGTAGAAACTCTTACTATCATTTTTTATGTCATTCGCTAATTTGTCCTCAAAAGACCGTTTTGATTTTCTCATTTCAGTTGTAGCTAAATTGAGTGCCTTTTAGTAATTGTTATAGCCTTCTATATTTGCAGTGTTTCTGTATATTCTCCACATTATTTGTTTGTAGGCACTCTTTCGTATGGCTTCTTTTGACAGGTATTTCTTCCTAGATCGTTTCCCTTGATTTTTTAAAGGAACAAATGTTTCAATAATACCCTCAATCTCATATTTCAAAATTATCCAACATTCTGTTGCTGCCTTGTCCTTCATTAAGTCAGTCCAATTTATGCTTGCTAAGTAGGTTCTCATTTGTTTATATTTGCCTTTGTTGAAATTTCCCCTCCATCGCTTTTTGCCAGTAATCTCTGTTTGCATTTTTATACTAAAATGGAACTGATTATTATTTACGGTCACTAGATCCCAAAGGCTCTCATATTTTACCATTATCAACTAATTCGTTTTGAGAGGAGAATACTAAATCCAACACATTTCCATCTCTAGTTGGTTCTAAGACATGTTGTGTAAGGAAACAGTCCTGTATTAGAAGTAAAAACTACTGGTCATCTCTTCCAATACTCTGTAGTGATTTCCACTGAATATGACCATGATCAAAATCACCCATCATAGCACATTCCCTTTTTACTAATCTCCTTTATGGCATTGTGCAATGTTTCATCATCCTCTTGTCGTACAAATTATCCCTATCGTTAATGTTGATTTGTTGTGGCTATATTGCACCAAATAGTTTCTTCGCATCCTGCTTCCTTTTCCATCTGTATTTCATATGCTTGTATAGAATCCTTAAAATAAATAATGACCCCACCTCCCATTCTCTCTTGTATGTCTTTTCGAAACATTACATAACCTGAGAGCATTAGTTCTGCATCAACCATGTCTTTATGTGCTCATGATTCCGTGATACCTATGATATCGGGTTCTATATCCGCTACCATGAAGTCTGGATCACTTCTCTTTTTATTATGCTTCTGGCATTTAAGCATATACATCTAAGTTCAATTTTATTGATTATTTAAATTTTACTTGCCAGCCGCGGGCGTTCTCGAGTGCTGGGCCTGACGTCAAACAACTGAAATTTAATTGGAACGGTATGTTAGCGATCCCTGGTGGCGCTTTCGATGGCCTTGGTCAGCTGAGACTTCAAGATCTTAATTATAATAATCTGAAAACAGTGAATCGCAACATGTTTAAACATTTGTCTCGTCTGGAGATATTGATACTTACAAACAACCATCTCGAGACGATTCCCGGTGACAATTTCGATAGCCTGACTCAGCTAAAGTATCTTAATTCTTAGCAACAACAGCCTGAAGACAATGAGTCACATCATGTTTAGTCACTTTTCACGTCTGAAGTTCCTGTCTCTTGAAAACACCAAAGTTCTTTTCAATGTAGTCAATTGTTTAATTGATACCAACAAACGAAATTCAAAACGGTATTGATTCAAACGCGACGTTCAATTGCGAGAAGACATACATATTGTCAACAACACTCGAGACAATTCCCGACGACGCATTCCTTGCACTCGGTCGGTTGTACAACTTGAAACAGGTCAACTCCGGCCTGTCAACACTAAGTACGACACTCCTCGGCATTTTGTCACATATTCATTATTTGTTCCTTAACCGCAAGCCACTGGTGTGTGACAGTCAACTGGCCTGGGTACAGAAATATAAGAAACTGGTACAAGGCACATGCGCTAATCCGCCACTGCTTCAGGTCAACTCGTCAAATCATACGACGTCTCCGAGTGTAATCCAGACGACACAACAAACACAGGTATACTCGCATTGTTTCATAAATATTATAGCTAATAACCACTTACGGCTAGTAATATTTTGAAAACAAACCTCTCTAATTTCGAATAGAAACCGTGACATTTCGATGAAATGATGATGACCTCAATATAAAACTCCTAACTTATATACTTGTTAAAAAAATATGTTTTAAATCGAAATCTTCGTTACTACATTCCGCTGTCTGCCGTTCCGCCCGTCAGTCTGTCTGTCCGTTTGAATGTATGTGTGTGTATATATCTGTATGTATGTTTGTATGTATATCCGTTTGTACCTCTATCTGTCTGCCTGACTGTTTATATGGTTGTATGTATATCTCTGTCTTTGTGTTTGTCTGGCCGATGTGCTCTGTCTGTCTGTCTGTCTGTGTGTCTGTCTGTCTGTCTGTCTGTCTGTCTGTCTGTCTGTGTCTGTCTGTATGTCTGTCTGTCTGTCTGTCTGTGTGTCTGTCTGTGTGTATGTGTGTCTGTGTGTCTGTGTGTCTGTGTGTCTGTGTGTCTGTGTGTCTGTGTGTCTGTGTGTCTGTGTTTCTGTGTGTCTGTGTGTGTGTGTGTGTGTTTGTGTGTGTGTGTGTGTGTCTGTCTGTCTGTCTGTTTGTATGTCTGTCTGTCTGTCTGTCTGTCTGTCTGTATGTATGTCTGTATGTGTGTATGTCTGTATGTCTGTATGTCTGTTTGTATCTCTGTATCTCTATTTGTCTGTATGGTTGTATGTCAGTCTGTCTCTCTGTCCGATTTGCTCTCTGTGTGTCTATCTGTCTGTCTGTCTGTCTGTCTGCCTGACTGTCTGTCTGTCTGTCTGTCTGTCTGACTGTCTGTCTGTCTGTCTTCTGTCTGTCTGTCTGTCTGTCTTCTGTCTGTCTGTGTATGTGTCTGTCTGTCTGTCTGTTTGTCTGTGTGTCTGTCTGTGTGTCTGTCTGTGTGTCTGTCTGTGTGTCTGTCTGTCTGTGTGTCTGTCTGTCTGTGTGTCTGTGTGTGTGTGTGTGTGTGTGTGTGTGTGTCTGTCTGTCTGTCTGTCTGTCTGTCTGTCTGTCTGTCTGTCTGTCTGTCTGTATGTATGTCTGTATGTCTGTATATCTGTTTGTATCTCTGTATCTCTATTTGTCTGTATGGTTGTATGTCAGTCTGTCTCTCTGTCCGATTTGCTCTCTGTGTGTCTATCTGTCTGTCTGTCTGTCTGTCTGACTGTCTGTCTGTCTGTCTGTCTGTCTGTCTGTCTGTCTGTCTGTCTGTCTGTCTGTCTGTCTGGTTGTACGTCGGTCGGTCTGTATCTCTCTGTCTGTATGTCATTTTGTTTGTCTGCCTATCTGAACCTGTCTCTGTCTCTGTCTCTCTCGTTCTTCTTCTCTCCCTATCTCTTGCTCTGTAATTTTCCTTCGCCCTTCTCTCTCAATCTCTCAACCTGACTCTCACTCTCACTCTCACTCTCACTCTCACTCTCACTCTCACTCTCACTCTCACTCTCACTCTCACTCTCACTCTCACTCTCACTCTCACTCTCACTCTCACTCTCACTCTCACTCTCACTCTCACTCTCACTCTCACTCTCACTCTCACTCTCACTCTCACTCTCACTCTCACTCTCACTCTCACTCTCACTCTCACTCTCACTCTCACTCTCACTCTCACTCTCACTCTCACTCTCACTCTCACTCTCACTCTCACTCTCACTCTCACTCTCACTCTCACTCTCACTCTCACTCTCACTCTCACTCTCACTCTCACTCTCACTCTCACTCTCACTCTCACTCTCACTCTCACTCTCACTCTCACTCTCACTCTCACTCTCACTCTCACTCTCACTCTCACTCTCACTCTCACTCTCACTCTCACTCTCACTCTCACTCTCACTCTCACTCTCACTCTCACTCTCACTCTCACTCTCACTCTCACTCTCACTCTCACTCTCTTCCTTTCACTCTCTCTTTAAATACCTAGCTTAATCACAGCGATATCGCTTATTTCATATGACACTGGCGCCTGTGTTTACCTATGTCGTAGGTAACATGACGGAGTGTCTGCTAACTGCTGACGGTCACGACTACCGCGGTCTTGCCCACACGACCAAGTCAGGTCGGATACGTCAACACTGGAATTCACAAGAGGTAGCGAACATTTCTATCTTACCGAGTAATTCGTAAAATGTTTCTTGTCAAACGTACTGCTAAAATGATGTAATGAGTGTGCGAAATGTAATTGCTATATCCATCATGTTTATTGAATAACATTCATTATTTCTTTTAAATATTTTGTTTCCCTGGATTTCTTTGATCAGCTTATTTCTATTTTGCCTATTAAGTGTTGATCGTATTTCACAATATTTATATACCCGCGGAAATTTAGCATCTAATTAAGAATATAGGTAATTGTCAAAACGGCGATAACCTGTTAAAATATGTTACATTGCTGAACTATTAATTAGTTTAGTAGTTCAAAATAAGGTAAGGGAATAATTAAGCGGTCAGGTAGCAGTCTGCTGTACTCACTGAGTAATTATACAACCATTTCCTTACAGCCTCACGAACACAACTGCGCCGCAGGAGGCAGAGCAAACTACTGCAACAACAACGTCGAAAACACCCCGAGTCATTGTCCGGAGTCAGCGACCTGGTGCTACACGACCGACCTGACCATGCGCTGGGAAGATTGCGACATTCCTTGGTGTGAATAAACTCACACGGCTGCCGCACTACAAAGTGTTCATGATTATCTTCAATATGATATACCTGGTACGGAAATAAAAAAATCCACGCGGAGTCTTTTAAAGTATTACTCCACCGCGTGATCCATCCTCCGTGTAAATGTGAACGGGAATCATGATTCTGTTACTACAGCAAATGAACTAAACCATTTCTCAAGGACACCGTTCGGTGATTTAATAAAAAATGACAAAATAAAATGTATGTATTTGAAAACATGTTAGATACGGTTTGCTACATGTTACATGCAATGTATTGTATTATGTGCATTTTATTCTGACACCAACCTCTAAAGTTATGTTTGGTTGTTTATCAATAATAGCAAACAATTAGTTTGTTTTGGTGCATGTGTCAACGTATTTGTGACAAATTGTTAGACACGATTTATCCAAGCTGTGTTGTATTGTATGCATTTTATTATGCGATTAATTGGTAAAAGCTATGTAATGTGTTGGTTTTCAGTAAAAGCAGAACATTAGTTTTTGTGGTGCATGTGTTAAATGTATGTGTGGTAAGGTGTTAAATACGATTTGTTCCAAATATATTGTAATGTATGCATTTTATTCTGAGATTAACTTCTACAATTATGCATGGTTCGTTTTCAATAATGACACATAACTTGTTTTGTGTTGTGCATGTATAAAACGTATATGTGGCGACAAGGTGTTATATATATATAATTTATCCCAGATATATTGTATTTTATGCATTTCACCCTGAGGTTAACTTCTAAAGCGATATACGGTTGGTTTTTAATGATAGTAAATTATTTCGTTTCTGGGGTGCTTATGTAAAACATATATTTGGCAAGATGTAAGATACAGCTGATCCCAGATATTATGTATTGTAGGCGTTTTCTTCTGACACGAACTTCTAAAGTTATGTGCGGATGTTTTCGTAATAGCAGATGTTCTTTCTGGTGATTTTTCAAAATGTACACATGAGAAGGTGTTAAATGCAATAATTTATTTATCCCAGATAAATTGAGTTGTATGTATCTTGTGTTCAAAGATTAACTTTTAATGTTATGTGTGGTTGGTTTTTTATATTATCAGATGATTCGGTTTTTGTGCTGAACATGTAACAGCTATATTTGTTAAGATGATCAGTAAGGTTTATCCCAGATATACTATACTGTATGCATTTTATTAGGTAAGATTTAACGGTTATGCGTTTATTTTCAATGTGTAACATTATGTTGCATTTAATTATTTAAATGTTTCAAACAGTGGTCGTTATAAGGGTAAATGTGTTCTTAAAAATAAAAGATGTTCACCAGAACCAAATAACTTCAGAAAGATTAAATGATATACAACGTCGAATAACTTATCTCGACTAGGAGTCCATACACTCTGGCTAGAGAAAGGTATTTCCAAGACGGCCTGGGCTCGACATTGTTCCAGTGACTCACAGGACCTAGCTATTATAACGACAGCCGTTGTACACGTTTGGGAGTTCTTTGATACCCACACGTTTGCGTGCATGCGTGCGAGTGTATGTGTGGGTGCTGTGCTACTTGCAAATGCCGTTCTGGTATGTTTTGGACATCAATAGTTTCGCCTTTGTTAGACATTATTTCGGAAATAACTCAATAAATACACCCAAACATGTGGCAGTTCGACATCCTGTTATGCCAATGCACTGTCAACACGGTACACTCGTGCAAATTACTTCATTAAAAACTAAAGGGGCACTGTTCTAGTTCGAATGAATGTCAAATATACACATGTCGGGTCTTTGAAATCCATCATTAAATCATTTTGTGATTCAAGAGTAAATGTGGTCAGACCACATAAGCCATTTTACTTAGTTTGTGATAGTATTAGATTATATACCAACATCTCACCTCAGAATTAGTATTCCAGTCATGTATCATACAAGCGATAGTCACTGATAAAGAAATCGTACCAAAATAGGTTTTTATCTCTAACGGCGAATCAGTGAGGTCTTTCTTAACATATTTGGATGCACTAAATTACCTCGAATCATCATCGTAAGCACACACACACACACACACACACACACACACACACACACACACACACACACACACACACACACACACACACACACACACACACACACACACACATACACACACACACACACACACGCACGCACGCACGCACAGACACACACGCACGCGCGCAAATACACGCATAAATACACACACGCAGCCCGCGAAATAAAGAATTCCATCTTAAATAATTCAGCACCGTCGCAAGTAATGCGCAAAAGAGTATTATTTTAGAAATAATTTAAGTCGCTGTCTTTCTCTGATATGTCTACATGAATTGAAGTAACATGGAATGAATGAAATGTTGAATTACGGGGTGGTCACTTCGATTGGAAGTCTGCCTTACTTATATGTTGTTGGTCTTTGCAGTGGGGAAACGTTTTATGTAAAAGTCTGTTTTATGTTGACATCTTTTAATGAAGGTAGCTTCTCTAATACGTGACTGGAATTATATGTCCGAGGAGTTCCGTCGGTATATCGATTTCTATCACAAATTATGTAAATTGGTGTTTCATCTTGGAGCGATTTTAATAATGACTGGACTACACAATGGTGCAGCGGGAACGCGTAATGGATTTTACGTAGTTTGTGATATTATTATATATAATAGAAGCTCACTACATAGTTATTATTCCAATCACGTACCGTACCAGCAATCCACGCAATAAAAGACAAAAAACGCAACACTCTCATGGCGTAAACCTATTAGAGTTAATATAAAGTAAGACAGTTCTACATATACTCGATTTTGTAACGCCAGCGGTTTACCCAAACAATAGATTAGGACACCCAACGATCGAAATACTATGACCTACGCCATTGATGAGCTACGCCATTGTAGAGAAACAGAAACATTTAATAAATAAAAATGGTGTGTTGTTATGGACTATCTAAATCTTCGTCCGAAGAAAATGTAACGGCTGCAGAAGTATCTGGATATAGATTCCAGCCGCAAAGACAAAGGCATGTGTTGGAAGACAGACCAGAGGCGAGTGACCAAGAAAAGGAAGACAAACGGGAAGCTGAACATTCAAAAGACAAACTAGCAGAGATGCTGTCAACTGATGGCGGTGCCGAATCTATTTGTTGGTGCGGTGACAGGAGTTTGTCTGCTGTCATGAAATGGCTGCAACTCGGCAACACGCAGAGCATGTTGGTGAAGGTAAACATTAAGTCGTCTATTATTGATATCGCTTACGTATTATTATCCTGAGGTTTGGACTGCGTAATGATCGTATTATTATGACAAGCGAAGTATTATCGCTTAGCTTGGGCCGCTTCACTGACCTCAGGCTTGCCGCTTTCAACTCTTAGTATGTGTCACTTTTTACGATTTATGGTAATAATGGTTATGGTTTATCATTCAACATAAATTGTATTGAATAGTTCCAATGAAATTAAACGAATCAGGTCCCAAATTGTGTAGGAATGTCTATTGTGGGGAAAACATACAATACCTTGTTTTTGTGTTTTGCTACACCGCAGGCGTAGACACCCATCACAATTGCAGTAACAGCTATATTGATTAATATATCCGACGAGCTGAAAGATGGTGGCGACAGACACGGTTACTAGTGCATAGAGACATTTACACGAGTTTGCGAGACGTCTACAGAGAAAAGTTAGTAGCTGCTAAATTTTCGTTATTCTGTGAGAAAATACGCGAGTCTGCCTGTGATGTGAAGGCCTCGTACCGAGTAACGAATGATATCAACGGACGCGAACAACCACCAGTGCTACCCGAATGCAACGACTCTCATGATCGAGTATTTGGCGGAACGTTTTCGAGTACATTTCTCCGAAAAGATTATGAATGTCCGCAATACAATGTATAATCTTGACGCCCCACTACCTGTGCTGACCGAAACAATTGTTATCTACGCCCGTAACGCCAGCCAGAGTGTCACCTGCAATTACGACAGTCGACGTGTGTGGGTGCCATGTAACGCCTCAGCCGACAGTACGGGACATCGGCATTTTCCTGGACAGCGGAATGGACATGTCGATGTCAGACTGCCTACTTCCAACTGCACAACATCGCCAAGATACGCCACTGCCTAACCATTGATGCGTGCAAAACAATCGTCCACGGTCTAGTGACATCGAAGCTAGTCTACAGAAATGCAGTGTTATGTGACATCAATGGGCGATTGTTGGAGAAATTGCAAATGGCGGCGCGTGTAATTACGCAGCAGCGGCGCCAAACCACGCCAGTGTTGATAGCGCAACACTGGCTGCCATGGCACGTAATATACAAGATACTGGTTTTGACCACCTTCCAAGCGATGCACAACTTAGCGCCCGAATACAATGCTGACATGTTTACGGAATATACGCCGGGTAGCCAGCTTCGCTCCACTGGAAGCCGTCTCCTGAGAGTACCACGCCACAATTTAGAACGGTCCGGCCTCTCGTCGATCTCTACGTGCAAATCTGTTTTAAGGCCGCGTTTATAAACTACTTGTATGGTATTTTATAATGAATTAATTTTATCGGGAATTATAGTTTTGCAATTGTTTTACTTACTTTATTATTAAGTTATTCATATATTTTATAATTTATTTATTTTTTATTTTATTATTTATTGCTGATATATTTAGCCTATGAACTAGGATTTTTAGAAGCTTTTTTTAATTATATATTTTTTTCATTTAACATTTAGTCTTGAGAGTACCAAGCCACAATTTAGAACGCTATGTTTGAAATTGGGTGTGGGTCTTGAATGATATATTCTAAATGAAAAGGATAATTGATTCATTTTCATCTTATTTACAATGTCATATGTATATTTATCTGAAAACTGTTATTTCAGGTTGCTAAGGTAGGCTGCCTACAGGCAGTTTACTGGTGGATTCACGGCAAGTTGAGCCGAAGGGTTCGTCGAATACTGCCAGCATGCGCCAGCCACCTCATCAGGACAAGGTTCCCTGTCCTCGCTTGGAGAGCTGCATGAGGGAAATCACTTTGCTCTCGAAGACTTGACTAATGTACAACACGGTTGAGCCGTGCAGTGCGCAGATATTCCATAATCAGGTTTGGCACATTTGCCCCGATCACAGCAATCCGTGTTGGAACAGTGATTAATGGCAGTGTAACTTTTTCCATGACCATATGGATTGTGTGATTCATCAGCACGGGTAGACGATTATGTCGGACAACTTGTGTTCTGTTGCGCAACCTCCAGATTAATCATTGTTTCTCGAAAATGACGTCAGCGGTAAAAGTGATGCTTGGGACAGGACATGGCCGGTAGTTTCACGAAATAGCAGATAACATAAATCGTGCTTCCATTCCTACACTGAATAATATAGTGCTTGCATTAACTGATTAGTATTTAGACAACTTTGAAACTCTTTTCTACATGATTATAAACATGTCCTCGTTTATGGTAATTTCATTTGATAATCATGTACGAGGTCGTTGTTTTAGTAAACATACATTGGCCAAATTAGTAACCATAATATAAATAACAAAACAGTGACCAGGAATTTCACTATCACATTGCACTCCCAATGATCACTTGTTTTGTTGTTCTAATCTTAACGTTTCCTTTTGTTTTTAATGTATATACAGTGACTGCATTTTTTTGTATTGTTTATATTATATTTTAATACATTCGGTGATAATGACATGTGCGATTTTATTTTATTTTATCAAAGACAGAGAAGTTATTCATTAAACAAGTAGCATTATTCATAAGTGTACAAAGTAATTGATTGCAGCTTAGTTTAGTCCCCCATGACACAGTTATTAGGAGTCCATTCAAATGCCACACCTCTGTTATCATAGAAATATGAAGCAATACTGCAATTACTATGTGCTACTTTGTGCAGTTTTGTGCAATGTGAAGAGAAGTGCACAAACAAGGATTCAAATCCAACTTATCGCAAAAGTCCCATTGCTGTTATGACTGCTGTCATACTCTCATAGAAGTGCTATATCTTGAGACAGGTAACTCTTCCCAGAAAGCGCCCTGCTATGGTGACTGACTTCAGGCAGGGCTATGAATGCTACTGAAGTTTGCTCCAGATATATCGTCGTATTTTCTTTCTCAACAACTGCAGCGTGGGCACACGAGTGAAACTGGACATTCCCTGTCCACGTGTGGATGCCATAATATGATGCAGGAGTGACAGCCATCGTTCTCCGTAACCAGTAACAAATGAAACCGTAATAATTCATTGCATCATCATCTAATTGGCATTTTGTCTGGTTATTTATATGAGATTACCAAAACGTGACAAACACAGCCTTATGGTGAGAATGCAGCAGACAATATCAATCAAGTGTATGGACTTTCACTCTATAATTATCTAGAATATAAATTATCTTTTTTTAATTATCACTTACAGGTGATCTAAAAATCTTATAAAATATCAAAATAAGCACACAACTTGCAGATAAAATAAGTAGTTTAAATGAAGATACAGCTTAAAACATGCATGCAGCAATTGTCCATGGATTTCAAACATTCATTGAATACCACTACCCAGTACACAGTCATACATACTGCTACTCGAGGGTGAAACTAATTATGATGGTTGGGTGTCAAAGTGCATGCAGAAACAGATGACAGACAGTTCCCTTGAGACAGGTTCAAATGCAGCAACTATAACAGAGTATGTGGCTCAAGGACATTGAAATGCAGCAACTGTAACATAGTCTATGGCTCAAGGATCGGACTGTAGAGTCACAGCAGGCGTTGCAGCGATCCAGACTGACACAGTATGGAAGGACAACCCATCGTCTCTCGAGACAGACTGAGGCCAACGACAACATATATACGTAGGCCAATAGCTTGTCGTGATGAGAGATGTCTGGTAGCGTTATGTCTTCTTCGTCCTAAAAGGTGAAGAACCGCTGCTCTTGTTATATTCACGTCTGGCTATTAAATCGTTCGCCTTTCTAAGAACGTATTACGTTAGGAATATTAATCATACAGTTGCTGTTTTTTTTCTATCCAAATGTAACTCGTATAAGGAAAGGGTTGACACACATTTCATCGACCAACTTTTGGTTGCAGACAGAATAGGTGAAGAACCGCTGCACTTATTATATTCACGTCTGGATATTAAATCGTTCGCCTTTCTTAGAACCTATTACCTTAGGAATATTAATCATACAGTTGCTAGGTTAACACAAAAAGGTTCTGATTTTGTATGATATAGCCACACACTCACATGTCGGATCTTTTATGTAGTTTGAGACATAATAACAGTTCACCTCAGAATTCGTATTCCAATCACGTATCATAAAAGCAATCCTCACATTAAGTTGCAAAAAGAAAATAGGTGCATGAGTCATTAACCCTATATCCACTGAAGTGCGCCATGACACATAAGGATGCGCTCAATTTACTCGAATCGTGAGTCTGCTTGTCGCAACGATTTCGTTGCTTGTGAAGTTTGACTTATCAGAAGCCGGACTCCACCTATATGATACTTTGCCAAGATTGGTAGCAATCTATTATTTATTAACATTATTTAAAGGTCCGAAAATCTCAATTTGCGAACAATGTTTGGGCCTTATATATTATTAGCGGTGTTTTCTCACTCCGTTGAACGAGTTTCAGGATGTTGTCTTTCTCTTGTTTGTTTTCTTTAGAAATACCACTCTTACAATTGCTGTTTCTTGTTCCAAATTTAACTCTTATAAGCAACGGGCTGACAAACCTTTCAGCGACGAAAGACAGAAAAGGTGAACAACCTCAGAAAAAAAGGTGAAAACCCGCTGCTCTTAATATATTCACGTCTGGCTATTAAATCGTTCGCCTTTCTTAAAACCTATTACCTTAGGAATATTAATCATACATTTGCTGGGTTTTTTCTCTCCAAATTTAACTCTTACATGGAAAAGGCTGACACACATTTCATCGACCACATTTTGATCGCAGACAGAAAAGGTGAAGAACCGCTGCTCTTGTAATTTTCAGGCCTGGCTATTGCAATATCCGCCTTTGTTAAATAAATGTTTTATTATTTAGCCACACACTCACATGTCGGATCCTTTCTGTAGTTTAAGATATAATAACATTTTACCTTAGAATTGGTGTTCCAATCACGTATCATACAAGCAACCCTCACATTAAGTTGCAAAAAGAAAATAGGTGCATGAATCATTAAGCCTATAATCACTGAAGTGCGCCATGGCACATAAGGGTGCGCTCAATTTACTCGAATCGTGGGTCTGCTTGTCGCAACGATTTCGTTGCTTGTGAAGTTTGACTTATCAGAAGCCGGACTCCACCTATATGATACTTTGCCAAGATTGGTAGCAATCTATGATGTATTAATATTATTTAAAAGTCCGAAAATCATAATTTGCGAACAATGTTTGGGTCTTATATAAATTATTAACGGTGTTTTCTCACTCCGTTGTAGTAAGAGTTTCAGAATGTTGTCTTTTTGATCAAAAGGTTTCCTTATTTAATTTGTATGCTATCCGTGTGGGGCTAGACAATGCTGCCACCTCACGGATACTGTTTAATCCTGCCGTAATTCTTATTTTATAAACAACGGTAAATTTGAATTTTTACTTACTTTTGTGTTAATGTAAGTTCAATGGTGAATACTTTTCATATGATATAAAAAGTATATCGTTATTTTAATTTTTATTTCATAGTTGGCCTGAGAGCCAATCAGCGTCTCTACCCTAATCTGGGGTAAGGCTGCCCGGATGTAGAAACTTAAGCCCATATACTGTCCAAGGCGGAGCTGAGGGGGCTTAAAAGTGCTGCCACCTCACGGAGTCTGGGTAACCGAGGCTATGGTAACAGTAGTTCCAGGACCCAGGCTAGCCCTTAAGGCAACGTCATCGTTATTTGGTTTCACGTCATCCATCTTGTGTGTTACGTCATATGGAAGGTATCCTCGCCCACGAACCTCAAGTCGCCCTAACCTTATACAACTATATAGGCATGTAGACCTATATTAGAGTATATAAGAATAGGGCGTATATAACTATAATGGTAAACGACTTGAACGCACGTGCGCCCATCGAATAGATTCTGACTGGATAAAGCGGATCCTGACCTTTAGCCACGTAACTGTTTTAATAGATAATATACATAATATATATAATATATATATATATATATATATATATATATATATATATATATATAATAAATATTATATTTATACGTAGAAGAACTGAAACGGCATATCGACGTGTGTGGTTGGTAGGCGTGCAGATCACGCGTGCAGAAAAGGCCAGTCTGGCGAAATCGATTTGTTGCGAGCGCACACATTTTACTTGTCGTTTGAGAGTTCTCTTTGTGCTGAGTATATCACGGTGAAATGGTTATATTTTATAAAGTGGTACTACATTGTTTTCTTGCTATTCATACTAGCTTGTTTGCGTCAGTACAGGGATTATCTCACTTTTCGCACGAGCATGAATCTGGCTCAACCTCAAGGGGGTTTAAATAGACATATTTGTGTTTGCTGTTGGCGTTTTAAGAGGGTGGGTCAAACACTTCACCCGTAACTGCCGCTATGAAGGCAATGAGGGTGCTTGGCAAGGGCGTTTCGTCGTAAGGAGTCTTGTTCCATAAACGGCTAAGCGGAAGAAGTGGATGCGACTGTTAATTTGTCCTGCAATATAGAGGTCAATAGCAGGTGGAACTTGTTGGGTTGTTCCGTGGAAAGGCTGTTATTAAACAATTACTCATGTGCCCTGGATTAGTATTGTTGTTGTTGTTATTGTTGAATACATTTCTGCAATCTTGTTACTTAATATACACTTATACTATGGCTATTCAACGCAATAAAAAGCCGCACATTGGGTGCCTGTGCCCCTTATGGGTCGTTGTGTGTTTCTGTTGTAGACTGAAGCTTCAATGGCTGCCCTTACATGGCCGTTTGAGAACAACCGTTCACCTGCCTTAGCATGCGGTTTAACAACGCTGTATGCACACAGAGTCTGCATCGGAAATAGTATCAATGAACCTATCCATCACGTGACCTAATTGTTTAGCCAACTCCGCCAAGCGATCAAAATGGCTGCCTGAACGCGTGTTTTGCGTCGTTTGTTTTGACATTCTGGCTTCAGAATAGTACCTTTATGAAGGTTGTTAGAGTGTCAAATATATGCTATGTAGTTTCGCAGTTGTAAACAATATATATTGATTGTGACGTAAGCAGATTGTAATGTACTGGATACGCTATTTGCGCAACGTCGATGTACGCGGCGATGTCCGGGAAAGTGCATTAATAATAGTGTTCGCATTTAATGTATTATCAACGCAACTACGGTTTGACCTTTTAGGCATATCACCACGCAGTCATCAACTCGTATAACATAAAATATCATACATCACAAATACACACAAACACAAACCTATTCACAAACATACACACTCACACCCACATCCGCACACAGCACCCCCCACACACACACACATACCGACACACACACACACGCACGCACGCACGCACGCTCGCACGCACACGCACACGCACACGAACACGCACACGCACACGCACACGCACACGCACACGAACACGCACACGCACACGCACACGCACACGAACACGCACACGCACACGCACACGCACACGCACACGCACACGCACACGCACACGCACACGCACACGCACACGCACACGCACACGCACACGCACACGCACACGCACACGCACACGCACACGCACACGCACACGCACACGCACACGCACACGCACACGCACACGCACACGCACACGCACACGCACACGCACACGCACACGCACACGCACACGCACACGCACACGCACACGCACACGCACACGCACACGCACACGCACACGCACACGCACACGCACACGCACACGCACACGCACACGCACACGCACACGCACACGCACACGCACACGCACACGCACACGCACACGCACACGCACACGCACACGCACACGCACACGCACACGCACACGCACACGCACACGCACACGCACACGCACACGCACACGCACACGCACACGCACACGCACACGCACACGCACACGCACACGCACACGCACACGCACACGCACACGCACACGCACACGCACACGCACACGCACACGCACACGCACACGCACACGCACACGCACACGCACACGCACACGCACACGCACACGCACACGCACACGCACACGCACACGCACAATACAATAGCTCTAGTGCTTCTACAGTAGTTCATTGACACCGTCCCTTTTACTATGCTAAGCACTCTATATGAAACATCACGTGTGAATGAAAACATATTGACGTTTACACTTTTTAAATTGTTTATGAAAATGTTATGGAATTTCACTAAGGATGGGTAACTAAATTGTACATAGTCCCAGGACTACTTTGTACACAATGACATCGGTGTCATACACTGCTACACTTGTCTACGAACTATTTTGCATTCGGAGCACATAAATACAATTTCACGCTGTCGGAAAGTGTCATGTTAAACAAGCTGGCGTTCACCCAAGCTTTCAGATATTTATCTTTCGTCCTAAATTTCAATTACAACAAGTAGGCACTGTCTATTATAGACAGTGCCTACTTCGTATAATTGAAATTTAGCACGGACGATAACTATCACACATAATAACTGGTTCAGGAAAAAGTCATCATGCCTTTAGAATCTTAGGCAACTGAAGACATCACAAACAATTAAAGTGACGAATAGTAGGAACAGTTACAAGAAAATGTTTGTCAAACATTTTATAAGGAGATTGTCTTTTCCGTTAGTTATATATTACACAAATAGTAGGACGTTCACCGAGTCTTAGTATGGCCATATTGTTCCCGTATCATAGACTTGTATATAGGACATCAATATGCAAGTCAAGATGGATTAATAATTGCAGTTTCGCATGTTAACGTGTTTAATGTGCCGTATGATAATTATAATATAACATAATATTTATATTCGAGGTTTAATGCCATTTTACCTAATAAATAACTTATGTCGATATGGATGTATCAATTTAAATGTCTGACAAGTTGACAACAAAATTTCATAAGAAAACGCTTGTCAGGGTTTATTTAGCAGTATTTCATGAAACTAGTAATAAACGTGCCATTACACAAGAAACCATGCTCTTAAAAGAATCACACGCCTGCAGAACGGGGATACTACGACTAAGACTGTTTTGTTTGACATTGTCCTGTATGACCATTTTTGAACACAAAGTATGAAAAATAACAGAGATGTATTGCAGAGTAAGCCTCTTTATTCTGTATTTTATAAGCACAACACTGTTCAAAGTCATGAAAAGCAGCACTATTACAATAGCATTCAGATAAGTGAAAAGCAAACCATTTTACAGGATACCTCAATACATATAATATACTCAAACAACCAACTTTATATGGTGACGGTAATCATAACAAAATATGTCGGCCTTACAGTGTAACTTTCTTTAACATTTAGTCGCCTTCCGTAAGTCACTGCACACACGGGAATTGTTGTCTTCCTGTACCGTTACAAAATTACAACATGCTAAAATAGTAAAAGAATAGGCAATGTCCGTAACATACAATTGCCACTCTGTATGCTATCGACATCGCTGAACACTGGGTAATTGTCAAATCTGTGTGAAATGCATTGGTTCGTCGTCTCAGAAATAGAACACCTTTTACACCTCGAACATAACAAATGTGTACGAGTTTGGGGCACTCGTACACTATTTTTCTATGACATATGATATTTCATACCCTTGTAAAACTTGGCATAATACCAATGTGCGTCTTAGACATACTTTATGCACGTAACCAGGACACAAATTAAAATGTGCTCACAATCCTCGGTGGAAACAATTGGGAACATTCTCAAAATTGCTTGGCGTCCCAAGATTAAGAGGCACTGTATTTGCCTAACAAGATTGGTACTAGTAGCGGCAATTGGTTGCAATATGCAGTTGTTAGATACTCTAACACAAAGCCATATGTAGATCGACATCTCGCCATAATGTTATTATAATAATTCTGCCACCTTTTCGTACGGAGGTTTTATCAAACCATCACAATAGCTGGAATAATTGTAAACCAACCCAACGAAAATAGCATATCGTCTTGGAACGTCTTGAACGTCTTAAATCCAGAGTTTAAATAATCAACTGCACTACTTAAATACCACAACCCATTGTACTTTACGTTTCAGTCGTTAGCTACGACGTCATAGCGCTACATCAACGACTACTCATAATGATTAAACCGAAACCAACACCTTGCTGTATGTCAGTTCTACCCAAAAGCACCACAAAACCACTATCTGATATTGTTGAAAACCATCCCCACATTATGTTAATAGTCAATGTCAGTAAGTTCAGCAATTGCCGACAACACCGCAGTTGGGTGTGGTCGTTTCTTCTTCCGTTGTGCCGCAGTCGCTGACGACGTTCCATCGTAATCTGCAATTACAGAGCCGAAACAACTGCCATAAAACATAGTCGTTCTCATTCACTTTAGTTTATTAACTTGAAGTTTCATTTATCCGGTATAAAACACCGCATATATATTTCATATATATATATATATATATATATATATATATATATATATATATATATATATATATATATATATATATGTTGTCAGTTTTCTGCGCATTTGATTTGTTATGCTTCTTGGGTACACGGATAGTTATATATTTCCGTGGCGGGGACACAGTGTGAGAGTATAGCAAGGCCTGGAATATGGTAGTGAAAATTATTCTCAACTGATCCGCACACGTCTTTTACACTTTGGTTTTCACTCCATGAGGACCTGATGTTTCTGGAGAAAGGTTAAATAAACTCATTCTCATGAAGTTCAACGTGGTCTGGTACACCAGTTTGTCACAGAGCTGTACATTCACCACTAAAATCATTCACATCGAATGCATGAAAAACGGCAAAGTTCATGTGCTGCAGAAACAGAGTCATTAGTATGGTACACCAGGTTGGATAACTTCTGGGGTCAATAGTTTAAAAAGGCTCTATGAGGAATGTCTTATTTAGCTATCAGGTATATCAGAGAAAAGATATGTATGCACCGTACCTTCTAGTGCGGCAGCCGTGTGAGGTTATTCACACCGAGGAATGTTGCAGTATTCCCAGGGCACGTCTGGGTCGGTCGTGTAGCACCAGGGCGCTGAGCGGACGCACTCACTCGGGGTGTTGACGACGTTGTTGCTGCAGTAGTTTGCTCTGCGTGCTGCGGCGCAGTCGTGTTTATGAGGCTGTAAGGAAAGAGCCGAATAGTTGTTCACAAAGTACAGCAGTCTGCCGTATGGCCGTCTGAATTTTCCATTACGTTATTTTGAAGTATTAAAACAAGAAATAGTTTAATACTGTAACTTATTTTTAAGACGTTGTTGCCGTTGTCAGAATCACATATACACTTATTTAGATGTTAAATATCCAACGATATCTAAATCTTGATAAAGGCAAAATTATCAGCACGAAATACGCAAAGAAGAATTAAGCTGACCAACGAAATTACAGGATTTAACAAGATTACCACTTAGAGAATCAACTCTAGAAGGCAGGTTCACAAGCAAGCTCTTTGGCTTATCGAGAGTCCCAACTACCTACCTACGAGTATCCCTCCCTTCTGATGTATATGTCAATTATATGTTTAGGCATATTTGTACTACTAGCACCTACACAATAAGCTGTTCCATTCATTTATTGTTCCATTTATTTACTCTTCCATTCATTTACTGTTCTGTGTGAAAATGAGACTTCCCATATCTAGTCTACACTGCTTCTTTGTTAATGTAGCTTCATGTCCTCTAGTCCTTCTCTCTTCCTTAACCGAGAAATAATATTTCTGTCAATATTTACATACCCATTCAATAGTTTAAACACTTCTGTCTGATCTCCTCTCAATATCCTGGTCTCTAGTGTTTCTAAATCACATTCTCTTAGACGCATTTCATATCTAATATCCCTGATTTTTGTATCATTTTGGTTGCTCTCCTTTGTACTATTTCTATCATATAAATAACCTACTTGTAATATGGTTTCCATGCGTGTACACTATTCTAAATAAGGCCTAATTACTGATTAGTAGCTTAAGTAGTAATCTTTGATTAGGCATTTTGTCCGAGGCTTTTTAAAATCTAAGTAGATTATATCTACTGGGGATACATTCCAAAAAACATAACATACTTGTTAAGCATGGCCTTGCTTTTAGAAAGCCATGCTGAGATGGGTATAGTAAGTTGTGTTTAACAAGAAAATCAATCAAATCATCTTTAATTAGACTTTCTAATAGTTTGCAAAATCACCGATATTAAACTCACTGGCCTATTATTACCTAATTAATTGATCGAAACGTTTTAAAATAATGAAATGATGTTTGCTTCAATCCATTCTAACTGAAATATTCCCTCCTCTAATGACACATTGAACACTGTTGCAAGTGGAATGCTAATTTGCTCTACAATTTCCAATAGTCATATGGAAGGAATCTCACCCACTCCAGGTTGTTAATTATCGTTCATATTCCTTACTTTCTTAGCTACCATTATTAAGGTTGCAATTAGTTGTTCTAAATAGTCTGATTCTCTCCCCACGGACTTAACCTCTGGTGCTGACAATGAACGAATATTTCTCTGATAAACACCGAACTAAAGTACTCATTTAGGTTTTCTGCCATTAAGAATCTCTCTGTTATTATGTTTCCAAAAGATAGCAAACTATTTAACAGAAACAGTGGGTGCTATTGAATGAACATCATTGATATATCAAACACACTTGGCGCACGCATTACAACATTTTAGTAGCATGTTTGACAAGAAACATTGTACAAATTATTCGTTAAGCTTGACAAGTAGGCTACCGTTTGTGAATTCCAGTTTTGACACATCCGACCTGACTTGGTCGAGTGGGCAAGACCGCGATAGTCGCCACCCTCAGCAGTTAGCAGACACTCCGTTTGGGTACCTATAACATAGATAAATATACACGCCACTGTCACCTTTAAAACATTCCGTACAGTCGTAATTGAACTAGTTACTTAATGGAACTTCAAAAACTACAAGAACTAGACGACATCGAAACCATCCCAGACATGATCCAACAAAGCGCGTCAAGAGTAGCTAAGGTAATCACTAAACCACTGAAAGTCAGGATATCGTCACCAACACGAGCCCTGATGACGAAACGACGAGAAATATTGGAAAACTGCCAAGATAAACAACGAATAGAGTAAGCAGAAATATCAAATCGAAAACAAGAGAGGCCGGGAAATGAAACCAAGAGATCACAGGAGGAATGATCATGGCATCAAAAAGTCTGAAGAAAGTCCGAAGAACGCAGAAGCTAGGCCAAGACAAACATATCACACTCCTGGAAAAGCAGGGTAGAGAAATCCATGATCTAGACAAGATCATAGAACGAACACAGGAATTCTACACCGAGCTATAACAAGCTCGCAGCCGCACAAACAATGGTGAAATATTCTGGGTAAGATAAAAAAAAAACAGAAGTGATTGAGGTGTAAGAAGCAACATGCTGAGGCCTTCGCCCATCCACGGGAAGCTATGGCTGTACAATGATGGTGATGGTATAAATTACATGCAAACTAACTGTGACGTATTAGTTGTGCTATACCAAAGTGACAGAAGCTTATGTTGCACACATTCATAATACTAAAAAGCAAAACAGACGCCGCACATCTGTTCGTTCGACCGGTGGATGGGTATTAAAAATAATAATTAAGTTCACAAATTACTGATTACAGATTGTTTAGTCTGTTTTACCCGGTGTAATGACAATTCTATTTTTTTCATTTGACGATTAAAAAAGGACAAGTGTGCATTTTAAAATTAAACTGGTTGTGCATACTAGTTAAACTATTAACACGTTACACGTCATATTTTTCATATAAAAGAACCAAATTGGCGTTGGGCAAACGAATTGATTGGGCAACTTCTGTCATTGGCAATAAGCATCAAGCAGGCGAGGGGTGAAAGAGATACACAAATGTCATAATTTATAATGTCCTTGATGGCTAGAACTTACTAATAATATCAACACAGGGATGCAAACTGATAGAGCCCAGCAGCGGCTGAGGCCGGTGTCGCGCTTACATTTTCCCGATCATTGTAAACTTTGCGATTGACGTTTCTGCGCATGCGCGATAAATGTAATATCACCAATGTGCATCGAAACGACAAAGCATTTTTGATGTAATGCCACGGGCTGTTCGTTAACTCTCCTGGGATGATTACTGTGAAGAGTTACTTAAACTGTCGTTCAATACAATAACATCTTACGTTTGTTTAAATCACTGTCACGGATCATGGCGCAGTATAGTCACGTGATTTACGCTTGCTCATAAAACCATGCCTCAAAACTTGGGAGAGAGGGAGGGAGGGAGATAGAGAGAGATAGAGAGATAGGGACGGAAAGAGAAAGGGACGGTGGAGAATATATCGAAGGGATAAATATATATCATAATATTATATATATATACATATATATACATACATATACACATATATACAGATATATATATATATATATATATATATATATATATATATATATATATATATATATATATATATATATATATATATATATATGACACAATGCAAATACCTGCATTAGTTGTGTTGTCTGTATTGCACCGGGAGACATCGTACGATGTAACAGATTGATTTCTGGCAGTTGGCGGACTTGAGCACACACCATGTACTGTCAGTTTCGTCGTCTGTAGCCAGGCCAGTTTACAATCACACATCAGCAGGTTGCTGGTAAGGTTCATGTACGTTAGAGGTGACATGTGGCTCACAAGATTGGCATTCAGTGACTTCAGGCGATTGTCATTCAAATCCAATTGCCACAATTTACGACAACCAAGGAACACATCATCGGGGATCGTCTCGAGTTGGTTGTGATGTAGATTCAACCACCCAAGACGTGACAAGTGACTGAACGTGGAGTGGCTGAGTGTTTTCAGGCGGTTGTTTGACAGATATAAGAGCCATAGCCGACTGGGTCCATTGAACGTTTCACCAGGAATCGTTTCAAGTTCGTTGTGCCTAAGATCCAGTATCCCCAGATTTGACAAGTCACTAAACACGGTGTTTCTGAGTTCTCTCAGGCGGTTTCCATCCAGAGCTAGGCAGTACAACCGCCTGAGACCATCAAAGGTTTCATAATGGATCGTCTCAAGCTGATTGTTGGAAAGGTACAGATCCGTCAGTCGTGACAACTGACTGAATACAGTTCGGCCCACTCTAGTCAGACGGTTATTTGACAAGACTAGCCAGGTCAGGTGACTGAGGCCACCGAAGGCTCCATCGTGTATCGTCTCCAGCTGATTGTCTTTTAGCCTTAGGGACCCCAGACGTGACAGCTGACTGAATACGGTTCGGCTCACTGACGTCAGACGGTTCGATGACAACTCTAGACTTGTAAGCTGTTTGAGACCATCGAAGGCTCCATCGTGTATCGCCTCCAACTGATTGTAGGAAAGCGACAGTGTGTCCAGTCGTGACAACTGACTGAATACAGTTCGGCTCACTGACGTCAGACGGTTCGCTGACAAGTCTAGACTTGTAAGCTGTTTGAGACCATTGAAGGCTCCATCGTGTATCGTCTCCAGCTGATTGTTGTCTATTTTCAGGGTCTCCAGACGTGGCAAGTGACCGAACGTTCTTTGGCTCACTGTCTTCAGGTGATTGTTTGACAGGTGAAGCTCTCTTAGCTGCTCAAGTCCACCGAAAGTATCGTCGGGAATTGTCTTTAGTGTGTAACCTATCCATAGGGATTCAAGTTCATTTCCAACACCTGAGAACGCCCCCGGGTCCAAAGACATTGCACCTTTAAAATCGACTTGTATTCTCTTAGCATTCAATTGTTTGAAGACCTCTGTTTGTATTGTCAAACTTGACGATGTCGATTCGCCATGTATAAGTACTGTATTATAGACGTTGTCGGAGGGTAGGAACGACGGTACATGGGAGTGGTCGCCATCCAAGTCACAGTAGATCTTCTCAAACGATGTACAGTTGCAGCGTTGATCATCAGCGACAGCACAGTTTGCGTGAGTGATCGGCACGAGGGCCGCTACCAGCGCCGCGATCAACAGCCATTGCCGTGGCTCCTCAGACACGTCACCACGCCGCACTCCCGGCCTAGCAGTCGACCCAACCATCGTCACTTGGCGGTGTCTCGATGTTAGTCGTCGTTTGGCGAACAGTTTCTTTTCACCTGCGTGTGTCTTGTGGGTTGTGCTTCCTTGTCGTGCCTATGTATACCTTGCCGACTGTCACTCAATGTCATAAGCCAGAGCATTTAACTCGTCGCCTAGACACCATTAAATTACTCATGAAGTTATAACAAGTTAGCGTTGTTGTATCGACAGTCGAGAGAAGGACATCGTCCTTTTAATGATCTAATTTATATGCAAACTGACTATGACGTATTAGTTGTGCTACACTATTTGTCGTGAACTCATAACAAGTTAGCATTGTTGTATCGACAGTTGAGAGAAGTAGTGCGTCGGCAAATGTAAGGGAAGCATATATTTGTGTATATTCTTTGCCAAAAAATAAAAAAATATCTATATAGTATATAGAAGTTTAAAACCCTTGTTGCCATTTTTTATATTTGGTCCCATAGTGATTTAGAGGCAATTTAAAAAATGTCCGCCAAATATGATTTCGAATTAACTGTGGTGTGTGTATGTATGTTCTATAGAACACTGATTTCAAATAAACCATGTTTGGAATTTTCCGGCTACCGCGTCGGAAATGTAGATGTTTGGAGGCAACAATGTAAAGATAGCTCTTAGATATTTTGTAAAACGGACAGTTTTGACCAATTCAAACATTGGTTTATTGATTTCGAAATTACGCCGTATCATAGTGAAAACTCCCAATATGTTCATCCACCCCCACCCCACCCCATTCAATGGGTAAAAACCGTTGTGGACGGGTAGAAATATGGATGGACGGGTACAAAAATGAAGGAAACAAAGGTACACAAATGAAGGAAAAAGGTCTTCCAAAACCATAAATATTGTCAGTTATGCCTTAGAAATGAATGTAAATGGTGTCACATATGTGTTTGTAGTCTATTTCAGGTCATCAGACACATTGTGTGTAAGTGTGTACATTGGCTTAACAGTTAGCATCCAAGTGTCCACCAAAACATGTGTGACTGGCAATAATGTGGTCCTGCATAAAGCCCTGCTATACAAATATTTCAAATTTTCAAATCTCAGAAACTTCGGCGATTGTGTCAGTAATGTTTTATGAGATATGCCCAAGAAATAATTATTCATGAAAATCTGGTGGAGTATTGAATAAGAAAGAACAGTAGAGTGATTTGTGTGTGTAAAGTTCTCAATGTTTATAGGAAGTTTTGTTTTAATCAAAATAAACTTAATGCAATTATTTGGTGTGTTCTATAGTTTTAAAATATATTTGCAATGAAGTGTTCTGTGTTCAGTCTGGTGCGTTCTGTATTCAGTCTGGTGTTTTTGTTCAGTATTGTTTATTCTGTATTCAGTCTGGTATGTTTTGTATTCAGTCTGGTGTGTTTTGTATTCAGTCTGGTGTGTTCTGTGTTCAGGCTTGTGTGTTCTGTATTCAGTCTGGTGTGTGCTGCATTCAGTCTGGTATGTTTTGTATTCAGTCTGTAGTGTTCTGTGTTCAGTCTGGTATGTTTTGTATTCAGTCTGGTATGTTCTGTATTCAGTCTAGTGTATTCTGTGTTCAGTCTGGTATGTTTTGTATTCAGTCTGGTATGTTCTGTGTTCAGTCTGTTATGTTCCGTATTTAGTCTGGTATATTTTGTATTCAGTCTGGTATGTTCTGTGTTCAGTCTGGTGTGTTCTGTATTCAGTCTGGTATGTTCTGTGTTCAGTCTGGTGTGTTCTGTGTTCAGTCTGGTATGTTCTGTATTCAGTCTGGTATGTTCTGTGTTCAGTCTGGTGTGTTCTGTGTTCAGTCTGGTGTGTTCTGTATTCAGTCTGGTATGTTCTGTATTCAGTCTGGTATGTTCTGTGTTCAGTCTGGTGTGTTCTGTGTTCAGTCTGGTATGTTTTGTATTCAGTCTGGTATGTTTTTTGTTCAGTATAGTATGTTCTGTGTTCAGTCTGGTGTGTTATGTGTTCAGTCTGGTGTATTATGTATTCAGTCTGGTGTGTTCTCTGTTCAGTCTGGTATGTTTTGTGTTCAGTCTGGTGTATTCTGTATTCAGTCTGGTGTGTTTTGTGTTCAGCTAGGACAAGTCAGTGTGTGGTGTTCAGTGAGTGAGGATGTGTTTTGTCTTCAATAAGGTAAAGTGTGTTTTTTCACCAGTTTGATGTTTTGTCTTCAGCGAGGACAGGTGTGTTTGGAACCAAGAAAGACTACTGGAACTACTTCTGTGGTTGTCTGTCTTCCAATAAATCACTCAATGATGGTATCCATATCTGAGGTACCTACTTAACTACTTTTTGTATTGATTGCAACAGGCATTTAGAAATGCAGAGCTTCATTAATTGTTTATATCCAATGTCATGTTTGATTAATTTACCAGCTTGGTTACACTTAACCGCGTACATTTGTAGTGAAGTCAATTTCAAGTACTGCACATACAGTGGCTCCACTGTATGGATATGAGATGTCACTAGCCTCCAAACAAATCTGAGGAACAAGTGTTGAAATATGCGATGTATCGACCTGTCTGTAGTGGATCTTGTTCACACGCTGAAGTCATGTGACGCGTGAACAAGAACTACTGTAGACGGGTCGAAACTCTATTTTTGAAAATTTGCATCAAAAAATTTCTTGTTGTGTAAGGAGCCAACTCTTGGGTGTAAGTCGGCTGTAGGCCCTGGCGTGAGTGATGGAGTCAGTCTATTAGAGTGCACAAGCTTGTGTAGCGTGCAGAGAGAAGACGGGAGAAAAAGACGTGACGTAAGTGTCTACCCAGTGCTGGTCACTCTGTCAGCCATGTGGGCTGTCTTGTGGTGTTATGTCACAAACAAGCAGCCAGTATGGCACAGCCGATGCACGACACATGGTGTGTGTTATTTTGATGATGTGTCCTGTCTCAGCGTAGTCCTTATCAATGCAACTTGGCAGCAACAGTCGAATAAAAAATAGTTTTGTTATTCATATTAAATTACTTTTTGAGTCGATTTGTCATCATTCTTATACCCCCCAGTGGAGTGGGGCCAACACCACTTGGTCGTTTCCGATGTTATGATGACAGTCATGACACTGCCATCTGTTGTGATTTACGCGATTGTGCCTCATTTCGGCTGGTTTCTTCGCCCGTCCTTTTGAAGTCTCTCCCTGAGACGTTGGCACTCCAGCATATGCAACTTATTTAATCAGTAAATTATTCATTTAAAATTTGTCTTAACATCTTAACATTGTTGCACAGTCTCTGATGTAGAGAAGTTGTAAATGCACAGACAATGTACGGCTTACTTACAGAAAGGATTTGATTCATTGTTCATGAGCTGTTCTTTAGCTTGTAGCTTTTGTGGCGTGGCTGGAACAAAGATGTCCAGTTAATAATTAATCGGTGGGAGCACACATAGGCATCAAGTCTGACCTCCGCGGCAGACGCCTGCCAATTACTGCAGCTCAACTTAATAATTTATCTTAATGGCACCGCCATTGTTGTCTAGTCATGCCCTTATATGGGCATCACATTGCTGGAGAAGGTCATGTGATACCATGTGACATGTGTGCAGTTGTCTTAGATTGATAATAGTTATAATGGTTTTCATTAATGCGTTAGAAGGTTTTTAGTTGAAATGTTCTTACACTGTCAGTCCGCCAGGTTGCTAGTGTAATTTAATTGTGTGCTACTTTTATGTGAATTAATTACGTTGAAATTAGTGCAACGTCATGAGATGGACTTGTTGCTCACAAATGGGTCTGTTATCTTGCTGTTTGTATTAGTGTTGTTGTATACTTCAAAGGTGCAACTCTCTGTGATTTATGATCAATTACACTGTTATGGAATGTGTTTATGAGGGGGTGTTCATTATGTGAGCTCACAAACATGCTCTTGTATGGTTAGACCAACTGAATGAATGAAGCCAAGCTTTAGGCTTGTATGTCCAGTCAGTGTACAGAGGCCTTGAGGTAGGTGACAGGCTAGAACATTCTCTTGTGGCTTTGTCAAGGTTCTCAAACCTTGGGACATGTAATTCCCATTTATGTCGAGTACTCGTAGGAAATTGTATTAATTGTTTTAATTTACTAATTACATACATACATACATACATACATACATACATACATACATACATACATACATACATACATACATACATACATAGATACACACACATACATACATACATACATACATACATACATACATACATACATACATACATACATACATACATACATACATACACTCTTACATACATAATAAGGACTATTGCCATGACAGAGAATGAATGTTGTTAGCCTGTTGCCATTCTTGAAACAGGAAGTTCCCAGTTGCAGGGCTGCCTACCATTACAGATGTTCCATAATCATTACAGAAATACACCTCAGGTTACGGTGCTATGGAAACTGCTCCTGTATTAAGGAAATAAACATATCAGACTACATAAATGTATACACATCAAAGAACTGCTAAACTGATAAGTACTGTCCTGGATGTCCTATAAGGTTATGTTCCATTTTGTATATTATGCTAAGTCTTTTAACTTTTCTTCTTGTTTGGAGGGTGTCCCACTGGAGGTCTTTAGGAAGTTGGGTTACTGTTCCTGGTTCCCTAGAATAGTTTTGTGTACAAAATCTGGCAGCTTGTCTTTGGATTCTTTCTAAGGTTTTAATATGTCTTAGGCAGTGTGGATCCCATGATGCTGACGCATATTCAAGTATTGGTCGGACAAGGGTTATGTAGGCTATAGACTTAAGGTGGGTTGGGAATTTATTTAGATTTCTCCTAATGACTCCTAGCGTCTGTTGTGCTTTCCTAGCGACTGAGTTGCATTGTGCTGTCCAATTTAATGTATTTGATATGTGTACACCAAGATAACAATGTGATTGAACAGATTTAAGTTGTTGGCCACAGAAGGTGTAAATATTTGGTGTCTGTTTTCTTGAGGCTAATGTCATTGTGAAGCTTTGATGGGATTGAATTCCATAAGCCAGGTGTTTTGCCATTCCTCAAGTTTGATTAGATCATTTTGGAGGAGAGAAGTGTCATTGTCTGATTTAACTGGTTGATATAGTAGGCAGTCATCTGCAAAAAGGCGAACGTTTGAAGTGAGATTGTTGGGTAGGTCATTTATGTAAAGTAAACGAATTAGGGGCCCCAGTACGGTTCCCTGTGGTGACTTGAATTGGTTTGGATGCTGATCCATTTATTACAACCTGTTGAGTTCTTTCTGCAAGGAGGCTTTATATCCATAACGATATTGGGCCTGTGATGCCATAGTAATTTAGTTTGTGGATTAGTCTTTTATGCGGAACTTTGTCGAATGCTTTAGTGAAGTCTACAATCGCCATGTCTACAGATTTATTTTCATCTAGGTATTTGCTTATGTCATGGACAATTTGAATTAATTGAGTTTCTTTTTGCACGAAAACCATGTTGGTGGTCAGATAGGATGTGATGTTTTTCAAGGTGTTTCATGATGTGGCTATGAATTATGTGTTCAAGAAGTTTAGAAATCATAGGTGTTAAGGATATTGGTCTGTAGTTTGAAGTTTCTGCCCTGGTTCCTTTCTTGAACATTGCTGTTATGATTGCTTCGTTTCAGGCTTTGGGGACTTGACCAAAGTCAACTGATGATTGGAAGATATCATGTATTATTGGTGTTAGGTGGGAGGCATATCTGCTTAGAAACCACGGGGGAATGCCATCTGTTCCTTGCGATTTAGAGGTGTTAATTTGTGATAGTTGGTCATGTACTCCTTTAAGTGAAATTGTTAGTTTTGGTATTTTTCCATGTGGGCTGTCGTTCAGATTTGGCAACTGGGAATTTCCTTCAAGTGTGAAGACACTTTTGAACTGATTGCCTAAGGCTTCTGCTTTTTGTTTGTCATCGGTAATTATGTTACCCGCAATGTTGAGGTTCCCAATACCCTGGTTATCTTGTCTAAGTTTGGAAATGAAACTCCAGAATGCTTTCGAATTGTCTGTTATTGCAGTTGTTAGGAATAGATTTATATAGGACAGTCTAGCAGAACGAAGGTGTTTGTGCATGTCTTTCCTGATGTTATAAAACTCTTGCCAGTCTTCTGGATTTCTAGATATTTTTGCTTTCTTATATAATCGTTTCTTTCTTTTGCAATTTTTTTTCAAGTGTTTATTGAACCAGGGAAGGTTGTATCTGGAAGTTGTAAGACGGACTGGTATATAATGTTTTATAATGTTGATGATTTGTGTTAAAAGAAGGTTCCATTTGTCATTGCCCGTCATGTTTTGCTGTAGAAAGAAGTATTCATGTGTGAAGTTATCGAATGATTTCTGGATGTTAAGGTGGTCAATTTTATTTCTGATGAAATGTTTTCGTTTAGGGCGATGTTTGCGCTTTGGTGAGATATTTACATCCATTATAACTGTGTTGTGGTCTGCTACTACATTTAGTTTCTTTATTAACCCAGGTCTATTTGTGAACACAAGATCTAGGATATTGTTGGTATTTCCTTTTTTTATTTGGTCCCATAGTGATTTAGCGGCCATTTAAAAAATGGCTGCCAAATTTTATTTCGAAATAATTGTGGTTTGTGGATATATGTTCTATGGAACAAGGATTTCAAATATGTTTTGGGAATTTTCCGGCTTCCGCGTCCGCCATTTTTAAAGATGGCGGTCGTCAATACAAATGTCACAATATCTACATGTTGAAGACATTGAATAGCTCGGTGGATAGCGATATACACCAATGTACATTTGACCTTCACTAGCATTCATATATGCGCCATCTTTAAAGATGGCGTCCGGCTTAGCCATTTACCCATATCTTAAGAACTACGTAATCTAGAGCCATAAAATTGATGTCAAGATGTAAGGTTTTTATATATGATTATTTACATTGTATTACTGTTAACCTTTATTGGTTTTCAGATATCCGCCATTTTGTAATATCCGCCATTTTTGAAGATGAATGTTGTTTAACTTTTGACTTATCCATCATTCTAATAGATGGCACCATCAAACAATATTATTTTTGTATCTTAAGAGAGCCTGTTATCCCCATGTCTTACGATCTACGTATCGTCGAACCTTGAAGCTGATGTGGAAATATAGATGTTTGCAGGCAACGATTAAAAGATGCATGGGTCTTAGATATTTTGTAAAACGGACAGTGTTGGCCAATTCAAACATTGGTTTATTGATTTTAAAATTATGCCATAACATATTGAAAACTCCCAATATGTTCATCCACACCCACCCTACCCCATTCAATATCCACTGCAATTGCACGTCATTGTGAAGCGCATGTTGGCTTTTATGCATGAAAACTGTCTTCTTGCATGACCTTGCCCAAATGTCGACCTGAAACATATTCCAGATTATCAGGCATGTTTGAAAACCCTATAAATAGAGTCTAACAATATTGAAGTTGGTCAAGTAGTTCCAGAGATATGTCATTTTCTGTAGTTTCCATGAATGACGGCGACCATCTTTGATTTTGGGCCTTATAGGTGTCAAAAATGTGTAACCTAAGATTTGTGTTTAGTTCATACCCAAATAAAGTCAAATATATCGCTATCTCACTTTGGGATCCGAGAAAGTGCATCCCAGCCTACACTATTATCACACATTATAGATCATCATTGCGTTCAGGAACTGTTCTTGTAGATTGGAGAAAATCTGACGTTACGTTCACCTGTACTAAAGCAAAAGATCGTATATAGACATATTTCAAACGTAAAGTAAAGGCAAGTTCTTATATGGCGCAGTATCCAGTCCTCAGGACCGTACAAAGCGCTTTACACTTTACTTCCCTGACAGACCTGGTCACTAAGACACCATCTCGGCTTCTCTGGGAAGCATCCAGCCATATGCTACAATTAATGCGCGAAGGCTGCTCGTACACATATTCACCACTGTCTATAGTGAAAAAAACTTGCCCAAGGTTTTAACACCGCAGCCAGGATTCGAACCCGGGTTCTTGTAGTCGAGAGTCCGGAGTTCTACTCCTGAGCCATTGCGCTCTACACTTTTAAATAACTATTTCAGTAACTAACTGTACTCCGCAAACTAATGAAGTATGTCCTATAGTTACATAATGTCGTCAGGTCCGTCGGGCTCCGAACTTGGCCACTATGTCTCCATTAAATGACCATGTTGAGAATAAAAGTTGTGCATGATATGCATACCTAATTTAATTACGTATGGTTCAAAAATACCAAATGATGTAATTTACGTTATCCGGTATTTTACGTTATCGCGGGGAAGGAAGCATTGTAACTCATTCCATAGCGTTCTTATGGCAACGTTTAGGCCATACCCAAACGAAAGTGGTTCTGCTGCGGGTCTATCACACAATTTTCAAAACCAAACAATCAAATGCATGACAAACAAAATTGTGACATTGTACTGGCTAGATTCCCTTCATAATGACATTTTTTCTAATTAATTGAGACTACCTTGTTTATTTTGTGAAATAAAAGTTGTATTTGATATACATACCTAATTTAATTACATATGGTTCAGTAATATGAAATGATGTATTTTACGTTATCCTGTATTCTACGTTATTGCGGGGAAGGAAGCATTGTAACACATTCCATGGCGTTCTTACGGCAACGTTTGAGCCAGATCCAAACGAAAGTGGTTTTGCTGCGGGTCTGACACCCAATTTGCAAAACCAAAGGTAAAACTTGTATTTAGCAATGCATGTGCAATGCAAACAAATGTGATATTGTACTAGTGAGATTTCCTTCACAATGAGAGATTACTATCGTATAATTCCACTTAGACTTAGTTATTTTTGTATGCAAAATGAAGCTATCACTTGCAGCTGTTTTAAATCAGAAATTAGAAAAACAACATGGTAGCTAGCTAATGGTGTATCATTCTTGCACAAAGGACATATAAAACATTATAGTAAATATTTATTGATATAGTAAAATACACTCTTACATATATACTATTTAAAAAATGGAATGCTGTTATTAACCCAAACAGTATCAAGTCAACGAAACGCGAGTGGAATTCATAACAGAAACATTTCAACACATTCAGACACATGGAACGTAATACTACGTTTCAGGGGCCCGTGGAATAAATCACGTAGAATCCACATGACTGTGTTTTCTGAGTGTTTATAATTTCATTGTAGCGTGTACGTAATATCTCTTGGGTATCTTCCTGTTGTCTTTAGTGATTGGAGTGCTATTGTTCTTGTGTTGTTTTAAAGTTCAAATAAAAAGCCGCGAAAGTCAGCAAACAATCAATATGTACTACGTTAAAACAGTTGACTTGACCGCGGAAGCTAGAAAGAGAAGAAGCCATGAAATTCCAGGGAAAGATTCGAATTCACCGAGTGAAGAACTGACCGAAGTTGGAAATCAACGCCTAAACAAAAACGCTACCATAAAAACGACACTTGTATATGAGAGACTATTTCGAAGTTCATGTTGACTTCAAAGACGATTTCTTGGAATCCATGGATGCCTCCAAACCGCACTAAATACGAGAACTTGCCATTCTTAAAACACACTCTCGCAGAAAACTAATTCACCTTGCAAGTAGATTTCATCGAAACCTACATGT
Source organism: Oasisia sp. SBJ-2009 (assembly GCA_964017155.1). Lineage (NCBI taxonomy): Eukaryota > Metazoa > Annelida > Polychaeta > Sabellida > Siboglinidae > Oasisia > Oasisia sp. SBJ-2009. The sequence continues at coordinate 3,281,965 of OZ024855.1, forward strand.
GCCATTTTCTGGAGGAAATAAGCAGCGTGTAGTACTTTAAGGACCAAGTGAAAGTTCGTCCTGCGGTGATACAATATAAGGGAGTTAACGGTGTATTTGAAACACAAGAGCCTTGGGGTTCTGCCAGATGAAATGCCGCAGTGTTGCATCATAAAGGCCTTAGTTGGTTGGATCAAGCAAGTTAGTACAGGAACAGCACAATCGTGAATCCGATGTCAATTATACGAGGTCATGTTCGACATATCTGTGTCATGGCAGTACTTCGAAACCGCGCAAGGTAATGTGGTAAAGGACCGTACGATGGGAGATGTGGGGTGTGAAACGAATAGCTGATAAAATGTTTGCTATGTTTTGCGTTGTTACAGTAGGACTACGTCCTTAAGATCGAGGGGTAATTGGTAAGGACAACTTGACAACATTAGCCCCTCCTGCTCCAACAGGCAGGTCACAACATGTATTCAGGCATTGTCCATTAGATGCTGAGATCGTATTTCACCTGAACTGATAGGTGGTTATCCAATCTTGTATTCTACGTTATTTGTATTCAACGTTAACCAAGTTAACTAAACTCATTTTGCGAAACAACGAATGACCAGAGCACTGCTATTTCTTCTGTCATATACGACAACAGTGTGGTCTTGTAATAACACGACAGTTGTATCCCTGTCTAATGTTAAAATGCTGCCAGAATGCAAAACATTATTTTGTATTCTACGTTATCAGCAAATGTGATTGCTGAAACATGAATACGTATACCTGTGCTATGAAACGTTACATATGTGATGCAATACTTTGTAACATGTTGAGTATATGTTCAGGTAATTTTGTATTTAACAGTATCTTTCAAAAGATCAACGATAAGAAATTATTACAATCGTATGTATTCTATCTTATACACATGCTGCAGTGTACACTTTAATTTGTCATGATAATTACGCTACTTCATCAAGACATTTCAGTTGTTGGTGTTTCCATAAATGCTCCAAATGTCAAAATAAATGTTAAGTGATATAATAATAATATTATGCAATGTATCATTGTTGAGGATTGAGTGAATACACTATCACGATTTAGTTGCTTAATTTTATTCATTACGCATGTATTTAACACAAATGTTTGAACCATTTTAATAACAATAATATCAAGGTATTATGTATTTAACAAGCCTTAAAATCCATTATGTTTTTATTATATTACATATGTGAAACGTATCTATATTGCGCATGAACAATCATAAATTTCTGTATTCTACGTTATCCACGGACGTCCTTTGGGGAAAGCTACGCCAGCTACCACATAGTTTGTCGAGACGGTGACTATTTTGATGCAGTTGAAGACAAGATCCCAATGCAAGACATCTTACCTTACGTGGCCTACTTGATTCAATAATTGTGGCTTTTGGAAAACGGACAACCTTTGCAACTACACATTTTTCTGCATCTTCAAAACATGCTCACATTTTGCACACACAAAAATATCATATTTAAGATAATCTGAACCTGAATCAGTTCTACACACGTCATAACCATGATATCAGCTTGCATTACGCGCATTATTCATTTATTAATTATTATTTTTAAGTATATCCACGCATATTTAGTACGACAAGGTGGCGGATAATGTAGGATACATTGGGAAAAAAAGACGGAAAATCATCCTGGTTTGACAGGTTGGTGCAATAAACCAAGGATAGATTAGATGAGAAGAACGATTGTTCCTAGCAGTTCAACATATATATGCTTTCATATGGAAGGAAATATTTTTCAATATATTGAAATATAATTTTTCCCATTTTAAAAACTGAAGACGTTTTCGGTGTTTTCAACCATATATATATATATGACGTACCTTCGCCACAATCATAGGCAGTACAAGAATATATTCCTTTTCCCACGAACAATATCAGAGTGGAATAGTCTGCCAAGTGTCTGTAACATTATTTTAGTAGTGAGTGCGATACGCATTGTATAAATTCGTCGAAGCATGACGGTCGCGGCAGCAGAGATTCGTCACACACGATGAAAAGAAATGTCGAAACTTTCGTACCTAAAGCGCTCAACATCCGATAACGACGGCAGTTTAAATATGCCGATGGAGCGAACTTCGGATGTGCTTCAGCGCTACTTTTAAATACCATAAATACCTCTCCCATCCCCATTACTGCCTATCGATGCCCCCTGTGATAGTGACCCCCTCCTGCGATTGTGACACCACCGCGTGTCTCCGGAACTAGAGAGCGGCGAGAAGCAGAGCGGGGAGCGTGGTCGAGCTTGTTTGTGTTTGTTGGCAGTTTGAGCTTGTTATTAGTATTAAACTGTCTAAGCCAACTTTAAATACGTCGTTAAATATATATCACACTGCTTCCAGTTTTGCTCGTGATCAATCAAAACTCTCATAAACCTACTAATAGTCACTATTGTCATGGGCGTCGATCGGTGGGGGACGAGGGGGACACGTCCCCCCAACTTTACAGCACGAGAGGAACATCATAGTAAATGTGCCCCCACATTTTTATTTCAGAAAATAAATTCCAGGCATGTAGCGAGACTGATCACTTCCCTCTCTTAAAAGCCCCCATACATATATGTATAGTAGTAAAAAAAACTCAGATATTTAAAGTTCCAACTACGTAGTGGAAAATAACTAGCTAAATTGCTTACTTGGCCACAGCGCGCAACCTGATCTTAGTCCAGTGAATATTCTTCATACTGGGCTCTATCATTTTACACCATTGTGTTGATAATAGGCATATATATATATATATATATATATATATATATATATATATATATATATATATATATATATATATATATATATATATATATATATATATATATATATATATATATATATATATATATATATATGTATATATATATATATATATATATATATATATATATATATATATATATATATATATATATATATATATATATATATAATTATATAGCCATCAAGCACATTATAGATGATAATTTTTTGTTTGCACGGTCACCCCTTGGCTTGCAGCGTGGTGCAACCTGCGGATTTCTGCACTTTGTGCAATATAATCCCATTTGAGCGATAAGGGATTTCTTTGCCAAAACGTGGGATTGGGATATCCTGCACAGGCACTCCTACCTGCAACCTCTGCATCTTGTCACTCTGTGAATTAGGCAAGCAGTTATGGGTCCAAAGTCTACGTTCCAAAATTTCAGTGATGGGGTGAGCAATGGCCCCTATTCAAATGCGTGTAGCCAACATGACTATTTTAAATAGCATACCATAAAATAAAGGCCTTTGTTTATTTTAGAATTAGCATCAGACCAACAACAAATTATTTTTGTATTTACTAAAAACACTTATTGCAGGTCACAGATTATATATATATATATATATATATATATATATATATATATATATATATATATATATATATATATATATATATATATATATATGCCGAACACACAATTCTCCCTTATGAAGAGAAACAGGTATATTGGTAGGTACTGGGGAGACCAGTATAATACATGCTACACGCTCACCACCGAACATCCTGCGATTGTGTTTGAAACCTGGCATAAAATACACCAAAGTTCTTTTTAATGTAGTCAATTGTCTAATTGATACCAACAAACGAAATTCAAAACGGTATTGATTCAAACGCGACGTTCAATTGCGAGAAGACATACATATTGTCAACATTAAAGGAGTGTTTGACCTTTATTAAAAAAACACTCTAGAAAAGCAATTCGGTTCCTTTTCTAGGTGTTGGCCAAATTGTGTCCGGTCAGTCTCCGTTGGTGAATAATAATAATAATAAATAAGTATATATCGCAATTAAACGCAACATATTCCGTACGTACCGGTGTCTATTAGTAGTTTTTTGTAGATTTTCAGGCAAAACACCTTTGTCATTCTCCAGTGATTGTAGCAGCTACGTTATAGGAGGTTTGGGATAATGAAATGTTTGAAACGTACAAACTGATATCGATTTATATGATAGCCAATCATCAGATTGATTACCGTATTTTCTGTTATGTTGTGTCAGGTTTTTATTTGTGGTACTATATGATTAAGTGCAATATAAACCGACTTTAAATTAATATAAAACAAATAATACGTTAAAGTTAGTATGTGTGTAAATTATATAATTAAGAGGACCTTCACTCAACTATGGAAATTTCAACACTGACTATTGATAACTTCACTCCACAACTAATCGAATTTGGTCACCGCGACTAAAGAGCTGTTAAGGCGACGAGTTAACTGCTATTGACTGACAACGTAGAGTGACAGGCGGTCGTATTCATAAGAGTCACGACGAAGAAACACAACCCACACGACACTCGCACGTGAAAAGAAACTGTTCGCCAAACGACGACTAACATCGAGACACCGCCAAGTGACGATAGTTGGGTCGACCGCTAGGCCGGGAGTGCGGCGTGGTGACGTGTCTGAGGAGCCACGGCGATGGCTGTTGATCGCGGTACTGGTAGCGGCCCTCATACCGCCCAAACGGGCTGGCTGTTTAACGACCCAAAGCGGGGCCGACTGTTACGTCTATGGCAACCCACAGGTACCGTCATTCAATCGCACCTTCTTATATGAGGTCATCAGAATCCGTGGAGGCGAACTGAAATTCGGAGGCGGGTCAGAACGATTGATAATACAAGCAGAAGCTTTAAAGAACATAAACGCCAAGAAAATAGAATTCTCTTTTATAAGTAGCATTACTTAACAAGGGCTTAACAAGTTGGGGTCCAGAACCAAGCTCCAGATGGTATGTGAACAAGGAAGCCTATGGCTTATCGAGTGTTCACTTAAAATTATAAATATACAATATTATCAAATGCACTAAAATGCTACTAATTAAAATACGTTGTCTCTAAAAATACATAAGTAAAATAAAAACTATACGTCGTCTCTAAAATATACAAGTAAAATAAATAAATACATATCATGTCATACAATAACACAATTTGTTATGATAATAAATTAATAAAAAAATATTATTAAAATAATTTATAAAACATTTATGTGTTCAACCTAGGTATAGCACGCCCTTGCCAGATAATTGTCAATTTAATTTTTAGACATATTTACACTGTTGGCATTTACACAATCATGACTTATTAAACGATTCCAATCATTTATTGTTCTCTGGGAGAAGGAGAATTTTCCTTTATCTAACGTACAGTATGGCTTAACTAACGCTGCCTTATGCACCCTTGTCATACTAGTTTGAAAACAAATGTTGCTATCAATATCTTCATATCCATTCAATATCTTAAAAACTTCTATTAGGTCTCCTCTTAATCTTCTAGTTTATAATGTTGTCAATCTACTTCATTCGTCTTTCATAGCATTTGGAATGAGTTTAATTGCCCTCCTTTGAACTCTTTCTAGTTTTACCGATGTCTTTCTTATGATATGGCCTCCATGCCTGAATGCAATATTCCAAGTGTGGCCTAACTATTGCCTAGTACAATGGTATGATTAAAGTCTTATCCATGTATATGATGTTCCTTCTAATTAGTCCCAATATTTGATTGCCTTTTGCAGCAGCAAGTCCACATTGCTCCGAAACTGTCATGTCGGCACTAATTGTAACTCACAAGTCCTTTTCTGTTACACTTGTGCCTAATATAGTATTGCCCATAAAGTATTCTTTGCTCACATTACCATGTCCAATGTGGATGCATTTATATTTACCAAAATTAAATAACATCTGCCATTTTCAGACCATTTGACTAACTTGGTTAGATCATCTTGTAAAATTTCTTTATCTGTATCAGTTTTTACAGTTTTGAACACTTTTGTGTCGTCTGCAAATTTAAGTACTTTATTTGATAAGTAATCATCAAAATCATTTATAAATATCAAAAACAGTATTGGTCCCCAACACCGACCCCTGTGGAACTCCACTCAAAACTGGTTTCCAGTTTGATATCTCTCCCTCTACTATTACACTCTGTCTTCTATCTGTCAACCATGCCTGTATCCAATTTATCATACTTTCTCCTATACCATAGGCTTTTAATTTAATTAACAGTCTATGATGTGGTACTTTATCGAACGCTTTCTGAAAATCTAAGTATACTACATCCACCGGTGAACCATCATCTACCCACTTAGTAATATTTTCTAAAAAACATAAGAGATTGGTTAGATAAGACCTAGCTTTTAGGAACCCATGTTGAGATTTAGTTATTAATTTGTTTTTTACAAGAAGGTCTACCTTGTGGTCTCTAATAAATGTTTCTAATAATTTCCATAATACTGATGTTAAGCTCACTGGTCTATAATTTTCTGTCTTACTCTTCGATCGTTTTTTAAATAATGGTGTAACATTTGCTTCCTTCCATTCTGCTGGAACAACTCCCTCTCTAAGTGATATATTAAACAAATTAGCAAGTGTATACTGATTTCGTTTATAATTTCCTTAAGTAATTTAGGTGTTATTCCATCAACTCCGGGTGATTTATTTTCTTTCATCATCTTATTTTTTGGGGATATCATTTCAGGAGTGACAAATAACTGCCCTAAATTATGTGATTCACCACCCTCAAATTTCCTAACAGGTAACGGCAGTGAACTTATATCTTTTTTAGTGAATACAGAGCTGAAATATTCATTCAGATCCTCTGCCATTTGAAACCCACCAGATATTACATTACCTGCGCTGTTTTTTAGTGGTCCTACTTTATCTCGAACCTTCTGTTTACTCCTTACGTAAGCGTAGAAACTCTTACTATCATTTTTTATGTCATTCGCTAATTTGTCCTCAAAAGACCGTTTTGATTTTCTCATTTCAGTTGTAGCTAAATTGAGTGCCTTTTAGTAATTGTTATAGCCTTCTATATTTCCAGTGTTTCTGTATATTCTCCACATTATTTGTTTGTAGGCACTCTTTCGTATGGCTTCTTTTGACAGGTATTTCTTCCTAGATCGTTTCCCTTGATTATTTAAAGGAACAAATGTTTCAATAATACCCTCAATCTCATATTTCAAAATTATCCAACATTCTGTTGCTGCCTTGTCCTTCATTAAGTCAGTCCAATTTATGCTTGCTAAGTAGGTTCTCATTTGTTTATATTTGCCTTTGTTGAAATTTCTCCTCCATCGCTTTTTGCCAGTAATCTCTGTTTGCATTTTTATACTAAAATGGATCTGATTACGGTCACTAGATCCCAAAGGCTCACATATTTTACCATTATCAACTAATTCGTTTTGAGAGGAGAATACTAAATCCAACACATTTCCATCTCTAGTTGGTTCTAAGACATGTTGTGTAAGGAAACAGTCCTGTATTAGAAGTAAAAACTACTGGTCATCTCTTCCAATACTCTGTAGTGATTTCCACTGAATATGACCATGATCAAAATCACCCATCATAGCACATTCCCTTTTTATTAATCTCCTTTATGGCATTGTGCAATGTTTCATCATCCTCTTGTCGTACAAATTAGCCCTATCGTTAATGTTGATTTGTTGTGGCTATATTGCACCAAATAGTTTCTTCGCATCCTGCTTCCTTTTCCATCTGTATTTCATATGCTTGTATAGAATCCTTAATATACATAATGACCCCACCTCCCATTCTCTCTTGTATGTATTTTCGAAACATTACATAACCTGAGAGCATTAGTTCTGCATCAACCATGTCTTTATGTGCTCATGATTCCGTGATACCTATGATATCGGGTTCTATATCCGCTACCATGCAGTCTAGGTCACTTCTCTTTTTATTATGATTCTGGCATTTAAGCATATACATCTAAGTTCAATTTCATTGATTATTTTAATTTTACTTGCCAGCCGCGGGCGTTCTCGAGTGCTGGGCCTGACGTCAAACAACTGAAATTTAATTGGAACGGTATGTTAGCGATCCCTGATGGCGCTTTCGATGACCTTGGTCAGCTGAGACTTCTAGATCTTAATTATAATCATCTGAAAACAGTGAATCGCAACATGTTCAAACATTTGTCTCGTCTGGAGATATTGATACTTACAAACAACCATCTCGAGACGATTCCCGGTGACAATTTCGATAGCCTGACTCAGCTAAAGTATCTTAATTCTTAGCAACAACAGCCTGAAGACAATGAGTCACATCATGTTTAGTCACTTTTCACGTCTGAAGTTCCTGTCTCTTGAAAACAACACTCGAGACAATTCCCGACGACGCATTCCTTGCACTCGGTCGGTTGTACAACTTGAAACAGGTCAACTCCGGCCTGTCAACACTAAGTGCGACACTTCTCGGCATTTTGTCACAAATTCATTATTTGTTCCTAAACCGCATGCCACTGGTGTGTGACAGTCAACTGGCCTGGGTACAGAAATATAAGAAACTGGTACAAGGCACATGCGCTAATCCGCCACTGCTTCAGGTCAACTCGTCAAATCATATGACGTCTCCGAGTGTAATCCAGACGACACAACAAACACAGGTATACTCGCATTGTTTCATAAATATTATAGCTAATAACCACTTACGGCTAGTAATATTTTGAAAACAAACCTCTCTAATTTCGAATAGAAACCGTGACATTTCGATGAAATGATGATGACATCAATATAAAACTCCTAACTTACATACTTGTTAAAAAAAAGATGTTTTAAATCGAAATCTTCGTTACTACATTCCGCTGTCTGCCGTTCCGCCCGTCAGTCTGTCTGTCCATTTGAATGTATATGGGTGTATATATCTGTATGTATGTTTGTATGTATATCCGTTTGTACCTCTATCTGTCTGCCTGACTGTTTATTTGGTTGTATGTATATCTCTGTCTTTGTGTTTGTCTGGCCGATGTGCTCTGTGTGTCTGTCTGTCAGTCTGTCTGTCCGTCTGTCTGTCTGGGTGTCTGTCTGTGTGTCTGTGTGTCTGTGTGTCTGTGTGTCTGTCTGTGTGTCTGTGTGTCTGTCTGTCTCTCTGTCTGTCTGTCTGTCTGTATGTCTGTCTGTATGTCTGTATGTGTGTGTATGTATGCATGTATGTCTGTTTGTATCTCTGTATCTCTATGTGTCTGTATGGTTGTATGTCAGTCTGTCTCTCTGTCCGATTTGCTCTCTGTGGGTCTATCTGTATGTCTGTCTGTCTGTCTGTCTGTCTGTCTGGTTGTACGTCGGTCGGTCTGTATCTCTCTGTCTGTATGTCATTTTGTTTGTCTGCCTATCTGAACCTGTCTCTGTCTCTGTCTCTCTCGTTCTCCTTCTCTCCCTATCTCTTGCTCTGTAATTTTCCTTCCCCCTTCTCTCTCAATCTCTCAACCTGACTCTCACTCTCACTCTCACACTCTTCCTTTCACTCTCTCTCTTTAAATACCTAGCTTAATCACAGCGATATCGCTTATTTCATAGGTGACACTGGCGCCTGTGTTTACCTATGTCGTAGGTAACATGACGGAGTGTCTGCTAACTGCTGACGGTCACGACTACCGCGGTCTTGCCCACACGACCAAGTCAGGTCGGATACGTCAACACTGGAATTCACAAGAGGTAGCGAACATTTCTATCTTACCGAGTAATTCGTAAAATGTTACTTGTCAAACGTACTGCTAAAATGATGTAATGAGTGTGCGAAATGTAATTGCTATATCCATCATGTTTATTGAATAACATTCATTATTTCTTTTAAATATTTTGTTTCCCTGGATTTCTTTGATCAGCTTATTTCTATTTTGCCTATTAAGTGTTGATCGTATTTCACAATATTTATATACCCGCGGAAATTTAACATCTAATTAAGAATATAGGTAATTGTCAAAACGGCGATAACCTGTTAAAATATGTTACATTGCTGAACTATTAATTAGTTTAGTACTTCAAAATAACGTAATGGAAAATTCAGACCGCCATATAGGAGTCTGCTGTACTTTGTGAAGAACTATTCGGCTCTTTCCTTACAGCCTCATAGACACGACTGCGCCGCAGGAGGCAGAGCAAACTACTGCAACAACAACGTCGAAAACACCCCGAGTCATTGTCCGGAGTCAGCGCCCTGGTGCTACACGACCGACCTGACCATGCGCTGGGAAGACTGCGACATTCCTCGGTGTGAATAAACTCACACGGCTGCCGCACTACAAAGTGTTCATGATTATCTTCAATATGATATACCTGGTACGGAAATAAAAAAAAATCCACGCGGAGTCTTTTAAAGTATTACTCCACCGCGTGATCCATCCTCCGTGTAAATGTGAACGGGAATCATGATTCTGTTACTACAGCAAATGAACTAAGCCATTTCTCAAGGACACCGTTCGGTGATTTAATAAAAAAATGACAAAATAAAATGTATGTATTTGAAAACATGTTAGATACGGTTTGCTACATGTTACATGCAATGTATTGTATTATGTGCATTTTATTCTGACACCAACCTCTAAAGTTATGTTTGGTTGTTTATCAATAATAGCAAACAATTAGTTTGTTTTGGTGCATGTGTCAACGTATTTGTGACAAATTGTTAGACACGATTTATCCAAGCTGTGTTGTATTGTATGCATTTTATTATGCGATTAATTGGTAAAAGCTATGTAATGTGTTGGTTTTCAGTAAAAGCAGAACATTAGTTTTTGTGGTGCATGTGTTAAATGTATGTGTGGTAAGGTGTTAAATACGATATTATTTCGTTTCTGGGGTGCTTATGTAAAATATATATTTGGCAAGATGTAAGATACAGTTGATCCCAGATATGATGTATTGTAGGCGTTTTCTTCTGACACGAACTTCTAAAGTTATGTGCGGATGTTTTCGTAATAGCAGATGTTCTTTCTGGTGATTTTTCAAAATGTACACATGAGAAGGTGTTAAATGCAATAATTTATTTATCCCAAATAAATTGAGTTGTATGTATCTTGTGTTCAAAGATTAACTTTTAATGTTGTGTGTGGTTGGTTTTTTATATTATCAGATGATTCGGTTTTTGTGCTGCACATGTAACAGCTATATTTGTTAAGATGATAAGTAAGGTTTATCCCAGATATACTATACTGTATGCATTTTATTAGGTAAGATTTAACGGTTATGCGTATATTTTCAATGTGTAACATTATGTTGCATTTAGTTATTTAAATGTTTCAAACAGTGGTCGTTATAAGGGTAAATGTGTTCTTAAAAATAAAAGATGTTCACCTGAACCAAATAACTTCAGAAAGATTAAATGATATACAACGTCGAATAACTTATCTCGACTAGGAGTCCATACACTCTGGCTAGAGAAAGGTATTTCCAAGACGGCCTGGGCTCGACATTGTTCCAGTGACTCACAGGACCTAGCTATTATAACGACAGCCGTTGTACACGTTTGGGAGTTCTTTGATACCCACACGTTTGCGTGCATGCGTGCGAGTGTATGTGTGGGTGCTGTGTTACTTGCAAATGCCGTTCTGGCATGTTTTGGTCATCAATAGTTTCGCCTTTGTTAGACATTATTTCGGAAATAACTCAATAAATACACCCAAACATGTGGCAGTTCGACATCCTGTTATGCCAATGCACTGTCAACACGGTACACTCGTGCAAATTACTTCATTCAAAACTAAAGGGGCACTGTTCTAGTTCGAATGAATGTCAAATATACACATGTCGGGTCTTTGAAATCCATCATTAAATCATTTTGTGATTCAAGAGTAAATGTGGTCAGACCACATAAGCCATTTTACTTAGTTTGTGATAGTATTAGATTATATACCAACATCTCACCTCAGAATTAGTATTCCAGTCATGTATCATACAAGCGATAGTCACTGATAAAGAAATCGTACCAAAATAGGTTTTTATCTCTAACGGCGAATCAGAGGTCTTTCTTAACATATTTGGATGCACTAAATTACCTCGAATCACCATCGTAAGCACACACACACACACACACACACACACACACACACACACACACACACACACACACACACACACACACACACACGCACGCACGCACGCACGCACAGACACACACGCACGCGCGCAAATACACGCATAAATACACACACGCAGCCCGCGAAATAAAGAATTCCATCTGAAATAATTCAGCACCGTCGCAAGTAATGCGCAAAAGAGTATTATTTCAGAAATAATTTAAGTCGCTGTCTTTCTCTGATATGTCTACATGAATTGAAGTAACATGGAATGAATGAAATGTTGAATTACGGGGTGGTCACTTCGATTGGAAGTCTGCCTTACTTATATGTTGTTGGTCTTTGCAGTGGGGAAACGTTTTATGTAAAAGTCTGTTTTATGTTGACATCTTTTAATGAAGGTAGCTTCTCTAATACGTGACTGGAATGATATGTCCGAGGAGTTCCGTCGGTATATCGATTTCTATCACAAATTATGTAAATTGGTGTTTCATCTTGGAGCGATTTTAATAATGACTGGACTACACAATGGTGCAGCGGGAACGTGTAATGGATTTTACGTAGTTTGTGATATTATTATATATAATAGAAGCTCACTACAGAGTTATTATTCCAATCACGTACCGTACCAGCAATCCACGCAATAAAAGACAAAAAACGCAACACTCTCATGGCGTAAACCTATTAGAGTTAATATAAAGTAAGACAGTTCTACATATACTCGATTTTGTAACGCCAGCGGTTTACCCAAACAATAGATTAGGACACCCAACCATCGAAATACTATGACCTACGCCATTGATGAGCTACGCCATTGTAGAGAAACAGAAACATTTAATAAATAAAAATGGTGTGTTGTTATGGATTATCTAAATCTTCGTCCGTAGAAAATGTAACGGCTGCAGAAGTATCTGGGTATAGATTCCAGCCGCAAAGACAAAGGCATGTGTTGGAAGACAGACCAGAGGCGAGTGACCAAGAAAAGGAAGACAAACGGGAAGCTGAACATACAAAAGACAAACTAGCAGAGATGCTGTCAACTGATGGCGGTGCCGAATCTATTTGTTGGTGCGGTGACAGGAGTTTGTCTGCTGTCATGAAATGGCTGCAACTCGGCAACACGCAGAGCATGTTGGTGAAGGTAAACATTAAGTCGTCTATTATTGATATCGCTTACGTATTATTATCCTGAGGTTTGGACTGCGTAATGATCGTATTATTATGACAAGCGAAGTATTATCGCTTAGCTTGGGCCGCTTCACTGACCTCAGGCTTGCCGCTTTCAACTCTTAGTATGTGTCACTTTTTACGATTTATGGTAATAATGGTTATGGTTTATCATTCAACATAAATTGTATTGAATAGTTCCAATGAAAGTAAACGAATCAGGTCCCAAATTGTGTAGGAATGTCTACTGTGGGGAAAACATACAATACCTTGTTTTTGTGTTTTGCTACACCGCAGGCGTAGACACCCATCACAATTGCAGTAACAGCTATATTGATTAATATATCCGACGAGCTGAAAGGTGGTGGCGACAGACACGGTTACTAGTGCATAGAGACATTTACACGAGTTTGCGAGACGTCTACAGAGAAAAGTTAGTAGCTGCTAAATCTTCGTTATTCTGTGAGAAAATACGCGAGTCTGCCTGTGATGTGAAGGCCTCGTACCGAGTAACGAATGATATCAACGGACGCGAACAACCACCAGTGCTACCCGAATGCAACGACTCTCATGATCGAGGATTTGGCGGAACGTTTTCGAGTACATTTCTCCGAAAAGATTATGAATGTCCGCAATACAATGTATAATCTTGACGCCCCACTACCTGTGCTGACCGAAACAATTGTTATCTACGCCCGTAACGCCAGCCAGAGTGTCACCTGCAATTACGACAGTCGACGTGTGTGGGTGCCATGTAACGCCTCAGCCGACAGTACGGGACATCGGCATTTTCCTGGACAGCGGAATGGACATGTCGATGTCAGACTGCCTACTTCCAACTGCACAACATCGCCAAGATACGCCACTGCCTAACCATTGATGCGTGCAAAACAATCGTCCACGGTCTAGTGACATCGAAGCTAGTCTACAGAAATGCAGTGTTATGTGACATCAATGGGCGATTGTTGGAGAAATTGCAAATGGCGGCGCGTGTAATTACGCAGCAGCGGCGCCAAACCACGCCAGTGTTGATAGCGCAACACTGGCTGCCATGGCACGTAATATACAAGATACTGGTTTTGACCACCTTCCAAGCGATGCACAACTTAGCGCCCGAATACAATGCTGACATGTTTACGGAATATACGCCGGGTAGCCAGCTTCGCTCCACTGGAAGCCGTCTCCTGAGAGTACCACGCCACAATTTAGAACGGTCCGGCCTCTCGTCGATCTCTACGTGCAAATCTGTTTTAAGGCCGCGTTTGTAAACTACTTGTATGGTATTTTATAATGAATTAATTTTATCGGGAATTATAGTTTTGCAATTGTTTTACTTACTTTATTATTAAGTTATTCATATATTTTATTATTTATTTATTTTTTATTTTATTATTTATTGCTGATATATTTAGCCTATGAACTAGGATTTTTAGAAGCTTTTTTTAATTATATATTTTTTTCATTTAACATTTAGTCTTGAGAGTACCAAGCCACAATTTAGAAGGCTATGTTTGAAATTGGGTGTGGGTCTTGAATGATATATTCTAAATGAAAAGGATAATTGATTCATTTTCATCTTATTTACAATGTCATATGTATATTTATCTGAAAACTTTTATTTCAGGTTGCTAATGTAGGCTGCCTACAGGCAGTTTACTGGTGGATTCACGGCAAGTTGAGCCGAAGGGTTCGTCGAATACTGCCAGCATGCGCCAGCCACCTCATCAGGACAAGGTTCCCTGTCCTCGCTTGGAGAGCTGCATGAGGGAAATCACTTTGCTCTCGAAGACTTGACTAATGTACAACACGGTTGAGCCGTGCAGTGTGCAGATATTCCATAATCAGGTTTGGCACATTTGCCCCGATCACAGCAATCCGTGTTGGAACAGTGATTAATGGCAGTGTAACTTTTTCCATCACCATATGGATTGTGTGATTCATCAGCACGGGTAGACGATTATGTCGGACAACTTGTGTTCTGTTGCGCAACCTCCAGATTAATCATTGTTTCTCGAAAATGACGTCTGCGGTAAAAGTGATGCTTGGGACAGGACATGGCCGGTAGTTTCACGAAATAGCAGATAACATAAATCGTGCTTCCATTCCTACACTGAATAATATAGTGCTTGCATTAACTGATTAGTATTTAGACAACTTTGAAACTCTTTTCTACATGATTATAAACATGTCCTCGTTTATGGTAATTTCATTTGATAATCATGTACGAGGTCGTTGTTTTAGTAAACATACATTGGCCAAATTAGTAACCATAATATAAATAACAAAACAGTGACCAGGAATTTCACTATCACATTGCACTGCCAATGATCACTTGTTTTGTTGTTCTAATCTTAACGTTTCCTTTTGTTTTTAATGTATATACAGTGACTGCATTTTTTTGTATTGTTTATATTATATTTTAATACATTCGGTGATAATGACATGTGCGATTTTATTTTATTTTATCAAAGACAGAGAAGTTATTCATTAAACAAGTAGCATTATTCATAAGTGTACAAAGTAATTGATTGCAGCTTAGTTTAGTCCCCCATGACACAGTTATTAGGAGTCCATTCAAATGCCACACCTCTGTTATCATAGAAATATGAAGCAATACTGCAATTACTATATGCTACTTTGTGCAGTTTTGTGCAATGTGAAGAGAAGTGCACAAACAAGGATTCAAATGCAACTTATCGCAAAAGTCCCATTGCTGTTATGACTGCTGTCATACTCTCATAGAAGTGCTATATCTTGAGACAGGTAACTCTTCCCAGAAAGCGCCCTGCTATGGTGACTGACTTCAGGCAGGGCTATGAATGCTACTGAAGTTTACTCCAGATATATCGTCGTATTTTCTTTCTCAACAACTGCAGCGTGGTCACACGAGTGAAACTGGACATTCCCTGTCCACGTGTGGATGCCATAATATGATGCAGGAGTGACAGCCATCGTTCTCCGTAACCAGTAACAAATGAAACCGTAATAATTCATTGCATCATCATCTAATTGGCATTTTGTCTGGTTATTTATATGAGATTACCAAAACGTGACAAACACAGCCTTATGGTGAGAATGCAGCAGACAATATCAATCAAGTGTATGGATTTTCACTCTATAATTATCTAGAATATAAATTATCTTTTTTAATTATCACTTACAGGTGATCTAAAAATCTTATAAAATATCAAAATAAGCACACAACTTGCAGATAAAATGAGTAGTTTAAATGAAGATACAGCTTAAAACATGCATGCAGCAATTGTCCATGGATTTCAAACATTCATTGAATACCACTACCCAGTACACAGTCATACATACTGCTACTCGAGGGTGAAACTAATTATGATGGTTGGGTGTCAAAGTGCATGCAGAAACAGATGACAGACAGTTCCCTTGAGACAGGTTCAAATGCAGCAACTATAACAGAGTATGTGGCTCAAGGACATTGAAATGCAGCAACTGTAACATAGTCTATGGCTCAAGGATCGGACTGTAGAGTCACAGCAGGCGTTGCAGCGATCCAGACTGACACAGTATGGAAGGACAACCCATCGTCTCTCGAGACAGACTGAGGCCAACGACAACATATATACGTAGGCCAATAGCTTGTCGTGATGAGAGATGTCTGGTAGCGTTATGTCTTCTTCGTCCTAAAAGGTGAAGAACCGCTGCTCTTGTTATATTCACGTCTGGCTATTAAATCGTTCGCCTTTCTAAGAACGTATTACGTTAGGAATATTAATCATACAGTTGCTGTTTTTTTTCTATCCAAATGTAACTCGTATAAGGAAAGGGTTGACACACATTTCATCGACCAACTTTTGGTTGCAGACAGAATAGGTGAAGAACCGCTGCACTTATTATATTCACGTCTGGATATTAAATCGTTCGCCTTTCTTAGAACCTATTACCTTAGGAATATTAATCATACAGTTGCTAGGTTAACACAAAAAGGTTCTGATTTTGTATGATATAGCCACACACTCACATGTCGGATCTTTTATGTAGTTTGAGACATAATAACAGTTCACCTCAGAATTCGTATTCCAATCACGTATCATAAAAGCAATCCTCACATTAAGTTGCAAAAAGAAAATAGGTGCATGAGTCATTAACCCTATATCCACTGAAGTGCGCCATGACACATAAGGATGCGCTCAATTTACTCGAATCGTGAGTCTGCTTGTCGCAACGATTTCGTTGCTTGTGAAGTTTGACTTATCAGAAGCCGGACTCCACCTATATGATACTTTGCCAAGATTGGTAGCAATCTATTATTTATTAACATTATTTAAAGGTCCGAAAATCTCAATTTGCGAACAATGTTTGGGCCTTATATATTATTAGCGGTGTTTTCTCACTCCGTTGAACGAGTTTCAGGATGTTGTCTTTCTCTTGTTTGTTTTCTTTAGAAATACCACTCTTACAATTGCTGTTTCTTGTTCCAAATTTAACTCTTATAAGCAACGGGCTGACAAACCTTTCAGCGACGAAAGACAGAAAAGGTGAACAACCTCAGAAAAAAAGGTGAAAACCCGCTGCTCTTAATATATTCACGTCTGGCTATTAAATCGTTCGCCTTTCTTAAAACCTATTACCTTAGGAATATTAATCATACATTTGCTGGTTTTTTTCTCTCCAAATTTAACTCTTACAAGGAAAAGGCTGACACACATTTCATCGACCACATTTTGATCGCAGACAGAAAAGGTGAAGAACCGCTGCTCTTGTAATTTTCAGGCCTGGCTATTGCAATATCCGCCTTTGTTAAATAAATGTTTTATTATTTAGCCACACACTCACATGTCGGATCCTTTCTGTAGTTTAAGATATAATAACATTTTACCTTAGAATTGGTGTTCCAATCACGTATCATACAAGCAACCCTCACATTAAGTTGCAAAAAGAAAATAGGTGCATGAATCATTAAGCCTATAATCACTGAAGTGCGCCATGACACATAAGGGTGCGCTCAATTTACTCGAATCGTGGGTCTGCTTGTCGCAACGATTTCGTTGCTTGTGAAGTTTGACTTATCAGAAGCCGGACTCCACCTATATGATACTTTGCCAAGATTGGTAGCAATCTATGATGTATTAATATTATTTAAAAGTCCGAAAATCATAATTTGCGAACAATGTTTGGGTCTTATATAAATTATTAACGGTGTTTTCTCACTCCGTTGTAGTAAGAGTTTCAGAATGTTGTCTTTTTGATCAAAAGGTTTCCTTATTTAATTGGTATGCTATCCGTGTGGGGCTAGACAATGCTGCCACCTCACGGATACTGTTTAATCCTGCCGTAATTCTTATTTTATAAACAACGGTAAATTTGAAATTACTTTTCATATGATATTATTATCTTGTAAAAGTATATCGTTATTTTAATTTTTATTTCATAGTTGGCCTGAGAGCCAATCAGCGTCTCTACCCTAATCTGGGGTAAGGCTGCCCGGATGTAGAAACTTAAGCCCATATACTGTCCAAGGCGGAGCTGAGGGGGCTTAAAAGTGCTGCCACCTCACGGAGTCTGGGTAACCGAGGCTATGGTAACAGTAGTTCCAGGACCCAGGCTAGCCCTTAAGGCAACGTCATCGTTATTTGGTTTCACGTCATCCATCTTGTGTGTTACGTCATATGGAAGGTATCCTCGCCCACGAACCTCAAGTCGCCCTAACCTTATACAACTATATAGGCATGTAGACCTATATTAGAGTATATAAGAATAGGGCGTATATAACTATAATGGTAAACGACTTGAACGCACGTGCGCCCATCGAATAGATTCTGACTGGATAAAGCGGATCCCGACCTTTAGCCACGTAACTGTTTTAATAGATAATATACATATATATATATATATATATATATATATATATATATATATATATATATATATATATATATATATATATATATATATATATATATATATATATATATATATATATATATATAATAAATATTATATTTATACGTAGAAGAACTGAAACGGCATATCGACGTGTGTGGTTGGTAGGCGTGCAGATCACGCGTGCATAAAAGGCCAGTCTGGCGAAATCGATTTGTTGCGAGCGCACACATTTTACTTGTCGTTTGAGAGTTCTCTTTGTGCTGAGTATATCACGGTGAAATGGTTATATTTTATAAAGTGGTACTACATTGTTTTCTTGCTATTCATACTAGCTTGTTTGCGTCAGTACAGGGATTATCTCACTTTTCGCACGAGCATGAATCTGGCTCAACCTCAAGGGGGTTTAAATAGATATATTTGTGTTTGCTGTTGGCGTTTTAAGAGGGTGGGTCAAACACTTCACCCGTAACTGCCGCTATGAAGGCAATGAGGGTGCTTGGGAAAGGCGTTTCGTCGTAAGGAGTCTTGTTCCATAAACGGCTAAGCGGAAGAAGTGGATGCGACTGTTAATTTGTCCTGCAATATAGAGGTCAATAGCAGGTGGAACTTGTTGGGTTGTTCCGTGGAAAGGCTGTTATTAAACAATTACTCATGTGCCCTGGATTAGTATTGTTGTTGGTGTTTTTGTTGAATACATTTCTGTAATCTTGTTACTTAATATACACTTATACTATGGCTATTCAACGCAATAAAAAGCCGCACATTGGGTGCCTGTGCCCCTTATGGGTCGTTGTGTGTTTTTGTGTTGTAGACTGAAGCTTCAATGGCTGCCCTTACATGGCCGTTTGAGAACAACCGTTCACCTGCCTTAGCGTGCGGTTTAACAACGCTGTATGCACACAGAGTCTGCATCGGAAATAGTATCAATGAACCTATCCATCACGTGACCTAATTGTTTAGCCAACTCCGCCATGCGATCAAAATGGCTGCCTGAACGCGTGTTTTGCGTCGTTTGTTTT
Source organism: Oasisia sp. SBJ-2009 (assembly GCA_964017155.1). NCBI lineage: Eukaryota > Metazoa > Annelida > Polychaeta > Sabellida > Siboglinidae > Oasisia > Oasisia sp. SBJ-2009. Next base: position 3,301,859 of record OZ024855.1, read on the forward strand.
GACATTCTGGCTTCAGAATAGTACCTTTATGAAGGTTGTTAGAGTGTCAAATATATGCTATGTAGTTTCGCAGTTGTAAACAATATATATTGATTGTGACGTAAGCAGATTGTAATGTACTGGATACGCTATTTGCGCAACGTCGATGTACGCGGCGATGTCCGGGAAAGTGCATTAATAATAGTGTACGCATTTCATGTATTATCAACGCAACTACGGTTTGACCTTTTAGGCATATCACCACGCAGTCATCAACTCGTATAAAATAAAATATCATACATCACAAATACACACAAACACAAACCTATTCACAAACATACACACTCACACCCACATCCGCACACAGCACCCCCCCCCACACACACACACATACCGACACACACACATACACACACACACACACACACACGCACGCACGCACGCACGCACGCACGCTCGCACGCACACGCACACGCACACGAACACGAACACGAACACGCACACGCACACGCACACGCACACGCACACGCACACGCACACGCACACGCACACGCACACGCACACGCACACGCACACGCACACGCACACGCACACGCACACGCACACGCACACGCACACGCACACGCACACGCACACGCACACGCACACGCACACGCACACGCACACGCACACGCACACGCACACGCACACGCACACGCACACGCACACGCACACGCACACGCACACGCACACGCACACGCACACGCACACGCACACGCACACGCACACGCACACGCACACGCACACGCACACGCACACGCACACGCACACGCACACGCACACGCACACGCACACGCACACGCACACGCACACGCACACGCACACGCACACGCACACACGCACACACGCACACACGCACACACGCACACACGCACACACGCACACACGCACACACGCACACACGCACACACGCACACACGCACACACGCACACACGCACACACGCACACACGCACACACGCACACACGCACACACGCACACACGCACACACGCACACACGCACACACGCACAATACAATAGCTCTAGTGCTTCTACAGTAGTTCATTGACACCGTCCCTTTTACTATGCTAAGCACTCTATATGAAACATCACGTGTGAATGAAAACATATTGACGTTTACACTTTTTAAATTGATTATGAACATTTTATGGAATTTCACTAAGGATGGGTAACTAAATTGTACATAGTCCCAGGACTACTTTGTACACAATGACATCGGTGTCATACACTGCCACACTTGTCTACGAACTATTTTGCATTCGGAGCACATAAATACAATTTCACGCTGTCGGAAAGTGTCATGTTAAACAAGCTGGCGTTCACCCAAGCTTTCAGATATTTATCTTTCGTCCTAAATTTCAATTACAAGAAGTAGGCACTGTCTATTATAGACAGTGCCTACTTCGTATAATTGAAATTTAGCACGGACGATAACTATCACACATAATAACTGGTTCAGGAAAAAGTCATCATGCCTTTAGAATCTTAGGCAACTGAAGACATCACAAACAATTAAAGTGACGAATAGTAGGAACAGTTACAAGAAAATGTTTGTCAAACATTTTATAAGGAGATTGTCTTTTCCGTTAGTTATATATTACACAAATAGTAGGACGTTCACCGAGTCTTAGTATGGCCATATTGTTCCCGTATCATAGACTTGTATATAGGACATCAATATGCAAGTCAAGATGGATTAATAATTGCAGTTTCGCATGTTAACGTGTTTAATGTGCCGTATGATAATTATAATATAACATAATATTTATATTCGAGGTTTTAATGCCATTTTACCTAATAAATAACTTATGTGGATATGGATGTATCAATTTAAATGTCTGACAAGTTGACAACAAAATTTCATAAGAAAACGCTTGTCAGGGTTTATTTAGCAGTATTTCATGAAACTAGTAATAAACGTGCCATTACACCAGAAACCATGCTCTTAAAAGAATCACACGCCTGCAGAACGGGGATACTACGACTAAGACTGTTTTGTTTGACATTGTCCTGTATGACCATTTTTGAACACAAAGTATGAAAAATAACAGAGATGTATTGCAGAGTAAGCCTCTTTATTCTGTATTTTATAAGCACAACACTGTTCAATGTCATGAAAAGCAGCACTATTACAATAGCATTCAGATAAGTGAAAAGCAAACCATTTTACAGGATACCTCAATACATATAATATACTCAAACAACCAACTTTATATGGTGACGGTAATCATAAAAAAATATGTCGGCCTTACAGTGTAACTTTCTTTAACATTTAGTCGCCTTCCGTAAGTCACTGCATACACGGGAATTGTTGTCTTCCTGTACCGTTACAAAATTACAACATGCTAAAATAGTAAAAGAATAGGCAATGTCCGTAACATGCAATTGCCACTCTGTATGTTATCGACATCGCTGAACACTGGGTAATTGTCAAATCTGTGTGAAATGCACTGGTTCGTCGTCTTAGAAATAGGACACCTTTTACACCTCGAACATAACAAATGTGTACGAGTTTGGGGCACTCGTACACTATTTTTCTATGACATATGATATTTCATACCCTTGTAAAACTTGGCATAATACCAATGTGCGTCTTAGACATACTTTATGCACGTAACCAGGACACAAATTAAAATGTGCTCACAATCCTCGGTGGAAACAATTGGGAACATTCTCAAAATTGCTTGGCGTCCCAAGATTAAGAGGCACTGTATTTGCCTAACAAGATTGGTACTAGTAGCGGCAATTGGTTGCAATATGCAGTTGTTAGATACTCTAACACAAAGCCATATGTAGATCGACATCTCGCCATAATGTTATTATAATAATTCTGCCACCTTTTCGTACGGAGGTTTTATCAAACCATCACAATAACTGGAATAATTGTAAACCAACCCAACGAAAATAGCATATCGTCTTGGAACGTCTTGAACGTCTTAAATCCAGAGTTTAAATAATCAACTGCACTACTTAAATACCACAACCCATTGTACTTTACGTTTCAGTCGTTAGCTACGACGTCATAACGCTACATCAACGTCTACTCATAATGATTAAACCGAAACCAACACCTTGCTGTATGTTAGTTCTACCCAAAAGCACCACAAAACCACTATCTGACATTGTTGAAAACCATCCCGGGCATCCCCATATAATGTTAATAGTCAATGTCAGTAATTTCAGCTATTGTCGACAATATCGTAGTTGGGTGTGGTCGTTTCTTCTTCCGTTGTGCCGCAGTCGTTGACGACGTTCAATCGTAATCTGCAATTACAATGCCAAAACAACTGCCATAAAATATAATCGTTCTCATACCACTTCAGTTTATTAACTTGAAGTTTCATTTATCCCGTATAAAACATCGCATATATATATATATATATATATATATATATATATATATATATATATATTGTCAGTTTTCTGCGCATTTGTTATGGCTATAGGTTTCTTGGGTACAGGGATAGTCAGATATTTCCATGGCAGGGACACAGTGTGAGAGCATAGCAAAGCCTGGAATATGGTAGTGAAAATTATTCTCAACTGATCCGCACACGTCTTTAACACTTTGGTTTTCACTCCATGAGGACTTGATGTTTATGGAGAAAGGTTTAATAAACTCATTATCATGAAGTTCAACGTGTTTGTCACAGAGCTGTACATTCACCACTAAAATCGTTCACATCAAATGCATGAAAAACGGCTAAGTTCATGTGCTGCAGAAACAGAGTCATTAGTATGGTACACCAGGTTGGATAACTTCTGGGGTCAATAGTTAAAAAGGTTCTATGTGGAATGTCTTATTTAGCTACCAGGTATATATCAGAGTAAAAATATGTATGCACCGTACCTTCTAGTGCGGCAGCCGTGTGAGTTTATTCACACCGAGGAATGTTGCAGTATTCCCAGGGCACGTCTGGGTCGGTCGTGTAGCACCAGGGCGCTGAGCGGACGCACTCACTCGGGGTGTTGACGACGTTGTTGCTGCAGTAGTTTGCTCTGCCTCCAGCGGCGCAGTCGTGTTTATGAGGCTGTAAGGAAAGAATCGAATAGTTGGTAACAAAGTACAGCAGACTGCCATGTGGCCGTCTGAATTTTCCATTACGTTATTTTGAAGTATTAAAACAACAAATAGTTTAATACTGTAACTTATTTTTAAGAAGTTGTTGCCGTTGTCAGAATCACATATACACTTATTTAGATGTTAAATATCCGACGATATCTAAATCTTGATAAAGACAAAATTATCAGCACGAAATACGCAAAGAAGAATTAAGCTGACCAACGAAATTACAGGATTTAACAAGATTACCACTTAGAGAATCAACTCTAGAAGGCAAGTTCATAAGCAAGCGCTTTGGCTTATCGAGAGTCCCAACTATCTATCTACGAGTATCCCTCCCTTCTGATGTATATGTCAATTATATGTTTAGGCATATTAACACTACTCGCATCTATACAATCAGCTGTTCCATTCATTTATTGTTTCATTTATTTATTCTTCCATTCATTTACTGTTCTGTGTGAAAATGAGACTTCCCATATCTAGTCTACACTGCTTCTTTGTTAATGTAACTTCATGTCCTCTAGTCCTTCTCTCTTCCTTAACCGAGAAATAATATTTCTGTCAATATTTTCATACCCATTCAATAGTTTAAACACTTCTGTCTGATCTCCTCTCAATATCCTGGTCTCTAGTGTTTCTAAACCACATTCTCTTAGACGCATTTCATATCTAATATCCCTGATTTTGGTATCATTTTGGTTGCTCTCCTTTGTACTATTTCTATCATATAAATATCCTTCTTGTAATATGGCTTCCATGCGTGTACACTATTCTAAATAAGGCCTAATTACTGATTAGTAGCTTAAGTAGTAATATTTGATTTTGCATTTTGTCCGAGGCTTTTTTAAATCTAAGTAGATTATATCTACTGGTGATATATTCCAAAAAACATAACATACTTGTTAAGCATGACCTTGCTTTTAGAAAGCCATGCTGAGATGGGTTTATTAACTTATGTTTAACAAGAAAATCAATCAAATCATATTTAATTAGACTTTCTAATAGTTTGCAAATCACCGATATTAAACTCACTGGCCTATTATTACCTAATTAATTGATCGAAACTTTTTAAAATAATGATATGATGTTTGCTTCTTTCCATTCTAACGGAACTACTACCTCCCTTAATGACACATTGGACACGGACACGTTGCAAGTGGAATGCTAATTTGTTCTACAATTTCCAATAGTCATGTGGAAGGAATCCCACCCACTCCAGGTTATTAATTATCCTTCATATTCCTTACTTTCTTAGCGACCATTAGTAAGGTTGCAATTAGTTGTTCTAAATAGTCTGATTCTCTCCCCACGAATTTAACCTTTGGTGCTGGCAATGACCTAATATTTCTCTGATAAACACCGAACTAAAATACTCATTTGGGTTTTCTGCCATTAAGCATCTCTCTGTTATTATGTTTCCAAAAGATAGCAAACTATATAACAGAAACAGTGGGTGCTATTGAATGAACATCATTGAAATATAAAACACACTTGGCGCACGCATTACAACATTTTAGTATCATGTTTGACAAGAAACTTTGTACAAATTATTCGTTAAGCTTGACAAGTAGGCTACCGTTTGTGAATTCCAGTGTTGACACATCCGACCTGACTTGGTCGAGTGGGCAAGTCCGCGATAGTCGCGACCGTCAGCAGTTAGCAGACACTCCGTTTGGGTACCTATAACATAGATAAATATACGCGCCACTGTCATCTTTAAAACATTCCGTACAGTCGTAATTGAACTAGTTACTTAATGGAACTTCAAAAACTACAAGAACTAGACGACATCGAAACTATCCCAGACATGATCCAACAAAGCGCGTCAAGAGTAGCTAAGGTAATCACTAAACCACTGAAAGCCAGGATATCGTCATCAACACAAGCCCTCATGATGAAACGACGAGAAATATTGGAAAACGGCAACGATAAACAACTAATAGAGTAAGCAGAAATGTGCAAGACCATCAAATCGAAAACAAGAGAGGCCGGGAAATGAAACCAAGAGATCACAGGAGGAATGATCATGGCATCAAAGAGTCTGAAGAAAGTCAGAAGAACGCAGAAGCTAGGCCAAGACACACAGATCCCACTGGAAAAGCAGGGTAGAGAAATCCATGATCTAGACAAGATCATAGAACGAACACAGGAATTCAACACCGAGCTATAACAAGCTAGCAGCCGCACAAACAATGGTGAAACTTCTGGGTAAGATAAAAAAAAACAGACGTGATTGAGATGTAAGAAGCAGCATGCTGAGGCCTTTGCCCATCCAAGAGAAACTATGGCTACACAATGATGGTGATTGTATAGATTACATGCAAACTAACTGTGACGTATTAGTTGTGCTATACCAAAGTGACAGAAGCTGATGTTGCACACATTCATAATACTAAAAAGCAAAACAGGCGTCACACATCTGTTCGTTCGACCGGTGGCTGGGTATTTGAAAACAATAATGAAGTTCACCCATTACTGATTACAGATTGTTTAGTCTGTTTTACCCGGTGTAATGCCAATTCTATTTTTGACGATTAAAAAATGACAAGTGTGCATTTTAACATTAAACTGGTTGTGCATACTAGCTAAACTATTAACACGTTGCACGTCATATTCTTCATATATAAGAACCAAATTGGCGTTGGGCAAACGAATTGATTGGGCAACTTTAGTGTTACTATGGATGCGTGTGGCTTATTTTAAATTGAAGGTTTTTTGGTGTTATGTCCAACATATGGCCAAAATAGTTTTCTCGAGTCAGGCATGAACGATATTAGAGTCATCTTTACCTACCGTAAACAGGGCCAGGCCCAGCTGTAGTTAATTAGGGTTTGTTAGGGACACACCTCCGAGCGGAAAGGGCGCAGGCGCGCAAAACTTGATTTGTTCCGCTTGACTTGGACTGCAGCACACACGCTAAATTACATGCACACACACAGACCCGTCGTATGCAATAGCCAAAATTGGCGTCATACGACGTTCCCGATTTAGATTCAGAAAGCAGCAGTGACATGATGGACACAGGCGTAGGCGAGGCGCTGTAGCGCAGTAGCGAGAACGTCGGACTCTCTACCAAGAGGACCCGATTTCAATCCTATCTCTCTAGTCGCAGCTTGGACAACTTAGGTCATGGTATGTTGTTCCAATTTATTCAGGTGTGTAATTGGTACCTGGCAGTGGTGGTTATTTCTGTACGACTATAGGCGTGAAGATTATAATCTTCACGCATTGATTGCAGTCAGGGGCGTCGATCCGGTTTTTAAAGTGGTGGACGGTGGACCAATTTATATATATATATATATATATATATATATATATATATATATATATGACCTGAAATTCATATAACTATTTTTATTAAATATAAAACATAATTCATTGTTGGTCTGGTGCTAATTATTCTAAAATAAACAAAGGCCTTTATGTTATGCTAGTTAAAGTAGTTATGTTGGCTACATATATTTGAATGGGGGGGCCATGGCTCACCCCAGTGCCTGAACATTTGGAGGGTAGACTTTGGACCCATAACTGTTTGCCTGATTCACAGAGTGACAACACCGACTTATGGGCATATAAGTCCGTGGTGACAAGATGCAGAGGTTACAGGGGTGGCTGTGTAGGAGTTCCCAATTCCACCATTTGGCAAACAAATTTGTCATCACTCAAATGGGATAAAAGTACATAAAGTGCAGGAATTCGCTGGTTACGTTGTAGGCGATATAAGTATCCACCAGAGCGACAAGGCTGCAATCCAAGGGGTGACAGGGCAAATAAAAATGAATAATCTATAATGTGCTTGATGGCTAGTGCCTATTAATATATCAACACAAGGGTGCACATTGACAGAGCCCGGCATGATGAATATTTACTGGACTAAGATCAAGTTGCGGCCAACCAAGCAATTTATCTAGTAATTTTCCACTGGGTAGTCGGAAGTTTATATCTGTACTCGTATATTAATTTTACTACTAGACCGATGTAGGGTTTTTAAGAGAGAGGAGTGATCAGTCTCGCTATATGCCTGTAAATTTGTTTTTATGGACAGAAAAAGTGGGGGGGGGGGACATTTCCTATGCTGTCCCCCTCAGGCTGAATAATGGGGGACGTGTTCCTTCGTCCCCCACCGATCGACACCCATGCTGTTAAGAACTTCGCAATCCTACATTTTAGCAAAGGTATTTGTCATCACTCAAATGGGAATACGTTACACAAAGTGCAGGAATCTGCCGCTTCTGTCGTAGGCGATAAGCATCAAGTAGGCGAGGGGTGAAAGAGAAACAGAAATTTCATAATTTATAATGTCTTTGATGGTTAGAACTTACTAATAATATCAACACAGGGATGCAAACTGGTAGAGCCCAGCAGCGGCTCAGCCCGGTGTCGCGCTTACATTTTCCCGATCGTTATAAACTTTGCGATTGACGTTTCTGCGCATGCGCGATAAATGTAATATCACCAATGTGCATCGAAACGACAAAGCATTTTTGATGTAATGCCATGGGCTGTTCGTTAACTCTCCTGTGATGATTACTGTGAAGAGTTACTTAAACTGTCGTTCAATACAATAACATCTTACGTTTGTTTAAATCACTGTCACGGATCATGGCGCAGTATAGTCACGTGATTTACGCTTGCTCATAAAACCATGCCTCAAAACTTGGGAGAGAGGGAGGGAGGGAGATAGAGAGAGATAGAGAGATAGGGACGGAGGTGGAGAATATATCGAAGGGATAAATATATATATCATAATATTATATATATTCATATATATATATACATATATATACAGATATATATATATATATATATATATATATATATATATATATATATATATATATATATATATATATATATATATATATGACACAATGCAAATACCTGCATTAGTTGTGTTGTCTGTATTGCACCGGGAGACATCGTACGATGTAACAGATTGATTTCTGGCAGTTGGCGGACTTGAGCACACACCATGTACTGTCAGTTTCGTCGTCTGTAGCCAGGCCAGTTTACAATCACACATCAGCAGGTTGCTGGTAAGGTTCATGTACGTTAGAGGTGACATGTGGCTCACAAGGTTGGCATTCAGTGACTTCAGGCGATTGTCATTCAAATCCAATTGCAACAATTTACGACAACCAAGGAACACATCATCGGGGATCGTCTCGAGTTGGTTGTGATCTAGATTCAACCACCCAAGACGTGACAAGTGACTGAACGTGGAGTGGCTGAGTGTTTTCAGGCGGTTGTTTGACAGATATAAGAGCCATAGCTGACTGAGTCCATTGAACGTTTCACCAGGAATCGTTTCAAGTTCGTTGTGTCCAAGTTCCAGCATCCCCAGATTTGACAAGTCACTAAACACGGTGTTTCTGAGTTCTCTCAGGCGGTTTCCATCCAGAGCTAGCCAGTACAACCGCCTGAGACCATCAAAGGTTTCGTAATGGATCGTCTCAAGCTGATTGTTGGAAAGGTACAGATCCCTCAGTCGTGACAACTGACTGAATACAGTTCGGCCCACTCTAGTCAGACGGTTATTTGACAAGCCTAGCCAGGTCAGGTGACTGAGACCATCGAAGGCTCCATCGTGTATCGTCTCCAGCTGATTGTCTTCTACCTTTAGGTACCTCAGACGTGACAGCTGACTGAATACGGTTCGGCTCACTGACGTCAGACGGTTCGCTGACAAATATAGACTTGTAAGCTGTTTGAGACCATCGAAGGCTCCATCGTGTATCGTCTCCAGCTGATTGTCTTTTAGCTTTAGGTACCTCAGACGTGACAGCTGACTGAATACGGTTCGGCTCACTGACGTCAGACGGTTCGCTGACAAATCTAGACTTGTAAGCTGTTTGAGACCATCGAAGGCTCCATCGTGTATCGTCTCCAGCTGATTGTTGTCTATTTTCAGGGTCTCCAGACGTGGCAAGTGACCGAACGTTCTCTGGCTTACTGTCTTCAGGTGATTGTTTGACAGGTCAAGCTCTCTTAGCTGCTCAAGTCCACCGAAAGCATCGTCGGGAATTGTCTTTAGTGTGTAACCTATCCATAGGGATTCAAGTTCATTTCCAACACCCGAGAACGCCCCCGGGTCCAAAGACATTTCACCTTTAAAATCGACTTGTATTCTCTTAGCATTCAATTTTTTGAAGGCCTCTGTTTGTATTGTCAAACTTGACGATGTCGATTCGCCATGTATAAGTACTGTATTATAGACCTTGTCGGAGGGTAGGAACGACGGTACCTGGGAGTGGTCGCCATCCAAGTCACAGTAGATCTTCTCAAACGATGTACAGTTGCAGCGTTGATCATCAGCGACAGCACAGTTTGCGTGAGTGATCGGCACGAGGGCCGCTACCAGCGCCGCGATCAACAGCCATTGCCGTGGCTCCTCAGACACGTCACCACGCCGCACTCCCGGCTTAGCAGTCGACCCAACCATCGTCACTTGGCGGTGTCTCGATGTTAGTCGTCGTTTGGCGAACAGTTTCTTTTCACCTGCGTGTGTCTTGTGGGTTGTGCTTCCTTGTCGTGCCTGTGTATACCTTGCCGACTGTCACTCAATGTCATAAACCAGAGCATTTAACTCGTCGCCTAGACACCATTAAATTACTCATGAAGTTATAACAAGTTAGCGTTGTTGTATCGACAGTCGAGAGAAGGACATCGTCCTCTTAATGATCTAATTTATATGCAAACTGACTATGACGTATTAGTTGTGCTATAATATTTGTCGTGAACTCATAACAAGTTAGCGTTGTTGTATCGACAGTCGAGAGAAGGGCATCGTCCTCTTAATGGTTTAATTTATATGCAAACTGACTATGACGTATTAGTTGTGCTACACTTTTAGTCGTGAAGTCATAACAAGTTAGCGTTGTTGTATCGACAGTTGAGAGAAGCAGTGCGTCGGCAAGTGTAAAGGAAGCATATGTTTGGGTATATTCTTTGCCAAAAAATAAAAAAATATCTATATAGTATATAGAAGTTTAAAACCCTTGTTGCCATTTTTATATTTGGTCCCATAGTGATTTAGAGGCCATTTAAAAAATGTCCGCCAAATATGATTTCGAAATAACTGTGGTGTGTGTATGTATGTTCTATAGAACACTGATTTCAAATAAACAATGTTTGGAATTTTCCGGCTTCCGCGTCGGAAATGTAGATGTTTGGAGGCAACAATTTAAAGATAGCTCTTAGATATTTTGTAAAACGGACAGTTTTGACAAATTCAAACATTGGTTTATTGATTTCGAAATTACGCCGTACTTACTTACTTCGCTCGGAGCACAGGCCATCGACTAAGGAACGCCACTGTTTTCTGTCTGTGGCCATCTTCTCCATTTCTTTCCGGGTGTACCCCATCTCTTTTGTATCTTTTTCTGTGTCTCTCTGCCAGGTGTTTCGTGGCCTACCTCTTCTTCTCTTCCCTGGGGGATTCCATGTGATGGCTTGACGGGTGATTGATTATGGTGGTTTCCTTAGTGTATGTCCTATCCACCTCCATTTTCTCTTCTTTATTTCATTTTCTATGGGTAGTTGCTTGGTTGTTTTCCAGAGTGTGGTGTTCGGTACCTTGTCTGTCCACTTCAAGTGTAGTATTCTGCGCAGGCATTTGTTGATGAAGGTCTGTATTTTCTTTAGTGTCTTCTGTGTGGTTCGCCATGTCTCCGCTCCGTAGAGCAAAACTGCCTTCACATTTGAGTTAAACAATCTCAGCTTGGTGTTAATTTTGATTCGTTTTGCTCTCCAAATTTTTCTCAACATGATGAATGCCACTCTTGCTTTCTGGATTCTTGCTTTGACGTCTTCTTCTGTCCCTCCAGTTTTGTTTATTGTACTGCCCAGGTATGTGAATGCATCTGTCTCTTCCAGTGGCTCTCCGTTCAATGTAATGGGGTTGTTGTTCTTTGTGTTGGCTTTCATAGTCTTTGTCTTGCTTCTGTTAATGTTGAGTCCAAGCTGTGTTGACACTGTGTTTAGCTGCTCTGTTTTTTCCTGCATCTGTTTATGGCTGTGTGAGAGGAGAGCGAGGTCATCCGCAAAGTCCAGGTGCTCCAACTGGCTCCATGGTGTCCACTGGATCCCATTTCTTCTATTTTTTTAGTCTTTTTCATGATCCAGTCTATGGCGAGCAGGAATAGGAAAGGTGACAGAAGACATCCTTGCCTCACACCTGTCTTCACCATGAAGGAGTCTGTTAGTTGTCCTGCATGAATGACCCTGCATGCCATGTCTTCATAACTACTTCTTATCAGAGATATAAATTTCTCAGGTATCCCGTAGTGCTGTAGGAGTTTCCACAGCGTGTCTCTGTCAAGGCTATCAAATGCTTTCTCGTAGTCAACGAAGTTTATATACAGTGATGAGTTCCATTCCATGGATTGTTCGACAATGATTCTCAGTGTTGCAATTTGGTCGGTGCAGGATCTGTCTTTCAGGAAGCCAGCTTGGTGGTCTCTGAGCTTGGCATCTACACCTGTCTTCAGTCTGTCCAAGATTATTCTGTTGAGGACCTTTCCGGGTACTGATAGGAGCATTATCCCTCTATAGTTCTTACATTCTTGCATATCGCCTTTCTTTGGGAGCTTCACAGGGTACCCTTCTTTCCATTCCGTTGGTATTTCTTCTTGTTCCCATATCTTCCCGAATAGGTCATGCAGTATCTCGGTGGAGGTCTCTATGTCAGCCTTGATTGCCTCTGCAGGAATTTTGTCTGGGCCGGAAGCTTTCCCTCTCTTCATGTGATGAATGGCTTTCTCAATTTCTGCCTTACTTGGTCTTTCGCAGTTTATCTGGAGTACTTCTTCCGCTGGTGCGATGTCTGGAGGGTTCTGAGGTGGTGGCCGGTTTAGCAGTTCTTCAAAATGTTCCCTCCATCTCTTCAACTGGTCTTCATCACTGGTAAGTACATTGCCATTCTTATCTTTGATGGGTCTGTCTGTGTTCTTGTACTTTCCTGCTAATTTTCTTGTTACATCATACAGTTGTTTCATGTTTCCTTGGGCTGATGCATCCTCTGCTTCTTTGGTTAGGTCTTCAATGAAGTTTGCCTTGTCTGTTTTTACGCTGTTCTTGACTGCTCTGTTTGCCTCTGTATACTCTTCCTGTGCTGCTGCTTTTGCTGCTCTCGTTCGGCTGTTGTTAACTGCACCTTTCTTTTCCTTCCTCACTTGCACTTTGTTGACAGTCTCTGCAGAAATCCAGTCTTTTTGTTGGTATTTCTTCTTTCCCAGAACTTCGCTGCATGTGCTGGTCCACATCTCCTTGATCTGTTGCCATTGTGTGTCTATGTCCATGTTTCCTTCATCAAGGATATCTTGTAGGGCTTCGTATTTGTTTCTGACTGTAAGTCGGAAGGTCTCTGTTGTCACCCTTTCCTGTAGGAAGTCCACATTGTACTGTGTTCTGGTGCTCCGCTTGACTTCTCTCTTCTTTAGCTTCATCTTCATTCTGGCCAGCACTAGATGGTGGTCTGAGGCTGCATCTGCCCCTCTCTGCACTCTTACATCCTGCATTGATCTTCTGAACTTCCGTCCTATGCAGATATGGTCTATTTGATTTTCTGTCCTGTGGTCCGGTGATACCCAGGTTGCCTTGTGAATCCTGCGATGCGGGAACACGCTGCCTCCGATGATCATATTGTTAAATGCACAAAAGGCGGCCAACATCTCGCCATTTTCATTCATTTTGCCAAGTCCCTGTCTGCCCATGACTTCTTCGTACCCGCTGTTGTCTGATCCGATTTTGGCGTTCAAGTCTCCCATGAGTATTGTCATGTCCTTCTCCTTCAGTTTGTCACACAATGTCTGCAGTTTGTTGTAAAAGTCTTCTTTTGTTTCTTCGTCCTTGTCGTTTGTGGGTGCGTAACACTGAATGATGTTGAGCTTGATGTTTTCTTTCTTTGTTTTGAACGAAGCATAGATGATCCTTGGTCCCGCTGCTTCCCAGTTAATGAGAGCATTCTGTGCCTCATGTGACAACATGAGTGCCACGCCTTCTGTATGATGTGCATCTTCCTCTTCATGCCCCGAATAGAGAATCATTCCTCCCGTATTCAGTCTGACTTGCCCTGACTGTGTCCACCTTGTTTCACATAGCCCTAGTACTGTGATGTTGTAGGCCCGTCGTTCCCTTGCTATTTGGGCTGCTTTGTTTGTTTCGAACATGGTTCTCACATTCCATGTTCCGATTTTTGAGATTTTCTTGGAAGATAAGAAGGGTATCGGCGATGTAGCTTCCTTACGGCTTTCACTGCATGGCGTCATACTCTCCCCAGGAGGCCCTCCCTCTCCCAAGTTCAGTAGAGTTCCTTTGGTCGATGTTTTTGTAACAATCTGTTTTTTTACGGGAAAGGGTTGTTAGCCCTTTGCCCAACCCTCCTCTTTTCTCAGCCGGGCTTGGGACCGTCCATGGCAGAGTTAAATTACGCCGTATCATAGTGAAAACTCCCAATATGTTCATCCACCCCCACCCCACCCCATTCAATGGGTAAAAACCGTTGTAGACGGGTAGAAATATGGATGGACGGGTACAAAAATGAAGGAAACAAAGGTACAAAAATGAAGGAAAAAGGTCTTCCAAAACCATAAATATTGTCAGTTATGCCTTAGAAATGAGTGTAAATGGTGTCACATATGTGTTTGTAGTCCATTTCAGGTCATCAGACACATTGTGTGTAAGTGTGTAAATTGGCTTAACAGTTAGCATCCAAGTGTGCACCAAAACATGTGTGACTGGCAATAATGTGGTCCTGCATAAAGCCCTGCTATACAAATATTTCAAATTTTCAAATCTCAGAAACTTCGGCGATTGTGTCAGTAATGTTTTATGAGATATGCCCAAGAAATAATTATTCATGAAAATCTGGTGGAGTTTTGAATAAGAAAGAGCAGTAGAGTGATTTGTGTGTGTAAAGTTCTCAATGTTTATAGGAAGTTTTGTTTTAATCAAAATAAACTTAATGCAATTATTTGGTGTGTTCTATAGTTTTAAAATATATTTGCAATGAAGTGTTCTGTGTTCAGTCTGGTGCGTTCTGTATTCAGTCTGGTGTTTTTGTTCAGTATTGTTTATTCTGTATTCAGTCTGGTATGTTTTGTATTCAGTCTGGTGTGTTTTGTATTCAGTCTGGTGTGTTCTGTGTTCAGGCTTGTGTGTTCTGTATTCAGTCTGGTGTGTGCTGCATTCAGTCTGGTATGTTTTGTATTCAGTCAGTAGTGTTCTGTGTTCAGTCTGGTATGTTTTGTATTCAGTCTGGTATGTTCTGTATTCAGTCTAGTGTATTCTGTATTCAGTCTGGTATGTTTTGTATTCAGTCTGGTATGTTCTGTGTTCAGTCTGGTATGTTCTGTATTTAGTCTGGTATATTTTGTATTCAGTCTGGTATGTTCTGTGTTCAGTCTGGTGTGTTCTGTATTCAGTCTGGTATGTTCTGTGTTCAGTCTGGTGTGTTCTGTGTTCAGTCTGGTATGTTCTGTATTCAGTCTGGTATGTTCTGTGTTCAGTCTGGTGTGTTCTGTGTTCAGTATGGTGTGTTCTGTATTCAGTCTGGTATGTTCTGTATTCAGTCTGGTATGTTCTGTGTTCAGTCTGGTGTGTTCTGTGTTCAATCTGATATGTTTTGTATTCAGTCTGGTATGTTTTTTGTTCAGTATAGTATGTTCTGTGTTCAGTCTGGTGTGTTCTGTGTTCAGTCTGGTGTATTATGTATTCAGTCTGTTGTGTTCTCTGTTCAGTCTGGTATGTTTTGTGTTCTGTCTGGTGTATTCTGTATTCAGTCTGGTGTGTTTTGTGTTCAGCTAGGACAAGTCAGTGTGTGGTGTTCAGTGAGTGGGGATGTGTTTTGTCTTCAATAAGGTTAAGTGTGTTTTTTCACCAGTTTGATGTTTTGTCTTCAGCGAGGACAGGTGTGTTTGGGAGAAAGAAAGACTACTGGAACTACTTCTGTGGTTGTCTGTCTTCCAATAAATCACTCAATGATGGTATCCATATCTGAGGTACCTACTTAACTACTTTTTGTATTGATTGCAACAGGCATTTAGAAATGCAGAGCTTCATTAATTGTTTATATCCAATGTCATGTTTGATTAATTTACCAGCTTGGTTACACTTAACCGTGTACATTTGTAGTGAAGTCAATTTCAAGTACTGCACATACAGTGGCTCCACTGTATGGATATGAGATGTCACTAGCCTCCAAACAAATCTGAGGAACAAGTGTTGAAATATGCGATGTATCGACCTGTCTGTAGTGGATCTTGTTCACACGCTGAAGTCATGTGACGCGTGAACAAGAACTACTGTAGACGGGTCGAAACTCAATTTTTGAAAATTTGCATCAAAAAAATTCTTGTTGTGTAAGGAGCCAACTCTTGGTTGTAAGTCGGCTGTAGGCCCTGGCGTGAGTGATGGAGTCAGTCTATTAGAGTGCAAAAGCTTGTGTAGCGTGCTGAGAGAAGACGGGAGAAAAAGACGTGATGTAAGTGTCTACTCAGTGCAGGCCACTCTGTCAGCCATGTGGGCTGTCTTGTGGCGTTATGTCAAACACATGCAACCAGAATGGCACAGCCGGTGCACAACACATGGTGTGTGTTATTGTGATGACGTGTCCTGTCTCAGCGTAGTCCTTATCAATGTAACTAGGCAGCAACAGTCGAATAAAAAATAGTTTTGTTATTCATATTAAATTACTTTTTGAGTCGATTTGTCATCATTCTTATACCCCCTAGTGGAGTGGGGTCAACACCACTTGGTCGTTTCCGATGTTATGATGACAGTCATGACACTGCCATCTGTTGTGATGTACGCGATTGTGCCTCATCTCGGCTGGTTTCTTCGCCCGTCGTTTTGAAGTCTCTCCCTGAGACGTTGTCACTCAAGCATATGCAACTTATTTAATCAGTAAATTATTCATTTAAAATTTGTCTTAACATTTGCAGTTCTACATTTGATGGTAAACTTCAGGACAACATAATTTGCATTTGCTGCTGCATTTGTTGTTGCACAGTCTCTGATGTAGAGAAGTTGTAAATGCACAGACAATGTACGGGTTACTCACAGAAAGGATTTGATTCATTGTTAATGAGCTGTTCTTTAGCTTGTAGCTTTTGTGGCGTGGCTGGAACAAAGATGTCCAGTTAATAATTAATCGGTGGGAGCACACATAGGCATCAAGTCTGACCTCCGCGGCAGACGCCTGCCAATTACTGCAGCTCAACATAATCATTTCTCTTAATGGCACCGCCATTGTTGTCTAGTCATGCCCTTATATGGGCATCACATTGCTGGAGAAGGTCATGTGATACCATGTGACATGTCTGCAGTTGTCTTAGATTGATAATAGTTATAATGGTTTTCATTAATGCGTCAGAAGGTTTTTAGTTGAAATGTTCTTACACTGTCAGTCCGCCAGGTTGCTAGTGTAATTTAATTGTGTGCTACTTTTATGTGAATTAATTACGTTGAAATTAGTGCAACGTCATGAGATGGACTTGTTGCTCACAAATGGGTATGTTATCTTGCTGTTTGTATTAGTGTTGTTGTATACTTCAAAGGTGCAACTCTCTGTGATTTATGATCAATTACACTGTTATGGAATGTGTTTATGAGGAGGTGTTCATTATGTGAGCTCACAAACATGCTCTTGTACGGTTAGACCAACTGAATGAATGAAGCCAAGCTTTAGGCTTGTATGTCCAGTCAGTGTACAGAGGCCTTGAGGTAGGTGACAGGCTAGAACATTCTCTTGTGGATTTGTCAAGGTTCTCAAACCTTGGGACATGTAATTCCCATTTATGTCGAGTACTCGTAGGAAATTGTATTAATTGTTTTAATTTACTAATTACATACATACATACATACATACATACATACATACATACATACATACATACATACATACATACATACATACATACACACACACACACATACATACATACATACATACATACATACATACATATATACATACATACATACATACATATATACATACATACATACATACATACATACATACATACATACATACATACATACATACATACATACATACATACATACATACATACATACATACATACACACACACACATACATACATACATACATACATACATACATACATACATACATACATACATACAGTCTTACATACATAATAAGGACTATTGCCATGACAGAGAATGAATGTTGTTAGCCTGTTGCCATTCTTGAAACAGGAAGTTCCCAGTTGCAGGGCTGCCTACCATTACAGATGTTCCATAATCATTACAGAAATAAACCTCAGGTTACGGTGCTATGGAAACTGCTCCTGTATTAAGGAAATAAACATATCAGACTACATAAATGTATACACATCAAAGAACTGCTAAACTGATAAGTACTGTCCTGGATGTCCTATAAGGTTATGTTCCATTTTGTATATTATGCTAAGTCTTTTAACTTTTCTTCTTGTTTGGAGGGTGTCCCACTGGAGGTCTTTAGGAAGTTGGGTTACTGTTCCTGGTTCCCTAGAATAGTTTTGTGTACAAAATCTGGCAGCTTGTCTTTGGATTCTTTCTAAGGTTTTAATATGTCTTAGGCAGTGTGGATCCCATGATGCTGACGCATATTCAAGTATTGGTCGGACAAGGGTTATGTAGGCTATAGACTTAAGGTGGGTTGGGAATTTATTTAGATTTCTCCTAATGACTCCTAGCGTCTGTTGTGCTTTCCTAGCGACTGAGTTGCATTGTGCTGTCCAATTTAATGTATTTGATATGTGTACACCAAGATAACAATGTGATTGAACAGATTTAAGTTGTTGGCCACAGAAGGTGTAAATATTTGGTGTCTGTTTTCTTGAGGCTAATGTCATTGTGAAGCTTTGATGGGATTGAATTCCATAAGCCAGGTGTTTTGCCATTCCTCAAGTTTGATTAAATCATTTTGGAGGAGAGAAATGTCATTGTCTGATTTAACTGGTTGATATAGTAGGCAGTCATCTGCAAAAAGGCGAACGTTTGAAGTGAGATTGTTGGGTAGGTCATTTATGTAAAGTAAACGAATTAGGGGCCCCAGTACGGTTCCCTGTGGTGACTTGAATTGGTTTGGATGCTGATCCATTTATTACAACCTGTTGAGTTCTTTCTGCAAGGAGGCTTTATATCCATAACGATATTGGGCCTGTGATGCCATAGTAATTTAGTTTGTGGATTAGTCTTTTATGCGGAACTTTGTCGAATGCTTTAGTGAAGTCTACAATCGCCATGTCTACAGATTTATTTTCATCTAGGTATTTGCTTATGTCATGGACAATTTGAATTAATTGAGTTTCTTTTTGCACGAAAACCATGTTGGTGGTCAGATATGATGTGATGTTTTTCAAGGTGTTTCATGATGTGGCTATGAATTATGTGTTCAAGAAGTTTAGAAATCATAGGTGTTAAGGATATTGGTCTGTAGTTTGAAGTTTCTGCCCTGGTTCCTTTCTTGAACATTGCTGTTATGATTGCTTCGTTTCAGGCTTTGGGGACTTGACCAAAGTCAACTGATGATTGGAAGATATCATGCATTATTGGTGTTAGGTGGGAGGCATATCTGCTTAGAAACCACGGGGGAATGCCATCTGTTCCTTGCGATTTAGAGGTGTTAATTTGTGATAGTTGGTCATGTACTCCTTTAAGTGAAATTGTTAGTTTTGGTATTTTTCCATGTGGGCTGTCGTTCAGATTTGGCAACTGGGAATTTCCTTCAAGTGTGAAGACACTTTTGAACTGATTGCCTAAGGCTTCTGCTTTTTGTTTGTCATCGGTAATTATGTTACCCGCAATGTTGAGGTTTCCAATACCCTGGTTATCTTGTCTAAGTTTGGAAATGAAACTCCAGAATGCTTTCGAATTGTCTGTTATTGCAGTTGTTAGGAATTGATTTATATAGGACAGTCTAGCAGAACGAAGGTGTTTGTGCATGTCTTTCCTGATGTTATAAAACTCTTGCCAGTCTTCTGGATTTCTAGATATTTTTGCTTTCTTATATAATCGTTTCTTTCTTTTGCAATTTTTTTTCAAGTGTTTATTGAACCAGGGAAGGTTGTATCTGGAAGTTGTAAGACGGACTGGTATATAATGTTTTATAATGTTGATGATTTGTGTTAAAAGAAGGTTCCATTTGTCATTGCCCGTCATGTTTTGTTGTAGAAAGAAGTATTCATGTGTGAAGTTATCGAATGATTTCTGGATGTTAAGGTGGTCAATTTTATTTCTGATGAAATGTTTTCGTTTATGGCGATGTTTGCGCTTTGGTGAGATATTTACATCCATTATAACTGTGTTGTGGTCTGCTACTACATTTAGTTTCTTTATTAACCCAAGTCTATTTGTGAACACAAGATTTAGGATATTGTTGGTATTTCCTTTTTTTATTTGGTCCCATAGTGATTTAGCGGCCATTTAAAAAATGGCTGCCAAATTTTATTTCGAAATAATTGTGGTTTGTGGATATATGTTCTATGGAACAAGGATTTCAAATATGTTTTGGGAATTTTCCGGCTTCCGCGTCCGCCATTTTTAAAGATGGCGGTCGTCAATACAAATGTCACAATATCTACATGTTGAAGACATTGAATAGCTCGGTGGATAGCGATATACACCAATGTACATTTGACCTTCACTAGCATTCATATATGCGCCATCTTTAAAGATGGCGTCCGGCTTAGCCATTTACCCATATCTTAAGAACTATGTAATCTAGAGCCATAAAATTGATGTCAAGATGTAAGGTTTTTATATATGATTATTTACATTGTATTACTGTTAACCTTTAGTGGTTTTCAGATATCCGCCATTTTGTAATATCCGCCATTTTTGAAGATGAATGTTGTTTAACTTTTGACTTATCCATCATTCTAATAGATGGCACCATCAAACAATATTATTTTTGTATCTTAAGAGAGCCTGTTATCCCCAAGTCTTACGATCTACGTATCGTCGAACCTTGAAGCTGATGTGGAAATATAGATGTTTGCAGGCAACGATTAAAAGATGCATGGGTCTTAGATATTTTGTAAAACGGACAGTGTTGGCCAATTCAAACATTGGTTTATTGATTTTAAAATTATGCCATAACATATTGAAAACTCCCAATATGTTAATCCACACCCACCCTACCCCATTCAATATCCAATGCAATTGCACGTCATTGTGAAGCGCATGTTGGCTTTTATGCATGAAAACTGTCTTCTTGCATGACCTTGACCAAATGTCGACCTGAAACATATTCCAGATTATCAGACATGTTTGAAAACCCTATAAATAGAGTCTAACAATATTGAAGTTGGTCAAGTAGTTCCAGAGATATGTCATTTTCTGTAGTTTCCATGAATGACGGCGACCATCTTGGATTTTGGGCCTTATAGGTGTCAAAAATGTGTAACCTAAGATTTGTGTTTAGTTCATACCCAAATAAAGTCAAATATATCACTATCTAACTTTGGGATCCGAGAAAGTGCATCCCAGCCTACACTATTATCACACATTATAGATCATCATTGCGTTCAGGAACTGTTCTTGTAGATTGGAGAAAATCTGACGTTACGTTCACCTGTACTAAAACAAAAGATCGTATATAGACATATTTCAAACGTAAAGTAAAGGCAAGTTCTTATATGGCGCAGTATCCAGTCCTCAGGACCGTTCAACGCGCTTTACACTTTACTTCCCTGACAGACCTGGTCACTAAGACACCATCTCGGCTTCTCTGGGAAGCATCCAGCCATATGCTACAATTAATGCGCGAAGGCTGCTCGTACACATATTCACCACTGTCTATAGCCAGGTACTCATTTATTCAGCTGAGTGAACTGGAGCAATGTAGAGTAAAAAAAACTTGCCCAAGGTTTTAACACCGCAGCCAGGATTCGAACCCGGGTTCTTGTAGTCGAGAGTCCGGAGTTCTACTCCTGAGCCATTGCGCTCTACACTTTTAAATAACTATTTCAGTAACTAACTGTACTCCGCAAACTAATGAAGTATGTCCTATAGTTACATAATGTCGTCAGGTCCGTCGGGCTCCGAACTTGGCCACTATGTCTCCATTAAATGACCATGCTGAGAATAAAAGTTGTGCATGATATACATACCTAATTTAATTACGTATGGTTCAAAAATACCAAATGATGTATTTTACGTTATCCGGTATTTTACGTTATCGCGGGGAAGGAAGCATTGTAACACATTCCATAGCGTTCTTATGGCAACGTTTAGGCCAGACCCAAACAAAAGTGGTTCTGCTGCAGGTCTATCACACAATTTTCAAAACCAAACAATCAAATGCATGACAAACAAAATTGTGACATTGTACTGGCTAGATTCCCTTCATAATGACATTTTTTCTAATTAATTGAGACTACCTTGTTTATTTTGTGAAATAAAAGTTGTATTTGATATACATACCTAATTTAATTACATATGGTTCAGTAATATGAAATGATGTATTTTACGTTATCCTGTATTCTACGTTATTGCGGGGAAGGAAGCATTGTAACACATTCCATGGCGTTCTTACGGCAACGTTTGAGCCAGATCCAAACGAAAGTGGTTTTGCTGCGGGTCTGACACCCAATTTGCAAAACCAAAGGTAAAACTTGTATTTAGCAATGCATGTGCAATGCAAACAAATGTGATATTGTACTAGTGAGATTTCCTTCACAATGAGAGATTACTATCGTATAATTCCACTTAGACTTAGTTATTTTTGTATGCAAAATGAAGCTATCACTTGCAGCAGAAATTAGGAAAACAACATGGTAGCTAGCTAATGGTGTATCATTCTTGCACAAAGGACATATAAAACATTATAGTAAATATTTATTGATATAGTAAAATACACTCTTACATATATACTATTTAAAAATGGAATGCTGTTATTAACCCAAATAGTATCAAGTCAACGAAACGCGAGTGGAATTCATAACAGAAACATTTCAACACATTCAGACACATGGAACGTAATACTACGTTTCAGGGGCCCGTGGAATAAATAACGTAGAATCCACATGACTATGTTTTCTGAGTGTTTATAATTTCATTGTAGCGTGTACGTAATATCTCTTGGGTATCTTCCTGTTGTCTTTAGTGATTGGAGTGCTATTGTTCTTGTGTTGTTTTAAAGTTCAAATAAAAAGCCGCGAAAGTCAGCAAACAATCAATATGTACTACGTTAAAACAGTTGACTTGACCGCGGAAGCTAGAAAGAGAAGAAGCCATGAAATTCCAGGGAAAGATTCGAATTCACCGAGTGAAGAACTGACCGAAATTGGAAATCAACGCCTAAACAAAAATGCTACCATAAAAACGACACTTGTATATGAGAGACTATTTCGAAGTTCATGTTGACTTCAAAGACGATTTCTTGGAATCCATGGATGCCTCCAAACCGCAGTAAATACGAGAACTTGCCATTCTTAAAACACACTCTCGCAGAAAACTAATTCACCTTGCAAGTAGATTTCATCGAGACCTACATGTGCCATTTTCTGGAGGAAATAGGCAGCGTGTAGCACTCTAAGGACCAAGTGAAAGTTCGTCCTGCGGTGATACAATATAAGGGAGTTAACGGTGTATTTGAAACACAAGAGCCTTGGGGTTCTGCCAGATGAAATGCCGCAGTGTTGCATCATAAAGGCCTTAGTTGGTTGGATCAAGCAAGTTAGTACAGGAACAGCACAATCGTGAATCTGATTTCAATTATACGAGGTCATGTTCGACATATCTGTGTCATGGCAGTACTTCGAAACCGCGCAAGGTAATGTGGTAAAGGACCGTAAGATGGGAGATGTGGGGTGTGAAACGAAAAGCTGATAAAATGTTTGCTATGTTTTGCGTTGTTACAGTAGGACTACGTCCTTAAGATCGAGGGGTAATTGGTAAGGACAACTTGACAACATTAGCCCCTCCTGCTCCAACAGGCAGGTCACAACATGTATTCAGGCATTGTCCATTAGATGCTGAGATCGTATTTCACCTGAACTGATAGGTGGTTATCCAATCTTGTATTCTACGTTATTTGTATTCAACGTTAACCTAGTTAACTAAACTCATTTGGCGAAACAACGAATGACCAGAGCACTGCTATTTCTTCTGTCATATACGACAACAGTGTGGTCTTGTAATAACACGACAGTTGTATCCCTGTCTAATGTTAAAATGCTGCCAGAATGCAAAACATTATTTTGTATTCTACGTTATCAGCAAATGTGATTGCTGAAACATGAATACGTATACCTGTGCTATGAAACGTTACATATGTGATGCAATACTTTGTAACATGTTGAGTATATGTTCAGGTAATTTTGTATTTAACAGTATCTTTCAAAAGATCAACGATAAGAAATTATTACATTCGTATGTATTCTATCTTATCCACATGCTGCAGTGTACACTTTAATTTGTCATGATAATTACGCTACTTCATCAAGATATTTCAGTTGTTGGTGTTTCCATAAATGCTCCAAATGTCAAAATAAATGTTAAGTGATATAATAATAATATTGTGCAATGTATCATTGTTGAGGATTGAGTGAATACACTATCACGATTTAGTTGCTTAATTTTATTCATTACGCATGTATTTAACACAAATGTTTGAACCATTTTAATAACAATGATATCAAGGTATTATGTATTTAACAAGCCTTAAAATCCATTATGTTTTTATTATATTACATATGTGAAACGTATCTATATTGCGCATGAACAATCATAAATTTCTGTATTCTACGTTATCCACGGACGTCCTTTGGGGAAAGCTACGCCAGCTACCACATAGTTTGTCGAGACGGTGACTATTTTGATGCAGTTGAAGACAAGATCCCAATGCAAGACATCTTACCTTACGTGGCCTACTTGATTCAATAATTGTGGCTTTTGGAAAACGGACAACCTTTGCAACTACACATTTTTCTGCATCTTCAAAACAAGCTCACATTTTGCAAAAAAAGAAATCTCATATTTAAGATAATCTGAACCTGAATCAGTTCTACACACGTCATAACCATGATATCAGCTTGCATTACGCGCATTATTCATTTATTAATTATTATTTTTAAGTATATCCACGCATATTTAGTACGACAAGGTGGCGGATAATGTAGGATACATTGGGAAAAAAAGACGGAAAATCATCCTGGTTTGACAGGTTGGTGCAATAAACCAAGGATAGATTAGATGAGAAGAACGATTGTTCCTAGCAGTTCAACATATATATGCTTTCATATGGAAGGAAATATTTTTCAATATATTGAAATATAATTTTTCCCATTTTAAAAACTGAAGACGTTTTCGGTGTTTTCAACCATATATATATATATATATATATATATATATATATATATATATATATATATATATATATATATATATATATATATATATATATATGACGTACCTTCCCCACAATCATAGGCAGTACAAGAATATATTCATTTTCCCACGAACAATATCAGAGTGGAATAGTCTGCCAAGTGTCTGTAACATTATTTTAGTAGTGAGTGCGATACGCATTGTATAAATTCGTCGAAGCATGACAGTCGCGGCAGCAGAGATTCGTCACACACGATGAAAAGAAATGTCGAAACTTTCGCACCTCAAGCGCTCAACATCAGATAACGACGGCAGTTTAAATATGCCGATGGAGCGAACTTTGGATGTGCTTCAGCGCTACTTTTAAATACCATAAATACCTCTCCCATCCCCATTACTGCCTATCGATGCCCCCTGTGATAGTGACCCCCCTCGACACCACCGCGTGTCTCCGGAACTAGAGAGCGGCGAGAAGCAGAGCGGGTAGCGTGGTCGAGCTTGTTTGTGTTTGTTGGCAGTTTGAGCTTGTTATTAGTATTAAACTGTCTAAGCCAACTTTAAATACGTCGTTAAATATATATCAAACTGCTTCCAGTTTTGCTCGTGATCAATCAAAACTCTCATAAACCTACTAATAGTCACTATTGTCATGGTCGTCGATCGGTGGGGGACGAGGGGGACACGTCCCCCCCAACTTTACAGCACGAGAGGAACATCATAGTAAATGTGCCGCCACATTTTTATTTCAGAAAATAAATTACAGGCATGTAGCGAGACTGATCACTTCCCTCTCTTAAAAGCCCCCATACATATATGTATAGTAGTAAAAAACCCTCAGATATTTAAAGTTCCAACTACGTAGTGGAAAAAAACTAGCTAAATTGCTTACTTGGCCACAGCGCGCAACCTGATCTTAGTCCAGTGAATATTCTTCATACTGGGCTCTATCATTTTACACCATTGTGTTGATAATAGGCATATATATATATATATATATATATATATATATATATATATATATATATATATATATATATATATATATATGTATATATATATATATATATATATATATATATATATGTATATGTATATATATATATATATATATATATATATATATATATATATATATATATATATATATATATATGTTTATGTATATATATATATATATATATATATATATATATATAATTATATAATTATATAGCCATCAAGCACATTATAGATGATAATTTTTTGTTTGCACGGTGACCCCTTGCCTTGCAGCGTGGTGCAACCTGCGGATTTCTGCACTTTGTGCAATATAATCCCATTTGAGCGATAAGGGATTTCTTTGCCAAAACGTGGGATTGGGATATCCTGCACAGGCACTCCTACCTGCAACCTCTGCATCTTGTCACTCTGTGAATTAGGCAAGCAGTTATGGGTCCAAAGTCTACGTTCCAAAATTTCAGTGATGGGGTGAGCCATGGCCCCTATTCAAATGCGTGTAGCCAACATGACTATTTTAAATAGCATACCATAAAACAAAGGCCTTTGTTTATTTTAGAATTAGCATCAGACCAACAACAAATTATTTTTGTATTTACTAAAAACACTTATTGCAGCTCACAGATTATATATATATATATATATATATATATATATATATATATATATATATATATATATATATATATATATATATATATATATATATACATATACATATATGCCGAACACACAATTCTCCCTTATGAAGATAAACAGGTATATTGGTAGGTACTGGGGAGACCAGTATAATACATGCTACACGCTCACCACCGAACATCCTGCGATTTTGTTTGAAACCTGGCATAAAATACACCAAAGTTCTTTCCAATGTAGTCAATTGTCTAATTGATACCAACAAACGAAATTAAAAACGGTATTGATTCAAACGCGACGTTCAATTGCGAGAAGACATACATATTGTCAACATTAAAGGAGTGTTTGACCTTTATTAAAAAACACTCTAGAAAAGCAATTCGGTTCCTTTTCTAGGTGTTGGCCAAATTGTGTCCGGTCAGTCTCCGTTGGTGAATAATAATAATAAATATATATATATATATATATATAGTATATATCGCAATTAAACGCAACATATTATAGTGTCTATTAGTAGTTTTATAGATTTTCAGGCAAAACACCTTTGTCATTCTACAGTGATTGTAGCAGCTACGTTATAGGAGGTTTGGGATAATGAAGTGTTTGAAACGTACAAACTGATATCGATTTATATGATAGCCAATCATCAGATTGATTACCGTATTTTCTGTTATGTTGTGTCAGGTTTTTATTTGTGGTACTATATGATTAAGTGCAATATAAACCGACTTTAAATTAATATAAAACAAATAATACGTTAATGTTAGTATGTGTGTAAATTATATAATTAAGAGGACCTTCGCTCAACTATGGAAATTTCAACACTGACTATTGATAACTTCACTCCACAACTAATCGAATTTGGTCACCGCGACTAAAGAGCTGTTAAGGCGACGAGTTAACTGCTATTGACTGACAACGTAGAGTGACAGGTGGTCGTATTCATAAGAGTCACGACGAAGAAACACAACCCACACGACACTCGCACGTGAAAAGAAACTGTTCGCCAAACGACGACTAACATCGAGACACCGCCAAGTGACGATAGTTGGGTCGACCGCTAGGCCGGGAGTGCGGCGTGGTGACGTGTCTGAGGAGCCACGGCGATGGCTGTTGATCGCGGTACTGGTAGCGGCCCTCATACCGCCCAAACGGGCTGGCTGTTTAACGACCCAAAGCGGGGCCGACTGTTACGTCTATGGCAACCCACAGGTACCGTCATTCAATCGCACCTTCTTATATGAGTTCATCAGAATCCGTGGAGGCGAACTGAAATTCGGAGGCGGGTCAGAACGATTGATAATACAAGCAGAAGCTTTAAAGAACATAAACGCCAAGAAAATAGAATTCTCTTTTATAAGTAGCATTACTTAACAAGGGCTTAACAAGTTGGGGTCCAGAACCAAGCTCCAGATGGTATGTGAACAAGGAAGCTTATGGCTTATCGAGTGTTCACTTAAAATTATAAATATACAATATTATCAAATGCACTAAAATGCTACTAATTAAAATACGTTGTCTCTAAAAATACATAAGTAAAATAAAAACTATACGTCGTCTCTAAAATATACAAGTAAAATAAATAAATACATATCATGTCATACAATAACACAATTTGTTATGATAATAAATTAATAAAAAAATATTATTAAAATAATTTATAAAACATTTATGTGTTCAACCTAGGTATAGCACGCCCTTGCCAGATAATTGTCAATTTAATTTTTAGACATATTTACACTGTTGGCATTTACACAATCATGACTTATTAAACGATTCCAATCATTTATTGTTCTCTGGGAGAAGGAGAATTTTCCTTTATCTAACGTACAGTATGGCTTAACTAACGCTGCCTTATGCACCCTTGTCATACTAGTTTGAAAACAAATGTTGCTATCAATATCTTCATATCCATTCAATATCTTAAAAACTTCTATTAGGTCTCCTCTTAATCTTCTAGTTTATAATGTTGTCAATCTACTTCATTCGTCTTTCATAGCATTTGGAATGAGTTTAATTGCCCTCCTTTGAACTCTTTCTAGTTTTACCGATGTCTTTCTTATGATATGGCCTCCATGCCTGAATGCAATATTCCAAGTGTGGCCTAACTATTGCCTAGTACAATGGTATGATTAAAGTCTTATCCATGTATATGATGTTCCTTCTAATTAGTCCCAATATTTGATTGCCTTTTGCAGCAGCAAGTCCACATTGCTCCGAAACTGTCATGTCGGCACTAATTGTAACTCACAAGTCCTTTTCTGTTACACTTGTGCCTAATATAGTATTGCCCATAAAGTATTCTTTGCTCACATTACCATGTCCAATGTGGATGCATTTATATTTACCAAAATTAAATAACATCTGCCATTTTCAGACCATTTGACTAACTTGGTTAGATCATCTTGTAAAATTTCTTTATCTGTATCAGTTTTTACAGTTTTGAACACTTTTGTGTCGTCTGCAAATTTAAGTACTTTATTTGATAAGTAATCATCAAAATCATTTATAAATATCAAAAACAGTATTGGTCCCCAACACCGACCCCTGTGGAACTCCACTCAAAACTGGTTTCCAGTTTGATATCTCTCCCTCTACTATTACACTCTGTCTTCTATCTGTCAACCATGCCTGTATCCAATT
This sequence comes from Oasisia sp. SBJ-2009, assembly GCA_964017155.1. Taxonomy (NCBI): domain Eukaryota; kingdom Metazoa; phylum Annelida; class Polychaeta; order Sabellida; family Siboglinidae; genus Oasisia; species Oasisia sp. SBJ-2009. The sequence goes on from OZ024855.1 coordinate 3,331,563, forward strand.
TATCATACTTTCTCCTATACCATAGGCTTTTAATTTAATTAACAGTCTATGATGTGGTACTTTATCGAACGCTTTCTGAAAATCTAAGTATACTACATCCACCGGTGAACCATCATCTACCCACTTAGTAATATTTTCTAAAAAACATAAGAGATTGGTTAGATAAGACCTAGCTTTTAGGAACCCATGTTGAGATTTAGTTATTAATTTGTTTTTTATAAGAAGGTCTACCTTGTGGTCTCTAATAAATGTTTCTAATAATTTCCATAATACTGATGTTAAGCTCACTGGTCTATAATTTTCTGTCTTACTCTTCGATCGTTTTTTAAATAATGGTGTAACATTTGCTTCCTTCCATTCTGCTGGAACAACTCCCTCTCTAAGTGATATATTAAACAAATTAGCAAGTGTATACTGATTTCGTTTATAATTTCCTTAAGTAATTTAGGTGTTATTCCATCAACTCCGGGTGATTTATTTTCTTTCATCATCTTATTTTTTGGGGATATCATTTCAGGAGTGACAAATAACTGCCCTAAATTATGTGATTCACCACCCTCAAATTTCCTAACAGGTAACGGCAGTGAACTTATATCTTTTTTAGTGAATACAGAGCTGAAATATTCATTCAGATCCTCTGCCATTTGAAACCCACCAGATATTACATTACCTGCGCTGTTTTTTAGTGGTTCTACGTTATCTCGAACCTTCTGTTTACTCCTTACGTAAGCGTAGAAACTCTTACTATCATTTTTTATGTCATTCGCTAATTTGTCCTCAAAAGACCGTTTTGATTTTCTCATTTCAGTTGTAGCTAAATTGAGTGCCTTTTAGTAATTGTTATAGCCTTCTATATTTCCAGTGTTTCTGTATATTCTCCACATTATTTGTTTGTAGGCACTCTTTCGTATGGCTTCTTTTGACAGGTATTTCTTCCTAGATCGTTTCCCTTGATTTTTTAAAGGAACAAATGTTTCAATAATACCCTCAATCTCATATTTCAAAATTATCCAACATTCTGTTGCTGCCTTGTCCTTCATTAAGTCAGTCCAATTTATGCTTGCTAAGTAGGTTCTCATTTGTTTATATTTGCCTTTGTTGAAATTTCTCCTCCATCGCTTTTTGCCAGTAATCTCTGTTTGCATTTTTATACTAAAATGGATCTGATTACGGTCACTAGATCCCAAAGGCTCACATATTTTACCATTATCAACTAATTCGTTTTGAGAGGAGAATACTAAATCCAACACATTTCCATCTCTAGTTGGTTCTAAGACATGTTGTGTAAGGAAACAGTCCTGTATTAGAAGTAAAAACTACTGGTCATCTCTTCCAATACTCTGTAGTGATTTCCACTGAATATGACCATGATCAAAATCACCCATCATAGCACATTCCCTTTTTACTAATCTCCTTTATGGCATTGTGCAATGTTTCATCATCCTCTTGTCGTACAAATTAGCCCTATCGTTAATGTTGATTTGTTGTGGCTATATTGCACCAAATAGTTTCTTCGCATCCTGCTTCCTTTTCCATCTGTATTTCATATGCTTGTATAGAATCCTTAATATACATAATGACCCCACCTCCCATTCTCTCTTGTATGTATTTTCGAAACATTACATAACCTGAGAGCATTAGTTCTGCATCAACCATGTCTTTATGTGCTCATGATTCCGTGATACCTATGATATCGGGTTCTATATCCGCTACCATGCAGTCTAGGTCACTTCTCTTTTTATTATGATTCTGGCATTTAAGCATATACATCTAAGTTCAATTTCATTGATTATTTTAATTTTACTTGCCAGCCGCGGGCGTTCTCGAGTGCTGGGCCTGACGTCAAACAACTGAAATTTAATTGGAACGGTATGTTAGCGATCCCTGATGGCGCTTTCGATGACCTTGGTCAGCTGAGACTTCTAGATCTTAATTATAATCATCTGAAAACAGTGAATCGCAACATGTTCAAACATTTGTCTCGTCTGGAGATATTGATACTTACAAACAACCATCTCGAGACGATTCCCGGTGACAATTTCGATAGCCTGACTCAGCTAAAGTATCTTAATTCTTAGCAACAACAGCCTGAAGACAATGAGTCACATCATGTTTAGTCACTTTTCACGTCTGAAGTTCCTGTCTCTTGAAAACAACACTCGAGACAATTCCCGACGACGCATTCCTTGCACTCGGTCGGTTGTACAACTTGAAACAGGTCAACTCCGGCCTGTCAACACTAAGTGCGACACTTCTCGGCATTTTGTCACAAATTCATTATTTGTTCCTAAACCGCATGCCACTGGTGTGTGACAGTCAACTGGCCTGGGTACAGAAATATAAGAAACTGGTACAAGGCACATGCGCTAATCCGCCACTGCTTCAGGTCAACTCGTCAAATCATATGACGTCTCCGAGTGTAATCCAGACGACACAACAAACACAGGTATACTCGCATTGTTTCATAAATATTATAGCTAATAACCACTTACGGCTAGTAATATTTTGAAAACAAACCTCTCTAATTTCGAATAGAAACCGTGACATTTCGATGAAATGATGATGACATCAATATAAAACTCCTAACTTACATACTTGTTAAAAAAAAGATGTTTTAAATCGAAATCTTCGTTACTACATTCCGCTGTCTGCCGTTCCGCCCGTCAGTCTGTCTGTCCATTTGAATGTATATGGCTGTATATATCTGTATGTATGTTTGTATGTATATCCGTTTGTACCTCTATCTGTCTGCCTGACTGTTTATTTGGTTGTATGTATATCTCTGTCTTTGTGTTTGTCTGGCCGATGTGCTCTGTGTGTCTGTCTGTCAGTCTGTCTGTCCGTCTGTCTGTCTGGGTGTCTGTCTGTGTGTCTGTGTGTCTGTGTGTCTGTGTGTCTGTCTGTGTGTCTGTGTGTCTGTCTGTCTGTCTGTCTGTCTGTCTGTCTGTATGTATGTCTGTATGTCTGTATGTGTGTGTATGTATGCATGTATGTCTGTTTGTATCTCTGTATCTCTATGTGTCTGTATGGTTGTATGTCAGTCTGTCTCTCTGTCCGATTTGCTCTCTGTGGGTCTATCTGTATGTCTGTCTGTCTGTCTGTCTGTCTGTCTGGTTGTACGTCGGTCGGTCTGTATCTCTCTGTCTGTATGTCATTTTGTTTGTCTGCCTATCTGAACCTGTCTCTGTCTCTGTCTCTCTCGTTCTCCTTCTCTCCCTATCTCTTGCTCTGTAATTTTCCTTCCCCCTTCTCTCTCAATCTCTCAACCTGACTCTCACTCTCACTCTCACACTCTTCCTTTCACTCTCTCTCTTTAAATACCTAGCTTAATCACAGCGATATCGCTTATTTCATAGGTGACACTGGCGCCTGTGTTTACCTATGTCGTAGGTAACATGACGGAGTGTCTGCTAACTGCTGACGGTCACGACTACCGCGGTCTTGCCCACACGACCAAGTCAGGTCGGATACGTCAACACTGGAATTCACAAGAGGTAGCGAACATTTCTATCTTACCGAGTAATTCGTAAAATGTTACTTGTCAAACGTACTGCTAAAATGATGTAATGAGTGTGCGAAATGTAATTGCTATATCCATCATGTTTATTGAATAACATTCATTATTTCTTTTAAATATTTTGTTTCCCTGGATTTCTTTGATCAGCTTATTTCTATTTTGCTTATTAAGTGTTGATCGTATTTCACAATATTTATATACCCGCGGAAATTTAACATCTAATTAAGAATATAGGTAATTGTCAAAACGGCGATAACCTGTTAAAATATGTTACATTGCTGAACTATTAATTAGTTTAGTACTTCAAAATAACGTAATGGAAAATTCAGACCGCCATATAGGAGTCTGCTGTACTTTGTGAAGAACTATTCGGCTCTTTCCTTACAGCCTCATAGACACGACTGCGCCGCAGGAGGCAGAGCAAACTACTGCAACAACAACGTCGAAAACACCCCGAGTCATTGTCCGGAGTCAGCGCCCTGGTGCTACACGACCGACCTGACCATGCGCTGGGAAGACTGCGACATTCCTCGGTGTGAATAAACTCACACGGCTGCCGCACTACAAAGTGTTCATGATTATCTTCAATATGATATACCTGGTACGGAAATAAAAAAAAATCCACGCGGAGTCTTTTAAAGTATTACTCCACCGCGTGATCCATCCTCCGTGTAAATGTGAACGGGAATCATGATTCTGTTACTACAGCAAATGAACTAAGCCATTTCTCAAGGACACCGTTCGGTGATTTAATAAAAAAATGACAAAATAAAATGTATGTATTTGAAAACATGTTAGATACGGTTTGCTACATGTTACATGCAATGTATTGTATTATGTGCATTTTATTCTGACACCAACCTCTAAAGTTATGTTTGGTTGTTTATCAATAATAGCAAACAATTAGTTTGTTTTGGTGCATGTGTCAACGTATTTGTGACAAATTGTTAGACACGATTTATCCAAGCGGTGTTGTATTGTATGCATTTTATTATGCGATTAATTGGTAAAAGCTATGTAATGTGTTGGTTTTCAGTAAAAGCAGAACATTAGTTTTTGTGGTGCATGTGTTAAATGTATGTGTGGTAAGGTGTTAAATACGATATTATTTCGTTTCTGGGGTGCTTATGTAAAATATATATTTGGCAAGATGTAAGATAGAGTTGATCCCAGATATGATGTATTGTAGGAGTTTTCTTCTGACACGAACTTCTAAAGTTATGTGCGGATGTTTTCGTAATAGCAGATGTTCTTTCTGGTGATTTTTCAAAATGTACACATGAGAAGGTGTTAAATGCAATAATTTATTTATCCCAGATAAATTGAGTTGTATGTATCTTGTGTTCAAAGATTAAGTTTTAATGTTGTGTGTGGTTGGTTTTTTATATTATCAGATGATTCGGTTTTTGTGCTGCACATGTAACAGCTATATTTGTTAAGATGATAAGTAAGGTTTATCCCAGATATACTATACTGTATGCATTTTATTAGGTAAGATTTAACGGTTATGCGTATATTTTCAATGTGTAACATTATGTTGCATTTAGTTATTTAAATGTTTCAAACAGTGGTCGTTATAAGGGTAAATGTGTTCTTAAAAATAAAAGATGTTCACCTGAACCAAATAACTTCAGAAAGATTAAATGATATACAACGTCGAATAACTTATCTCGACTAGGAGTCCATAGACTCTGGCTAGAGAAAGGTATTTCCAAGACGGCCTGGGCTCGACATTGTTCCAGTGACTCACAGGACCTAGCTATTATAACGACAGCCGTTGTACACGTTTGGGAGTTCTTTGATACCCACACGTTTGCGTGCATGCGTGCGAGTGTATGTGTGGGTGCTGTGTTACTTGCAAATGCCGTTCTGTCATGTTTTGGTCATCAATAGTTTCGCCTTTGTTAGACATTATTTCGGAAATAACTCAATAAATACACCCAAACATGTGGCAGTTCGACATCCTGTTATGCCAATGCACTGTCAACACGGTACACTCGTGCAAATTACTTCATTCAAAACTAAAGGGGCACTGTTCTAGTTCGAATGAATGTCAAATATACACATGTCGGGTCTTTGAAATCCATCATTAAATCATTTTGTGATTCAAGAGTAAATGTGGTCAGACCACATAAGCCATTTTACTTAGTTTGTGATAGTATTAGATTATATACCAACATCTCACCTCAGAATTAGTATTCCAGTCATGTATCATACAAGCGATAGTCACTGATAAAGAAATCGTACCAAAATAGGTTTTTATCTCTAACGGCGAATCAGTGAGGTCTTTCTTAACATATTTGGATGCACTAAATTACCTCGAATCATCATCGTAAGCACACACACACACACACACACACACACACACACACACACACACACACACACACACACACACACACACACACACACACACATACACACACACACACACACACGCACGCACGCACGCACAGACACACACGCACGCGCGCAAATACACGCATAAATACACACACGCAGCCCGCGAAATAAAGAATTCCATCTGAAATAATTCAGCACCGTCGCAAGTAATGCGCAAAAGAGTATTATTTTAGAAATAATTTAAGTCGCTGTCTTTCTCTGATATGTCTACATGAATTGAAGTAACATGGAATGAATGAAATGTTGAATTACGGGGTGGTCACTTCGATTGGAAGTCTGCCTTACTTATATGTTGTTGGTCTTTGCAGTGGGGAAACGTTTTATGTAAAAGTCTGTTTTATGTTGACATCTTTTAATGAAGGTAGCTTCTCTAATACGTGACTGGAATTATATGTCCGAGGAGTTCCGTCGGTATATCGATTTCTATCACAAATTATGTAAATTGGTGTTTCATCTTGGAGCGATTTTAATAATGACTGGACTACACAATGGTGCAGCGGGAACGTGTAATGGATTTTACGTAGTTTGTGATATTATTATATATAATAGAAGCTCACTACATAGTTATTATTCCAATCACGTACCGTACCAGCAATCCACGCAATAAAAGACAAAAAACGCAACACTCTCATGGCGTAAACCTATTAGAGTTAATATAAAGTAAGACAGTTCTACATATACTCGATTTTGTAACGCCAGCGGTTTACCCAAACAATAGATTAGGACACCCAACCATCGAAATACTATGACCTACGCCATTGATGAGCTACGCCATTGTAGAGAAACAGAAACATTTAATAAATAAAAATGGTGTGTTGTTATGGACTATCTAAATCTTCGTCCGAAGAAAATGTAACGGCTGCAGAAGTATCTGGATATAGATTCCAGCCGCAAAGACAAAGGCATGTGTTGGAAGACAGACCAGAGGCGAGTGACCAAGAAAAGGAAGACAAACGGGAAGCTGAACATTCAAAAGACAAACTAGCAGAGATGCTGTCAACTGATGGCGGTGCCGAATCTATTTGTTGGTGCGGTGACAGGAGTTTGTCTGCTGTCATGAAATGGCTGCAACTCGGCAACACGCAGAGCATGTTGGTGAAGGTAAACATTAAGTCGTCTATTATTGATATCGCTTACGTATTATTATCCTGAGGTTTGGACTGCGTAATGATCGTATTATTATGACAAGCGAAGTATTATCGCTTAGCTTGGGCCGCTTCACTGACCTCAGGCTTGCCGCTTTCAACTCTTAGTATGTGTCACTTTTTACGATTTATGGTAATAATGGTTATGGTTTATCATTCAACATAAATTGTATTGAATAGTTCCAATGAAATTAAACGAATCAGGTCCCAAATTGTGTAGGAATGTCTATTGTGGGGAAAACATACAATACCTTGTTTTTGTGTTTTGCTACACCGCAGGCGTAGACACCCATCACAATTGCAGTAACAGCTATATTGATTAATATATCCGACGAGCTGAAAGATGGTGGCGACAGACACGGTTACTAGTGCATAGAGACATTTACACGAGTTTGCGAGACGTCTACAGAGAAAAGTTAGTAGCTGCTAAATTTTCGTTATTCTGTGAGAAAATACGCGAGTCTGCCTGTGATGTGAAGGCCTCGTACCGAGTAACGAATGATATCAACGGACGCGAACAACCACCAGTGCTACCCGAATGCAACGACTCTCATGATCGAGTATTTGGCGGAACGTTTTCGAGTACATTTCTCCGAAAAGATTATGAATGTCCGCAATACAATGTATAATCTTGACGCCCCACTACCTGTGCTGACCGAAACAATTGTTATCTACGCCCGTAACGCCAGCCAGAGTGTCACCTGCAATTACGACAGTCGACGTGTGTGGGTGCCATGTAACGCCTCAGCCGACAGTACGGGACATCGGCATTTTCCTGGACAGCGGAATGGACATGTCGATGTCAGACTGCCTACTTCCAACTGCACAACATCGCCAAGATACGCCACTGCCTAACCATTGATGCGTGCAAAACAATCGTCCACGGTCTAGTGACATCGAAGCTAGTCTACAGAAATGCAGTGTTATGTGACATCAATGGGCGATTGTTGGAGAAATTGCAAATGGCGGCGCGTGTAATTACGCAGCAGCGGCGCCAAACCACGCCAGTGTTGATAGCGCAACACTGGCTGCCATGGCACGTAATATACAAGATACTGGTTTTGACCACCTTCCAAGCGATGCACAACTTAGCGCCCGAATACAATGCTGACATGTTTACGGAATATACGCCGGGTAGCCAGCTTCGCTCCACTGGAAGCCGTCTCCTGAGAGTACCACGCCACAATTTAGAACGGTCCGGCCTCTCGTCGATCTCTACGTGCAAATCTGTTTTAAGGCCGCGTTTGTAAACTACTTGTATGGTATTTTATAATGAATTAATTTTATCGGGAATTATAGTTTTGCAATTGTTTTACTTACTTTATTATTAAGTTATTCATATATTTTATAATTTATTTATTTTTTATTTTATTATTTATTGCTGATATATTTAGCCTATGAACTAGGATTTTTAGAAGCTTTTTTTAATTATATATTTTTTTCATTTAACATTTAGTCTTGAGAGTACCAAGCCACAATTTAGAACGCTATGTTTGAAATTGGGTGTGGGTCTTGAATGATATATTCTAAATGAAAAGGATAATTGATTCATTTTCATCTTATTTACAATGTCATATGTATATTTATCTGAAAACTGTTATTTCAGGTTGCTAAGGTAGGCTGCCTACAGGCAGTTTACTGGTGGATTCACGGCAAGTTGAGCCGAAGGGTTCGTCGAATACTGCCAGCATGCGCCAGCCACCTCATCAGGACAAGGTTCCCTGTCCTCGCTTGGAGAGCTGCATGAGGGAAATCACTTTGCTCTCGAAGACTTGACTAATGTACAACACGGTTGAGCCGTGCAGTGCGCAGATATTCCATAATCAGGTTTGGCACATTTGCCCCGATCACAGCAATCCGTGTTGGAACAGTGATTAATGGCAGTGTAACTTTTTCCATCACCATATGGATTGTGTGATTCATCAGCACGGGTAGACGATTATGTCGGACAACTTGTGTTCTGTTGCGCAACCTCCAGATTAATCATTGTTTCTCGAAAATGACGTCAGCGGTAAAAGTGATGCTTGGGACAGGACATGGCCGGTAGTTTCACGAAATAGCAGATAACATAAATCGTGCTTCCATTCCTACACTGAATAATATAGTGCTTGCATTAACTGATTAGTATTTAGACAACTTTGAAACTCTTTTCTACATGATTATAAACATGTCCTCGTTTATGGTAATTTCATTTGATAATCATGTACGAGGTCGTTGTTTTAGTAAACATACATTGGCCAAATTAGTAACCATAATATAAATAACAAAACAGTGACCAGGAATTTCACTATCACATTGCACTCCCAATGATCACTTGTTTTGTTGTTCTAATCTTAACGTTTCCTTTTGTTTTTAATGTATATACAGTGACTGCATTTTTTTGTATTGTTTATATTATATTTTAATACATTCGGTGATAATGACATGTGCGATTTTATTTTATTTTATCAAAGACAGAGAAGTTATTCATTAAACAAGTAGCATTATTCATAAGTGTACAAAGTAATTGATTGCAGCTTAGTTTAGTCCCCCATGACACAGTTATTAGGAGTCCATTCAAATGCCACACCTCTGTTATCATAGAAATATGAAGCAATACTGCAATTACTATGTGCTACTTTGTGCAGTTTTGTGCAATGTGAAGAGAAGTGCACAAACAAGGATTCAAATCCAACTTATCGCAAAAGTCCCATTGCTGTTATGACTGCTGTCATACTCTCATAGAAGTGCTATATCTTGAGACAGGTAACTCTTCCCAGAAAGCGCCCTGCTATGGTGACTGACTTCAGGCAGGGCTATGAATGCTACTGAAGTTTGCTCCAGATATATCGTCGTATTTTCTTTCTCAACAACTGCAGCGTGGGCACACGAGTGAAACTGGACATTCCCTGTCCACGTGTGGATGCCATAATATGATGCAGGAGTGACAGCCATCGTTCTCCGTAACCAGTAACAAATGAAACCGTAATAATTCATTGCATCATCATCTAATTGGCATTTTGTCTGGTTATTTATATGAGATTACCAAAACGTGACAAACACAGCCTTATGGTGAGAATGCAGCAGACAATATCAATCAAGTGTATGGACTTTCACTCTATAATTATCTAGAATATAAATTATCTTTTTTTAATTATCACTTACAGGTGATCTAAAAATCTTATAAAATATCAAAATAAGCACACAACTTGCAGATAAAATAAGTAGTTTAAATGAAGATACAGCTTAAAACATGCATGCAGCAATTGTCCATGGATTTCAAACATTCATTGAATACCACTACCCAGTACACAGTCATACATACTGCTACTCGAGGGTGAAACTAATTATGATGGTTGGGTGTCAAAGTGCATGCAGAAACAGATGACAGACAGTTCCCTTGAGACAGGTTCAAATGCAGCAACTATAACAGAGTATGTGGCTCAAGGACATTGAAATGCAGCAACTGTAACATAGTCTATGGCTCAAGGATCGGACTGTAGAGTCACAGCAGGCGTTGCAGCGATCCAGACTGACACAGTATGGAAGGACAACCCATCGTCTCTCGAGACAGACTGAGGCCAACGACAACATATATACGTAGGCCAATAGCTTGTCGTGATGAGAGATGTCTGGTAGCGTTATGTCTTCTTCGTCCTAAAAGGTGAAGAACCGCTGCTCTTGTTATATTCACGTCTGGCTATTAAATCGTTCGCCTTTCTAAGAACGTATTACGTTAGGAATATTAATCATACAGTTGCTGTTTTTTTTCTATCCAAATGTAACTCGTATAAGGAAAGGGTTGACACACATTTCATCGACCAACTTTTGGTTGCAGACAGAATAGGTGAAGAACCGCTGCACTTATTATATTCACGTCTGGATATTAAATCGTTCGCCTTTCTTAGAACCTATTACCTTAGGAATATTAATCATACAGTTGATAGGTTAACACAAAAAGGTTCTGATTTTGTATGATATAGCCACACACTCACATGTCGGATCTTTTATGTAGTTTGAGACATAATAACAGTTCACCTCAGAATTCGTATTCCAATCACGTATCATAAAAGCAATCCTCACATTAAGTTGCAAAAAGAAAATAGGTGCATGAGTCATTAACCCTATATCCACTGAAGTGCGCCATGACACATAAGGATGCGCTCAATTTACTCGAATCGTGAGTCTGCTTGTCGCAACGATTTCGTTGCTTGTGAAGTTTGACTTATCAGAAGCCGGACTCCACCTATATGATACTTTGCCAAGATTGGTAGCAATCTATTATTTATTAACATTATTTAAAGGTCCGAAAATCTCAATTTGCGAACAATGTTTGGGCCTTATATATTATTAGCGGTGTTTTCTCACTCCGTTGAACGAGTTTCAGGATGTTGTCTTTCTCTTGTTTGTTTTCTTTAGAAATACCACTCTTACAATTGCTGTTTCTTGTTCCAAATTTAACTCTTATAAGCAACGGGCTGACAAACCTTTCAGCGACGAAAGACAGAAAAGGTGAACAACCTCAGAAAAAAGGTGAAAACCCGCTGCTCTTAATATATTCACGTCTGGCTATTAAATCGTTCGCCTTTCTTAAAACCTATTACCTTAGGAATATTAATCATACATTTGCTGGGTTTTTTCTCTCCAAATTTAACTCTTACATGGAAAAGGCTGACACACATTTCATCGACCACATTTTGATCGCAGACAGAAAAGGTGAAGAACCGCTGCTCTTGTAATTTTCAGGCCTGGCTATTGCAATATCCGCCTTTGTTAAATAAATGTTTTATTATTTAGCCACACACTCACATGTCGGATCCTTTCTGTAGTTTAAGATATAATAACATTTTACCTTAGAATTGGTGTTCCAATCACGTATCATACAAGCAACCCTCACATTAAGTTGCAAAAAGAAAATAGGTGCATGAATCATTAAGCCTATAATCACTGAAGTGCGCCATGGCACATAAGGGTGCGCTCAATTTACTCGAATCGTGGGTCTGCTTGTCGCAACGATTTCGTTGCTTGTGAAGTTTGACTTATCAGAAGCCGGACTCCACCTATATGATACTTTGCCAAGATTGGTAGCAATCTATGATGTATTAATATTATTTAAAAGTCCGAAAATCATAATTTGCGAACAATGTTTGGGTCTTATATAAATTATTAACGGTGTTTTCTCACTCCGTTGTAGTAAGAGTTTCAGAATGTTGTCTTTTTGATCAAAAGGTTTCCTTATTTAATTTGTATGCTATCCGTGTGGGGCTAGACAATGCTGCCACCTCACGGATACTGTCTAATCCTGCCGTAATTCTTATTTTATAAACAACGGTAAATTTGAATTTTTACTTACTTTTGTGTTAATGTAAGTTCAATGGTGAATACTTTTCATATGATATAAAAAGTATATCGTTATTTTAATTTTTATTTCATAGTTGGCCTGAGAGCCAATCAGCGTCTCTACCCTAATCTGGGGTAAGGCTGCCCGGATGTAGAAACTTAAGCCCATATACTGTCCAAGGCGGAGCTGAGGGGGCTTAAAAGTGCTGCCACCTCACGGAGTCTGGGTAACCGAGGCTATGGTAACAGTAGTTCCAGGACCCAGGCTAGCCCTTAAGGCAACGTCATCGTTATTTGGTTTCACGTCATCCATCTTGTGTGTTACGTCATATGGAAGGTATCCTCGCCCACGAACCTCAAGTCGCCCTAACCTTATACAACTATATAGGCATGTAGACCTATATTAGAGTATATAAGAATAGGGCGTATATAACTATAATGGTAAACGACTTGAACGCACGTGCGCCCATCGAATAGATTCTGACTGGATAAAGCGGATCCTGACCTTTAGCCACGTAACTGTTTTAATAGATAATATACATATATATATATATATATATATATATATATATATATATATATATATATATATATATATATATATATATATATAAATATTATATTTATACGTAGAAGAACTGAAACGGCATATCGACGTGTGTGGTTGGTAGGCGTGGAGATCACGCGTGCAGAAAAGGCCAGTCTGGCGAAATCGATTTGTTGCGAGCGCACACATTTTACTTGTCGTTTGAGAGTTCTCTTTGTGCTGAGTATATCACGGTGAAATGGTTATATTTTATAAAGTGGTACTACATTGTTTTCTTGCTATTCATACTAGCTTGTTTGCGTCAGTACAGGGATTATCTCACTTTTCGCACGAGCATGAATCTGGCTCAACCTCAAGGGGGTTTAAATAGACATATTTGTGTTTGCTGTTGGCGTTTTAAGAGGGTGGGTCAAACACTTCACCCGTAACTGCCGCTATGAAGGCAATGAGGGTGCTTGGCAAGGGCGTTTCGTCGTAAGGAGTCTTGTTCCATAAACGGCTAAGCGGAAGAAGTGGATGCGACTGTTAATTTGTCCTGCAATATAGAGGTCAATAGCAGGTGGAACTTGTTGGGTTGTTCCGTGGAAAGGCTGTTATTAAACAATTACTCATGTGCCCTGGATTAGTATTGTTGTTGTTGTTATTGTTGAATACATTTCTGCAATCTTGTTACTTAATATACACTTATACTATGGCTATTCAACGCAATAAAAAGCCGCACATTGGGTGCCTGTGCCCCTTATGTTTCTGTTGTAGACTGAAGCTTCAATGGCTGCCCTTACATGGCCGTTTGAGAACAACCGTTCACCTGCCTTAGCATGCGGTTTAACAACGCTGTATGCACACAGAGTCTGCATCGGAAATAGTATCAATGAACCTATCCATCACGTGACCTAATTGTTTAGCCAACTCCGCCAAGCGATCAAAATGGCTGCCTGAACGCGTGTTTTGCGTCGTTTGTTTTGACATTCTGGCTTCAGAATAGTACCTTTATGAAGGTTGTTAGAGTGTCAAATATATGCTATGTAGTTTCGCAGTTGTAAACAATATATATTGATTGTGACGTAAGCAGATTGTAATGTACTGGATACGCTATTTGCGCAACGTCGATGTACGCGGCGATGTCCGGGAAAGTGCATTAATAATAGTGTTCGCATTTAATGTATTATCAACGCAACTACGGTTTGACCTTTTAGGCATATCACCACGCAGTCATCAACTCGTATAACATAAAATATCATACATCACAAATACACACAAACACAAACCTATTCACAAACATACACACTCACACCCACATCCGCACACAGCACCCCCCACACACACACACATACCGACACACACACACACACGCACGCACGCACGCACGCTCGCACGCACACGCACACGCACACGAACACGCACACGCACACGCACACGCACACGCACACGCACACGCACACGCACACGCACACGCACACGCACACGCACACGCACACGCACACGCACACGCACACGCACACGCACACGCACACGCACACGCACACGCACACGCACACGCACACGCACACGCACACGCACACGCACACGCACACGCACACGCACACGCACACGCACACGCACACGCACACGCACACGCACACGCACACGCACACGCACACGCACACGCACACGCACACGCACACGCACACGCACACGCACACGCACACGCACACGCACACGCACACGCACACGCACACGCACACGCACACGCACACGCACACGCACACGCACACGCACACGCACACGCACACGCACACGCACACGCACACGCACACGCACACGCACACGCACACGCACACGCACACGCACACGCACACGCACACGCACACGCACACGCACACGCACACGCACACGCACACGCACACGCACACGCACACGCACACGCACACGCACACGCACACGCACACGCACACGCACACGCACACGCACACGCACACGCACACGCACACGCACACGCACACGCACACGCACACGCACACGCACACGCACACGCACACGCACACGCACACGCACACGCACACGCACACGCACACGCACACGCACACGCACACGCACACGCACACGCACACGCACACGCACACGCACACGCACACGCACACGCACAATACAATAGCTCTAGTGCTTCTACAGTAGTTCATTGACACCGTCCCTTTTACTATGCTAAGCACTCTATATGAAACATCACGTGTGAATGAAAACATATTGACGTTTACACTTTTTAAATTGTTTATGAAAATGTTATGGAATTTCACTAAGGATGGGTAACTAAATTGTACATAGTCCCAGGACTACTTTGTACACAATGACATCGGTGTCATACACTGCCACACTTGTCTACGAACTATTTTGCATTCGGAGCACATAAATACAATTTCACGCTGTCGGAAAGTGTCATGTTAAACAAGCTGGCGTTCACCCAAGCTTTCAGATATTTATCTTTCGTCCTAAATTTCAATTACAACAAGTAGGCACTGTCTATTATAGACAGTGCCTACTTCGTATAATTGAAATTTAGCACGGACGATAACTATCACACATAATAACTGGTTCAGGAAAAAGTCATCATGCCTTTAGAATCTTAGGCAACTGAAGACATCACAAACAATTAAAGTGACGAATAGTAGGAACAGTTACAAGAAAATGTTTGTCAAACATTTTATAAGGAGATTGTCTTTTCCGTTAGTTATATATTACACAAATAGTAGGACGTTCACCGAGTCTTAGTATGGCCATATTGTTCCCGTATCATAGACTTGTATATAGGACATCAATATGCAAGTCAAGATGGATTAATAATTGCAGTTTCGCATGTTAACGTGTTTAATGTGCCGTATGATGATTATAAAATAACATAATATTTATATTCGAGGTTTAATGCCATTTTACCTAATAAATAACTTATGTCGATATGGATGTATCAATTTAAATGTCTGACAAGTTGACAACAAAATTTCATAAGAAAACGCTTGTCAGGGTTTATTTAGCAGTATTTCATGAAACTAGTAATAAACGTGCCATTACACAAGAAACCATGCTCTTAAAAGAATCACACGCCTGCAGAACGGGGATACTACGACTAAGACTGTTTTGTTTGACATTGTCCTGTATGACCATTTTTGAACACAAAGTATGAAAAATAACAGAGATGTATTGCAGAGTAAGCCTCTTTATTCTGTATTTTATAAGCACAACACTGTTCAATGTCATGAAAAGCAGCACTATTACAATAGCATTCAGATAAGTGAAAAGCAAACCATTTTACAGGATACCTCAATACATATAATATACTCAAACAACCAACTTTATATGGTGACGGTAATCATAACAAAATATGTCGGCCTTACAGTGTAACTTTCTTTAACATTTAGTCGCCTTCCGTAAGTCACTGCACACACGGGAATTGTTGTCTTCCTGTACCGTTACAAAATTACAACATTCTAAAATAGTAAAAGAATAGGCAATGTCCGTAACATACAATTGCCACTCTGTATGCTATCGACATCGCTGAACACTGGGTAATTGTCAAATCTGTGTGAAATGCACTGGTTCGTCGTCTTAGAAATAGGACACCTTTTACACCTCGAACATAACAAATGTGTACGAGTTTGGGGCACTCGTACATTATTTTTCTATGACATATGATATTTCATACCCTTGTAAAACTTGGCATAATACCAATGTGCGTCTTAGACATACTGTATGCACGTAACCAGGACACAAATTAAAATGTGCTCACAATCCTCGGTGGAAACAATTGGGAACATTCTCAAAATTGCTTGGCGTCCCAAGATTAAGAGGCACTGTATTTGCCTAACAAGATTGGTACTAGTAGCGGCAATTGGTTGCAATATGCAGTTGTTAGATACTCTAACACAAAGCCATATGTAGATCGACATCTCGCCATAATGTTATTATAATAATTCTGCCACCTTTTCGTACGGAGGTTTTATCAAACCATCACAATAACTGGAATAATTGTAAACCAACCCAACGAAAATAGCATATCGTCTTGGAACGTCTTGAACGTCTTAAATCCAGAGTTTAAATAATCAACTGCACTACTTAAATACCACAACCCATTGTACTTTACGTTTCAGTCGTTAGCTACGACGTCATAACGCTACATCAACGTCTACTCATAATGATTAAACCGAAACCAACACCTTGCTGTATGTCAGTTCTACCCAAAAGCACCACAAAACCACTATCTGACATTGTTGAAAACCATCCCGGGCATCCCCATATAATGTTAATAGTCAATGTCAGTAATATCAGCAATTGTCGACAACACCGCAGTTGGGTGTGGTCGTTTCTTCTTCCGTTGTGCCGCAGTCGTTGACGACGTTCCATCGTAATCTGCAATTACAGAGCCGAAACAACTGCCATAAAACATAGTCGTTCTCATTCACTTTAGTTTATTAACTTGAAGTTTCATTTATCCGGTATAAAACACCGCATATATATTTCATATATATATATATATATATATATATATATATATATATATATATATATATATATATATATATATGTATATATATATATATATATATATATATATATATATATATATATATATATATATATATATATATATATATATATATGTTGTCAGTTTTCTGCGCATTTGATTTGTTATGCTTCTTGGGTACACGGATAGTTATATATTTCCGTGGCGGGGACACAGTGTGAGAGTATAGCAAGGCCTGGAATATGGTAGTGAAAATTATTCTCAACTGATCCGCACACGTCTTTTACACTTTGGTTTTCACTCCATGAGGACCTGATGTTTCTGGAGAAAGGTTAAATAAACTCATTCTCATGAAGTTCAACGTGGTCTGGTACAACAGTTTGTCACAGAGCTGTACATTCACCACTAAAATCATTCACATCGAATGCATGAAAAACGGCAAAGTTCATGTGCTGCAGAAACAGAGTCATTAGTATGGTACACCAGGTTGGATAACTTCTGGGGTCAATAGTTTAAAAAGGCTCTATGAGGAATGTCTTATTTAGCTATCAGGTATATCAGAGAAAAGATATGTATGCACCGTACCTTCTAGTGCGGCAGCCGTGTGAGGTTATTCACACCGAGGAATGTTGCAGTATTCCCAGGGCACGTCTGGGTCGGTCGTGTAGCACCAGGGCGCTGAGCGGACGCACTCACTCGGGGTGTTGACGACGTTGTTGCTGCAGTAGTTTGCTCTGCGTGCTGCGGCGCAGTCGTGTTTATGAGGCTGTAAGGAAAGAGCCGAATAGTTGTTCACAAAGTACAGCAGTCTGCCGTATGGCCGTCTTAATTTTCCATTACGTTATTTTGAAGTATTAAAACAAGAAATAGTTTAATACTGTAACTTATTTTTAAGACGTTGTTGCCGTTGTCAGAATCACATATACACTTATTTAGATGTTAAATATCCAACGATATCTAAATCTTGATAAAGGCAAAATTATCAGCACGAAATACGCAAAGAAGAATTAAGCTGACCAACGAAATTACAGGATTTAACAAGATTACCACTTAGAGAATCAACTCTAGAAGGCAGGTTCATAAGCAAGCGCTTTGGCTTATCGAGAGTCCCAACTATCTATCTACGAGTATCCCTCCCTTCTGATGTATATGTCAATTATATGTTTAGGCATATTTGCACTACTAGCACCTACACAATAAGCTGTTCCATTCATTTATTGTTCCATTTATTTACTCTTCCATTCATTTACTGTTCTGTGTGAAAATGAGACTTCCCATATCTAGTCTACACTGCTTCTTTGTTAATGTAGCTTCATGTCCTCTAGTCCTTCTCTCTTCCTTAACCGAGAAATAATATTTCTGTCAATATTTACATACCCATTCAATAGTTTAAACACTTCTGTCTGATCTCCTCTCAATATCCTGGTCTCTAGTGTTTCTAAACCACATTCTCTTAGACACATTTCATATCTAATATCCCTGATTTTTGTATCATTTTGGTTGCTCTCCTTTGTACTATTTCTATCATATAAATAACCTACTTGTAATATGGTTTCCATGCGTGTACACTATTCTAAATAAGGCCTAATTACTGATTAGTAGCTTAAGTAGTAATCTTTGATTAGGCATTTTGTCCGAGGCTTTTTAAAATCTAAGTAGATTATATCTACTGGGGATACATTCCAAAAAACATAACATACTTGTTAAGCATGGCCTTGCTTTTAGAAAGCCATGCTGAGATGGGTATAGTAAGTTGTGTTTAACAAGAAAATCAATCAAATCATCTTTAATTAGACTTTCTAATAGTTTGCAAATCAAAGATATTAAACTCACTGGCCTATTATTACCTAATTAATTGATCGAAACGTTTTAAAATAATGAAATGATGTTTGCTTCAATCCATTCTAACTGAAATATTCCCTCCTCTAATGACACATTGAACACTGTTGCAAGTGGAATGCTAATTTGCTCTACAATTTCCAATAGTCATATGGAAGGAATCTCACCCACTCCAGGTTGTTAATTATCGTTCATATTCCTTACTTTCTTAGCTACCATTATTAAGGTTGCAATTAGTTGTTCTAAATAGTTTGATTCTCTCCCCACGGACTTAACCTCTGGTGCTGACAATGAACGAATATTTCTCTGATAAACACCGAACTAAAGTACTCATTTAGGTTTTCTGCCATTAAGAATCTCTCTGTTATTATGTTTCCAAAAGATAGCAAACTATTTAACAGAAACAGTGGGTGCTATTGAATGAACATCATTGATATATCAAACACACTTGGCGCACGCATTACAACATTTTAGTAGCATGTTTGACAAGAAACATTGTACAAATTATTCGTTAAGCTTGACAAGTAGGCTACCGTTTGTGAATTCCAGTTTTGACACATCCGACCTGACTTGGTCGAGTGGGCAAGACCGCGATAGTCGCGACCGTCAGCAGTTAGCAGACACTCCGTTTGGGTACCTATAACATAGATAAATATACACGCCACTGTCACCTTTAAAACATTCCGTACAGTCGTAATTTAACTAGTTACTTAATGGAACTTCAAAAACTACAAGAACTAGACGACATCGAAACCATCCCAGACATGATCCAACAAAGCGCGTCAAGAGTAGCTAAGGTAATCACTAAACCACTGAAAGTCAGGATATCGTCACCAACACGAGCCCTGATGACGAAACGACGAGAAATATTGGAAAACTGCCAAGATAAACAACGAATAGAGTAAGCAGAAATATCAAATCGAAAACAAGAGAGGCCGGGAAATGAAACCAAGAGATCACAGGAGGAATGATCATGGCATCAAAAAGTCTGAAGAAAGTCCGAAGAACGCAGAAGCTAGGCCAAGACAGACAGATCACACTGGAAAAGCAGGGTAGAGAAATCCATGATCTAGACAAGATCATAGAACGAACACAGGAATTATACACCGAGCTATAACAAGCTCGCAGCCGCACAAACAATGGTGAAATATTCTGGATAAGATAAAAAAAAAACAGAAGTGATTGAGGTGTAAGAAGCAGCATGCTGAGGCCTTCGCCCATCCACGGGAAGCTATGGCTGTACAATGATGGTGATGGTATAAATTACATGCAAACTAACCGTGACGTATTAGTTGTGCTATACCAAAGTGACAGAAGCTTATGTTGCACACATTCATAATACTAAAAAGCAAAACAGACGCCGCACATCTGTTCGTTCGACCGGTGGCTGGGTATTAAAAACAATAATTAAGTTCACAAATTACTGATTACCGATTGTTTAGTCTGTTTTACCCGGTGTAATGACAATTCTATTTTTTTCATTTGACGATTAAAAAAGGACAAGTGTGCATTTTAAAATTAAACTGGTTGTGCATACTAGTTAAACTATTAACACGTTACACGTCATATTCTTCATATAAAAGAATCAAATTGGCGTTGGGCAAACGAATTGATTGGGCAACTTCTGTCATTGGCGATAAGCATCAAGCAGGCGAGGGGTGAAAGAGATACACAAATGTCATAATTTATAATGTCCTTGATGGCTAGAACTTACTAATAATATCAACACAGGGATGCAAACTGATAGAGCCCAGCAGCGGCTGAGGCCGGTATCGCGCTTACATTTTCCCGATCATTGTAAACTTTGCGATTGACGTTTCTGCGCATGCGCGATAAATGTAAAATCACCAATGTGCATCGAAACGACAAAGCATTTTTGATGTAATGCTACGGGCTGTTCGTTAACTCTCCTGGGATGATTACTGTGAAGAGTTACTTAAACTGTCGTTCAATACAATAACATCTTACGTTTGTTTAAATCACTGTCACGGATCATGGCGCAGTATAGTCACGTGATTTACGCTTGCTCATAAAACCATGCCTCAAAACTTGGGAGAGAGGGAGGGAGATAGAGAGAGATAGAGAGATAGGGACGGAGGTGGAGAATATATCGAAGGGATAAATATATATATCATAATATTATATATATATACATATATATATATATATACATATATACATATATACAGATATATATATATATATATATATATATATATATATATATATATATATATATATATATATATATATATATATATATATATATATATATATATATGTGACACAATGCAAATACCTGCATTAGTTGTGTTGTCTGTATTGCACCGGGAGACATCGTACGATGTAACAGATTGATTTCTGGCAGTTGGCGGACTTGAGCACACACCATCTACTGTCAGTTTAGTCGTCTGTACCCAGGCCAGTTTACAATCACACATCAGCAGGTTGCTGGCAAGGTTCAGATACATTAGATGTGACATGTGGCTCACAAGGGTGGCATTCAGTGACTTCAGGCGATTGTCATGCAAATCCAATTGCGACAATTTACGACAACCAAGGAACACATCATCGGGGATCGTCTCGAGTTGGTTGTCATTTAGAACCAACATCCACATACGTGACAAGTGACTGAACGTGGAGTGGCTGAGTGTTTTCAGGCGGTTGTTTGCCAGATCTAGCGCCCATAGCTGACTGAGTCCATTGAACGTTTCACCAGGAATCGTTTCAAGTTCGTTGTGCCTAAGATCCAGTATCCCCAGATTTGACAAGTCACTAAACACGGTGTTTCTGAGTTCTCTCAGGCGGTTTCCACCCAGAGCTAGGCAGTACAACCGCCTGAGACCACCAAAGGTTTCATAATGGATCGTCTCAAGCTGGTTGTTGGAAAGCTGCAGATCCCTCAGTCGTGACAACTGACTGAATACAGTTCGGCCCACTCTAGTCAGACGGTTATTTGACAAGACTAGCCAGGTCAGGTGACTGAGGCCACCGAAGGCTCCATCGTGTATCGTCTCCAGCTGATTGTCTTTTAGCTTTAGGTACCCCAGACGTGACAGCTGACTGAATACGGTTCGGCTCACTGACGTCAGACGGTTCGATGACAAGATTAGACGTCTAAGCTGTTTGAGACCATCGAAGGCTCTATCGTGTATCGTCTCCAACTGATTGTAGGAAAGCGACAGTGTGTCCAGTCGTGACAACTGACTGAATACAGTTCGGCTCACTGACGACAGACGGTTCGATGACAAGTCTAGACTTGTAAGCTGTTTGAGACCATCGAAGGCTCCATCGTGTATCGTCTCCAGTTGATTGTTATGTATGCTCAGGGTCACCAGACGTGGCAAGTGACCGAACGTTCTCTGGCTCACTGACGACAGGCGGTTCGTTTTCAAGACTAGATATTTCAGCTGTTTGAGACCATTGAAGGCTCCATCGTGTATCGTCTCCAGCTGATTGTTGTCTATTTTCAGGGTCTCCAGACGTGGCAAGTGACCGAACGTTTTCTGGCTCACTGTCTTCAGGTGATTGTTTGACAGGTGAAGCACTCTTAGCTGTTCAAGTCCACCGAAAGCATCGTCGGGAATTGTCTTTAATGTGTAACCTATCCATAGGGATTCAAGTTCATTTCCAACACCTGAGAACGCCCCCGGGTCCAAAGACATTTCACCTTTAAAATCGACTTGTATTCTCTGAGCATTCAATTTTTTGAAGGCCTCTGTTTGTATTGTCAAATTTGACGATGTCGATTCGCCATGTATAAGTACTGTATCATAGACGTTGTCGGAGGGTAGGAACGACGGTACCTGGGAGTGGTCGCCATCCAAGTCACAGTAGATCTTCTCAAACGATGTACAGTTGCAGCGTTGGTCATCAGCGACAGCACAGTTTGCGTGAGTGATCGGCACGAGGGCCGCTACCAGCACCGCGATCAACAGCCATCGCCGTGGCTCCTCAGACACGTCACCACGCCCCACTCCCGGCCTAGCGGTCGACCCAACCATCGTCACTTGGCGGTGTCTCGATGTTTGTCGTCGTTTGGCGAACACTTTCTTTTCACCTGCGAGTGTCTTGTGGGTTGTGCTTCATTGTCATGGCTATTTATACCTTGCCAACTGTCACTCAATGTCATAAGCCAGAGCATTTAACTCGTCGCCCCTGGCTGCAGCGACCCGGACTGACACAGTATGGGCGCGTCTCTCGAGACAGACGGAGGACAACGACAACATATACGTATAGCTTGTCGTGATGAGGGAAGTCTGGTAGCGTTATGTCTTCTTCGTCATAAAAGGTGAAGAACCGCTGCTCTTGTTATATTCACGTCTGGCTATTAAATCGTTCGCCTTTCTTAGAACCTATTACCTTAGGAATATTAATCATACAGTTGCTGTTAAGTTGCAAAAAGAAAATAGGTGCATGAATCATTAAGTCTATAACCACTGAAGTGCGCCATGACACATAAGGGTGCGCTCAATTTACTCGAATCGTGACCCTGCTTGTCGCAACGATTTCGTTGCTTGTGAAGTTTGACTTATCAGAAGCCGGATTCAACCTCTATGATACTTTGCCAAGATTGGCAGCAATCTACTATTTATTAACATTATTTAAAGATCCGAAAATCATAATTTGCGAACATTGTTTGGGTCTTATAAATAATTAGCTGTGTTTTCTCACACCGTTGAAAGAGTTTCAAAATGTTGTGTTTCTCTTGTTTGTTTTCTTTAGAAATATCAATCATACAATTGCTGTTTCTTGTTCCAAATCTAACTCTTATAGCAACGGGCTGACAAACCTTTCAGCGACGAAAGACAGAAAAGGCGAAGAACCGCTGCTCTTATTATAATTATTCACATCTGGCTATTAAATCGTTCGCCTTTCTTAAAACCTATTACCTTAGGAATATTAATCGTACAGTCGCTGTTTTTTTCTCTCCAAATTAAAACCTATTACCTTAGGAATATTAATCATACAGTCGCTGTTATTTTCTCTCCAAATTTAACTCTTATAAGGAAAAGGCTGATACACATTTCATCGACCAAATTTTGGTCGCAGACAGAAAAGGTGAAGAACCGCTGCTCTTGTAATGTTCAGGTCTGGCTATTGCAATATGCGCCTTTGTTAAATATATTTTGTATGATAAAGCCACACACTCACATGCATGTCGGATCTTTTCTGTAGTTTCAGACATAATAACAGTTCACCTCAGAATTAGTATTCCAATCACGTATCATATAGGTGCATGAATCATTAAGCCTATAACCACTGAAGTGCGCCATGACACATAAGTGTGCGCTCAATTTACTCGAATCGTGAGTCTGCTTGTCGCAACGATTTCGTTGCTTGTGAAGTTTGATTTCAGAAGCCGGATTCAACCTCTATGATACTTTGCCAAGATTGGTAGCAATCTATTATTTATTAACATTACTTAAAAAAGCATAATTTGCGGTCAACGTTTGTGTATTATCTTACCTCAAGATCTTACCTCAAGACCGGTCAGTAGTTGTCCAAACTGAGCATTGCGACCATTTTGAATGTCTGTTCTCTGTCTTCTGAAGTTCAAGGTGGGAAGCTGTAATTCTATTAGTCTGCTGTTGTATGATAGTCCCTTTGTTTCCGGCACAATTCGTGTTGCCCGTCGCTGAATTTGTTCAATGAGGTCTCTGTCTTTTTTCAGGTGAGTCACACATGACGCATACTCCAGGTGTGGTCTAACCATTGCTTTTAGGCGAGCGGCAAATCCGCAAAAAGTGCCTTATTTTAGGAGTTTAAATGGCCCCCCTCCCCTACACACACCTGAATTTTATATCATTGGAAAGCACTGCATCTCCCCGTCATAATTAGGCCTGTCGTAGAGTAGCCAAGTGGTGCAGTTTGCGGTAATTCAAGGTCAAACAAGGTCACCATCAAACGTTCAATTTTAGAAACTGCGCTCTTCAGAAAACGTCTTCATATTTAATTGGCTGTATAGCTACTTTATTTCATGAGAAAATGGTCAAGCCATACATTTTTAAAAAGCACAATATCTCTGCTTCAAAACAGTGTAAAGAATTTTGCTGTATCATGGAAACATAAAACTAACGACACGCTCGAACAAGGTCCCCCATAAAATGTCAGATATTACAAAGTTGACAATGCAGCGAACATCATAAAGTTATACTGGTTGCGCATCTGTTTCAAGATTATGGAGATGTCATATACTGTGTGAAAGACAAATTTCACCCCGTCATAATGCGGTATGACATGACGCTGCGAGATGAAGCAGTGTGTGTGGAGCGGCGTTCAAAAGGAGTCAACGTAAATCTATGATTGTTGGAAATTGCGCCATCACGCAAGCTAGTGTATGTCATTGTGTCATTCTGTGACTTTTTCATATAGATTTTAAATACTTGTGTTTTTTCACTTATATTGACCCAAAAGGACTCGAAAAAAACTTTTTCCAATTTTCCGTCCAGTTTTTCGTGGGAAAATTCAAGATGGCCGCCACCGGTCACCAAAAGTCTTATAATTGCTATATCTTTTGCATTAAGCGGTATAGAAACTTGAACTTGGAGTCGTTTTATATGTTTTGAAGTATGAGGAATCCAATGCAACTATTATTTTTTATGAAAAATAGTAAAATAAAGCTATGCCAGCCAAAAATGCGTTAAAATGACCGTAATATATATATATATATATATATATATATATATATATATATATATATTATACGCAGTTATGTAGCAAATATATGTCCAGTAACTTTTCATATAGATTTTAAATGATTGTGTTTTTTCACTTATATTGACCCAAAAGGATTGAAGAAACGGTTTCCATTTTGTCCGTCCACTTTTTCATGGGAAAATTCAAGATGGCCGCCACCGGTCACCAAAAGTCTTATAATCGCTATATCTTTGGCAATAAACGGTATAGAAACTTGAACTCGGAATCGTATTTATATGTTTTGAAGTATGATGAATCCAATGCAACCATTATTTTGATGAAAATGAAATTATACCAGCATTATAGGTTTTAAAATAACCATTAAACGTTAGATCTAAAATTCGTCTGCAAGATGACTCTCCTCTTCACTCTAGCCCTCTTTGTCCAGAATGTTGGTGCATGTATATTCAGCTGTTTCACACTTGCACAGTTGTTTGCACATGTGCCATCTTACCTGCATCAGGTAGGAAGTAGGGTTGGAAACAGGACCTGTTCATAGCCAAATAGCACCAGATCTGACGGATACATTCCAACCCCAAAGCCACCAACGGCACTGATCACATCGTCGGAAACCTTCAGGAACATCTTGAAGTATGTAGGTTTTCGCTTTCCCTGTGTTCTGTGTCCATTGATGTCTGCTCCAATAAGTGTATGAAACCCTGGTAGAGCTGTTTGTCTTGTTAGGACGCATGCCATCGTAGATAGGCTTGAGTTTGACAGGGCGTCACTTAGCTCCTGTACCCATCATCACAACGCTCTCTGCACTGAGTTCTGGAACTCCGCGCAACGTCAACAAAAGTACATCTGTATCACTGAAATAAATGTGTACAATGATACCTAGATCACCCAGTGCTACAACTGCATACAGTGTTATCAATGTATCTGCACGCCTTTGTATCCTTTCTATTCAGGAATGACTTTAGATCTGGGTGGGTGTGTTATTATTGACCTTATTGCCCGGGTCAGAAGATATGCCAGATGTTCTTTGTTGCCTCGTATGATCTTTCAACGAATTGGTGCTGTAGTCATCAAAGAGTAAATATGCCGCGCAGTAGCCGGAAGGTTTGCTGTAAATTGCGCGAATAAAAAATGCTGAAAGGCCTTGACACTTTGTGAACACTAAATTCATGCACAAAAGCCATGCCATCGATAATGATGATAGGTGACTCTCCGGATGCTTTGCCTCGGTGAGGTATGTTCTATCATCTATCGTAGGTTGTCTCTGGTACACTGTCATTGCTGTCGAATGAAACAAATTCTTACCCTTAAGTGTGTCTACCTGACCATCAGTGTTATCAACAAAAAAGAGACGCTTTTTGGCCGATGAAGACCTGAGTGCGCATAGTTCCCAGCGTGTTCCTCCATGTTCTGCTGCACTCCCTCGGCAGTTTGAATTACGCATTGTATGACTCTTTGTATGGAATGCCAACTTCAGACATTGAGAGGACTTCTGGACGTGTCTGGCTTCTCCACTGGTCGCAGCACTGTGACATGTCAAACATTGAGGGAGCCTGAATCTCACCCAGACGTACTCATCAACCTATCTACTGGGCTACACAGGATGTACAAAATTCGCTCCTGAACACTGTATGTGCTGGAGAGGAAAGGTTGCAGAGATTTGTGCATGGCACACTTGAATCAGGTTAATCATGCAGCTTCTACAGCCCCATCAAAAAGTCAGGGATGAAAACATTTGCTGACGTGGCAACACATAACAAGTTCTAGTGTGGCAAGGGAGGTGTTGTGACAGCAGCTATTAGTCCGGAGATTGTGTTCCGCAGAGCCCTGTCGTTGGCGGGGTGCAGCGATGACGTTTATATGGCCACAGTTCTCGGCCATTGTTCATACTGATGGTACAATGCGGAAATCTAACAAAGCGGAACTGGGTCATCAACTGGAAGCTCAAGTCGAGAGAGTGTCTGAACTTCCGCAAAGCACCACTTCAACCATGGTGTATATTAGGGATGCCATGGCTGTTATTCAAATGATGGGGGTACCAATTCAATTCATTTGATGCATTAGCCTTGTCATACTTCAAACAACTTCTGATAGGATTTCAAAAAGCTGACACGGTTGTGGAAGTGTTTGATAGATATGATGACGACAACTCTGTGAAAAACTGCGGAACTACACACAGAAGTATACATGTACTGGTGGACAAACAATGTCATCATCGATTTGTCAATATTCAAAATTGCACCAGACAATAATCATTATACAATTGCAATGTACTCAACGCAACATCATAATGTGACTGTAAAGCGAGCTTTTTGGTTTTCTTTTTTGGCAAATTATTTATTCATCACGAAGGATTGTATATTTATAAGTCGATTTGGTGCGGCGACTACAAACATTCTGCCCACCTATAATGCACTGTCATCCTCGTCATCATAACGTAGAATGTCTAGGTCGCTAACTGAATGTGGATGATTTAAACAGTTTTCATTGCCATGACATGTCCACAGCTTTGTGCCACACAAACTGTTCTGACTGCATGCACAGTTGTTTGTGCAGCGAATTATACTTGTGCATGAGCAGATGAGATCTTCCAGGAGCTCTGACGCCATTGGACAGGAAAACGTTTTCCACTTTTTCTTTCCCACACATGCTCCACTGGGAACAAATGTTTGGCTTGGTCACATGTGACGACATCCACACATTCGCTTGCCACTGAGTCCGCCTTGCAAGTTCTTCAAAACTTGCTTTACATGGGGAAGTTTCGCCAACGACATGGTTTTCTTGTTGACCAGCTTTAATCATAAACGGTTGAGGTTGGAGTGAGCATTCTTCTCTGAGCCATGAAATGGTCTACCTACCCCTTTTGCATCACAACGTTGAAAACTGTTTTCTTCCCAATTCCAAACAAGGAGAAATCTGAGTCATATCCTGTTAGTGAATGCATGGCAGGACCTACGTTGTAGAAATGCGTACCGACAGCCCTGTGTCCTAACCAGACAAGCAGCTCTACCAGGGTTTCATACACTTATTGGAGCACACATCAATGGACACGGAACAAAGGGAAAGGTAAAACCTACATACTTCAAGATGTTCCTGAAAGTTTCCGACGATGTGATCAACACTCTGGACAAAGAGGGCCAGAGTGAAGAGGAGAGTCATCTTGCAGACGAATTTTGGATCTAACGTTTAATGGCTGTTTTAACACCTACATTGCTGGTACAACTTCATTTTATTTTCATCAAAATAATGGTTGCAATGGATTCATCATACTTCAAAACATATAATACGATTCCGAGTTCAAGTTTCTATATCGTTTATTGCCAAAGATATAGCGCTTTAAGACTTTTGGTGACCGGTGGCGGCCATCTTGAATTTTCCCACGAAAAAGTGGGCGGAAAAAATGGAAACATTTTTGTCAGTCCTTTTGCGTCAATAAAAGTTAAAAAAAACACAATTATTTAAAATATATATACAAAAAGTCACAGAATGACACAATGACATACACTAGCTTGCGTGATGGCGCAATTTCCAACAATCATAGATTTACGGTGACTCCTTTTGAACGCCGCTCCACACACACTGCTTCATCTCGCAGCGTCATGTCATACCGCATTATGACGGCGTGAAATTTGTCTTTCACACAATATATGACATCTCCATAATCTTGAAGTAGATGCGCAACCACTATAACTTTATGATGTTCGCTGC
>OZ024855.1:3366189-3483689 GCA_964017155.1 Oasisia sp. SBJ-2009
GGCATATATCATCTCTGTGTCAAACATATTCATGTCATTTACTTTGATATGCTTCTGAGAGACTGCCATTGTAGTTACACGCCTGTGAATGGTTTCATGGAAGCTATCTGGCAAACCCCTTTCAAATTCCTCCATCTGTTGTTCTCCGAGTTCAGGAGCATTGTCAACATTCACCGAAGAATGTGTCAATACTTGTCCAGTCACAATATTCACAAGGCCCTCTTTGTTGTTCTCGGTGTTAAGTAGATCAATACAGACTTCCAACTTGTCACGCAATGCCTTTCTGTCTTTTGCATCTGTCTGGATTCTAGCCTTAGCCTCTTCCTTATGGTGAGTTTGGGAGGTTGGCTCGAATGTCTCCTGTGTTCTCATCGCATCCAGGTTACTGACGACTGTGTTGCATGCGTGCAGGCTATAGGCCCATGTTTTGAGTGTTTCCGGTCTTAAAGTGATCCCTATGATGCCGCTTCTTCGGCCCAAGCATCATCACGACTGGCACACTTCTCAATGATGTATTGTTTGTATGGTGTTTGGTCCTGATCGGAGACTGTTGATCGACATATGAAGGCTGGCCTCCACCTGTTTGGATTTTTGGGGTCCTTGGACAGGTCACATCGCTCTCCACAGTACAGACACTGAGAGAAGAAGTCAAATGAACTTTGAGATCTACGTGCTTTCTTGACCGGAGGATCATTGGCATTCGAATGCTCTCGTGTATGTTTGGCCGTGTTTTATGAGGAAGTGTAGCGTGAAACACAGTTCCTATGAAAGTATACTGTTAGGTTTTCGTCTTCTTCAACTTGTTGTTCAAGTTCAACATGAAGATCGTCCCTCTACATTTTACTGGCTTTGACGATAGAGTCTATTCGAGCGCGCCCCTTGTTAGAAGAACATGGTTTGCTGTTATCACACCCGGAACCGTAGCGGAACTTGAACATACATTTCATCTCCATGATATTCACTCAATACTCGTCACCTGCAAATATACATGCACGCAAATATGTATGAACACCACCACCATTTATGTATTAATCATAATGTATTAATATGTTTGTATATTACAACACACCTGCTATGACCTGAAATAGAAAGAAATGTTGATTAATAGGATTGTGATCATTGTTCAATATGGGCATCAAACCAGCAACAGCATGCTACTACATCAAATGAGCTGTGCAACACAATTAATATGAATAATAGAAATCACTATATAATATTAATATTAATTATGAGTATCCTACCACTGTATACAATTTATATTACGCCTGGAATGTTACAAAATAAAAACAATGCAAACCTGAAATTGCACCTCATGCGCTTGGTGACCCAATATTTCACCATGTAATTGTCATCTGGGTTCTCAATATATTTCATTCATAATATGGTTGATCTTGAGCTGATTTAGAACATGTTACGATTAATAATGGATATCCAGTGTACAGAAGCAACTTTACAGCAAAAAAATCTATAAGCAAATCAACGAAATCAATACCTCCATGGCGGCCATCTTAAATTTCAAGATGGCCGCCAAAGACTCAAAAATGAAAATTGTCCCATTGCATTTGTTGACCCCGAAAACATATATTTAGACACAAAAATCATGTTTCTATGTCATTTAGAGACTGAGATATCAATATTTGAGTATGTTGTGACCCCATGAAATCTTGGGTGACGGTGCCCAACTTCAAACGTGAATATTTCAAATTGCTCAATGGTGAGAACTTCACATCAACCTGGATAGCATTACAGAGACCCTATACATTAATAATCACCAGAGAAAAAACTTTATCAGAGAATTTTGGGTTCTGAGCCATACTGCCGGACTATATGGTCAGATTGTGTGTGTAGTGAAACTTTCATACGTACTGGTTTCTCTTAGTAGTCTTATAGATTTTAAGCAACACATTTTTGTCATTCCACAGTGATTACAGCAGCTACGTTTTAGGAGGTTTTGGTTAATAAAATGTTTTTCTTAAGACCAACTTGTGTAAATACTGTCATTGGGGTAGTATCCGCGACGTCGGAAATTTGAATTCAATGTATGTGTACGTATCAGGACATATGATATTCAACATTTATTAGTACTCGTTGTCATTTGATGGCAATTTGTAGAGAATGTACAAATTCTCTACAAATTTACCATAACAATTAAGTGACCATTTAAGTTGTGTGCTCCTAAGCGTACAAACTGATATCGCTTAATATGATAGCCAGTAATCAGTTTGATTAACGTATTTCTTTTATGTGGTGTCAAGTGTTATATTTGTGGTACTATATGATTTATTGCAATATAAACCGACTTTTACACGACGAGGAAATTAGGTGACATTACTTGCCAGCCGGGGCGTTCTCGTGTGTTGGGGGTGAGCTCAAAACACTGACATTTACTTCGAACGGTATATTAACGATCATTGATGACGCTTTCGGTGGTCTTGGTCAACTAAGAATTCTAGGTCTGAAATACAACAACCTGAAAACACTGACTCGTGGAATATTATGTCCCAAGTCACATATATGTCCTAGACGATATGTCCTAAATTTATTATTAAGTTTTTATGTTATTTTTGCACTTTAGTATTAGCATAAATCTGTTAACACTAATGCTGGCACTCTTTGTAGAACATTTCATGTTCATTGCATATTTTAACTGTTACTTAGCTTCTTGTTTTTTTAGACATATCGTCCACATATTTACAGACTTGCCAACATGATACGGATTACCCGTATCCAATACGGATTTTGGCGGTTTTTTAAGTGATACGGCCGTACTCCATTTTGATACCGATTTTAACTAAATTTATGGCTACATTATTTGTAACCACATTATGTCCTTGTATGCGTCACAAAACTACAACACAATGGAATAATCGTTTACTGTTAGTGACTAAGTAAATCGATTCGAAACGAATGAATTAAACCACCGATTAGTTTATTGTAGAGTGTCATAGATGGCTCGTTGGTAAATTTGTTGTTTTGAAAATTGCGGCAGGTGGTTCAACGGGTGTGAACAGGGCGCGTGGCGATTACGAAAAACAGTACAGGAAATGGAGCTCGACGCCGCGAAATCGCCTGTATTTCTGATTTCAAGATGTTGACGCTTGCCAGTGAAACTTCGATATACGCGCGAACTGCTGAGATAAATTGTTATTATTAGATGACACTGACTGTTTTGCGGTACGCAGTTTAAACGTGTTGAAGTAAACTAAAACGTCGGTAATTTTTCAGTTAACTGGCCTAAATTATTAGGGCCTTTTCAAAACGGTTTTACACGTTTTTTCAATGTGTATGTGTTTGGAATGTCATTCTGCATAACACCCGCTAAAACGAAGTCGAATATCATTTTTTTATTGTGTTTTATATCAATTTAATGTCGTCGAATCGACGTAACTAAGCCGATGTCACTGCATTACATATGTCATAGCGCTCCCCAGACGTATCACGACCGCAAAGGCGATGTCTTGCGATTTGCGAATATGTCACCGAAACTAAGGCTACACCATTAACTTTTTATTCTATATAATGCAGATATATTTGTTTTAAGCATAAATTTATAAAATATGGTTAATTGTTTTTTTCGACTTCGCAAATCACACGCTAGACAGCGCCTTTGACAAATTTGAGGCCCCGATGTGTCTGGGCTGCGCTAACTGCTCGCGCCTTATGACATCGGCTTATTTACGTCGACTCGACGGCATTAAATTGATCTATAACACAACTACAATATATATATATATATATATATATATATATATATATATATATATATATATATATATATATATATATATATATATATCTGACTCCTATTAGCGGGAGTGGTGCTGAATGACATTCCAAACACATACATTTTGAAAAGGCCTTAGGCTTAATAACTTTATAGGCCAGTTAACTGGAAGATCTGATTAGTGATACGGATTGATGCGGATTCTTACATAATTTTAGGTCAAAAATACGGCTTGCCATCACAAAAATGTGGCATGTCTGTAATGTATTTAGGACATGTATAAGTGACTTGGGACATAACGTACGTCTATAACTCTTCGAATCCTCCTCAATTATGCTATTATTACTGTATATTTGCCTATATTGACTATTGGATACCTCACACAAACCCTATTTCTAAACATGATCTATCAGCATTCCCAGGTATATTTATGTCACAAATATTGCATTCTGAGACTCCAGTGGCGCTCCGATTTGTGCCAGGCGCAACCGCAGCTGCGCATGTGTTACTTACAATCAGTTTTATTGTATTGTATGTGTTATTACTCCGTGCACATGGAATGAGCGATATGCCGATAAACAGTTTGTTTATGCCGAACGCGTTGTCTTTTAGCCCGCAAAAGTATGTTAAGTCGCGCTGTTTATAAAACATAAATATACGTGAGATGATGTCAAATGATTGAATTAATAAAATAATGTATAAAATGTTGACAAAGATACTATAGTGGCAAAATTGAGGTAGGTCCGAATTCTATGATAAGACAGCGCCATTTTATTTATGTATTAATTTACTGTATGATCCATATATAATTAACACAGACAGCGTTTATTAATTAACACACTTTATTAGACCGAAATAAAGCATGTTCACCAATGACAATGACCACATAGTATACATGTAAATACAACATGTATAATTACAAGAAAAGAAAAACATGCAGTTACCCAAATAGGACGTGTTCACGATTCTGTTGTTTCAAATCCGAAATTAATGGCTATAAGTATAACAGGGGTATGCAAATGACGTTTTAACCCATTGATTACGAGAGCCAGCATCACACGGCTGAAATTAGGCAGTTAAATTAATAAATAAAATCGAAAACATTTAAATATACATTACTTATATATTATTTTTACATATACATGATTCGTGTATTATTTACGTATTTTCAACTGCAGAGTTTTGCAAGTCTTCTCGGCGTAGTTCCGCAGCCGACCGACAGTCGGTTAAACGAGACTAATGTTTCGCAGGTACCCCAGAACATTATTTCTATGGCACATCATTTCTTGCTACACACCCAGTTCCGTTCGCGGGAATGATGATTTTTGATAAGACTAAAAGTTAAATGTTTTAAACATGTATTGAATTCATGTTGTTTAAATATACTACTTGATTCCGATAATCATAACTATATGAAAAGAACGGTTTGCAACATTTGTATAATATATATTGATACCGAGTTGCATCTGATGCAATGTCATTTTTAACGGTTATACTTGTATTATCGCTCACATATTGTGCTTCCTCGTTACCGTCGGCCGACCACGATGCTTTTGATGAAGCTGTCGAACTTAAGAAAGGTTTGTAACTTTTTTATTGAAATAAACAGTATTGGCACGTATGTTGGCAGAAATCTTGGCATTTATGTACAAGTCGGACCCACCTCAATTTTGCCATTATAACTGTATTTTTGCCAACATTTGATAGTTGATTTTGTTAATTCAATCAATTATAATCATCTTGTGCATATTTATATTTTATAAACAGCGCGTCTTGGCATACCTTTGAGGTCGAAAAGACAGCGCGATTTGTGCCACTCGCAAGCGCAGCGGTGCATGTTACTGCGCTGTGCACATGGAATGAGCAATAAACAGTTTGTTTATGCCGACCGTGCTGTCTTTTCGACCTCAAAAGTCTGCTAAGACGCGCTGTTTATAAAATATAAATATGCGCAAGATAATTATAATTGAGTGAATTAACAAAATCAACAAAATCAAGTATCAAATGTTGGCAAAAATACAGTTATAATGGCCAAATTGAGGTGGGTCCAACTTGTACATAAGTGCCGACATCTTTTTCTTAATGCTTAAATTATTAGGGCTTTACTAACTATCAAATAGAATTCTATCGATGATTCATTCAGAAAACTTTCAAAAAATGCATCTCTTTATATGCACAGAGGAATCATAGTCGGAATGCCCCTCTGCCGGAATGCCCCAAACCTAGTCGCAATGCACCAATCGCAAAGTACAACATTACATAATTAAATGTATAATAAATAAAAAATTACGTTTCGTTGATTATCTGTACATTATTGAAATTATTTTGTCTCCTTATATTTCTCCATATAAGTTTCATCTTCGTGTGATTGTCAAACCTACCATGAAAATTAATATAGGTTACAAATAGTAATTATCAGTCACATAGCAACAGCCTAAAAGGTCTCCTGCTCATGCGTCAGGGTTACATGTTTATGCATGACCTACGTATGTACAAATATCACCAAATAGTTGAACATAATTAAAACTTAATATCGATTAAACTGATCTAATTATTTTTGGTACAAAACAACAACGAAACAAGGTTGTTGACTACTTTCCGATTAAAATACTTGGTAACGATACGTCACCATCAGAAACAGTTCGAACTTCAGGTGTTGTCTTTGACAGCAATTTCACCTTTCATCAGTACATTTCACAAGTATGCAAATCATGTTTGTATCATTCACTTCTAAATAACATTGTCCAAAAAGATTTATCTAAACTCCAACATGTACATAACTGTTTAGCACGCGTGGTACTTAAAGCTGTTTCTCACAGTTACATAGGCTTCCAGTTGTATACCGAATTATAAATTTATAATAACTGGCGCTTGGTTTCCGAGACATCCCAGCCTTTGTTAAAACCTATGAAGAGTTTGGTGGCTTAAGGTCAATTAAGGAATAAATAATGGCACATGGCATGATTTGTTTTGGGCTGACATCAAAGATCCATTGCATTTAAGAGCTGCTAGGACCGAGGCTTTGACTGTGTCTCAAGTCAATGGCTTGCAAATTGCAATCGAGATTCATAGATACCTCTTGTTTGGAAATTTTCCAACTTCAAGTTCGTATTTATCATGTTACAGTTCCTGTGTTTACGGTGTTCTTGTGATGTTGAGATGTCTTTCAATAATAACATATATTTTTTAATGTCCATGTCGAAGTTCCATGATTGTGGTTAACAGGCGCATGTGACTGCAAAATCTTATAGCTCTTTGATTGCATAACTTTAAAGGACAAAAAAACGCACCGGTTTCGCGTCATATACTTAACAGAGTTTATACAAAGTAACAATTTCCACATATACTAAAAAAAATTAACATCAGCGGTTTACTCAAAATGTGACTTTACAGTCTAACATTCTAACGAAATCCACGATGGTCTAGACACCGCCATCAGTGAAGGGTTAACTTGGCTTGGCCATTCAGCGCGCGGCATTCTATGTCTCTGCTGAAGCCGGTCAGCTTCCTGCGACGTTGTTAAGGGTCAACAACTTCGAGTTTTCAACAGTTCGTTCAGTTGGCGTGACATCTAGCAGCTGCTTATAGACGTGTATCTAAATCTATGGTTAAATCTATGGTAAACTTTAGTAATTATGCCTTATTGTTCAGCATACGGTTGCAATAATAGTTGAAACAACCGGTAGTATTGAAGCAATGGATTCACGTTTGCGGGCGTACTGTTTGGAATCCCTCCAGTCCAAGTACAGTTCACTTTGCTCGGTCCATTTTGAGGAGAAATGCTTTGAAGTAAACATGTAGACATGTATCATCAGTTGATAGGATGATTTCAGCGATAACAATAATAGACAACTTTATATTTACCGTCATCAGCATGTTACGCGCGTTGCCGAGTTGCAGCCATTTCATGACAACAGCCAAACCCCATGCAGGGAATCTGCGTGGAGAGGGTCTCACCGTCGTGACGTCATTCTTCGTCTAAGATGGAGTAGCGCATAGTATTTGGATGGCTGGGTGTTCAAAAATATTTTTCTGGTAAACCGCTGGCGTTAAAAAATTGAGTATATGTGGAAATTGTTTCTTTATATTAACTCTATTAGGTGTATGACACGAAACAGTTTTTTTGTCCTTTAATGTTGGCAGTTATAATACTTTCATGAAATGTAACTAACACGTCATTGTTTTGTGACTTGCAGTAAGAATATTCCCACTGAGCACAGCTCACATGAAGGCCATATCTCAAACAGAGAAGAGCTATGGACTGGACATCTACTGCCATGAGAAGGAACTAAAACAACGCATATCTCGCATCTGGAGGAGTGTCACCGTAAGCACTTAGTAGTTAGTACAGGGTGTTGATCACATGACGGCACTAGTTTGGTCATAATAGTAATTATTATATTATTTAAACAGCTTTTATCACAACCTAACTTTAACTGAATATTAGTTATAATAAGTTAGACCAATTTAACTGTTGCCACAAATTATATATATAATATATATATATATATATATATATATATATATTCTAGTATACCATTATATATATATAT
Source organism: Oasisia sp. SBJ-2009 (assembly GCA_964017155.1). Taxonomy (NCBI): domain Eukaryota; kingdom Metazoa; phylum Annelida; class Polychaeta; order Sabellida; family Siboglinidae; genus Oasisia; species Oasisia sp. SBJ-2009. The sequence goes on from OZ024855.1 coordinate 3,374,467, forward strand.
AATCAATTCAATTTCACTTTATTGTCCTTAAGAAGGATATGCATGGAATATTCTACTATATGTCTCTTTCAGTCAGTCAGTTACATGAACTCATGCCTCCGTGTCTCTGTATGTCTATAACTCTATATATGTTTCAGTTGCGTCTACGGATAGATGACAGTCGGTATGTTCTGTACCGGGGGCCAAACGCTTCGGCCGTCTGGCAGCAGTGGGTGGAGGCGAGTCAGAGCTGGCTCAATCTGATGCCCTGGAAGACGGACACTGTCTCACTGGCGCTGTTCAACGACACGTGTATTGGGGTGGACACTCTGGCCAAGTACAGCATACAAGTGTACATTAAACGTAAGTTTTCTTTCCACAATTATAGACAAGTTTTTTAGCCGTTTCATCATGATAACGAGGTCAAATGCCATTTAACAGCATAGTGCGGCAAATCGGTCAGGTATTGAATGATAAATTAGTCACCGCAGCTCAGTTTCACTTCCTTCGTGAATTTAGGTGGATAGTGTGAGAAGTTAAAGCCACAATACACATCGGCCTGGGAGAGGGGTGGAGGATGCAGTCGCTACTCTAATAAACTACGTACTCTGTCATCTTGAGGAAGCCAAAACCCATTTCTGAGTTTAAACTTTAATCTGAACTGGCGCTGTGGGTTCTTCATTTTCCCTTCTGGGACAATAAAGTTGTATTGAATTGTCCTAACCTAACATCCTAAGTGTGAATCAGTCTACCTTAAAAGTTTTCATCCCCAGTGACACGACTGACTACCTGTGGTATTGTCATTGTTGTTTCAAGTACTTGATTGGATTGCACAACCAGTACACCTACAGACTATGATGTTAAGCATCTGTTAATGATTTTTAATCATTTCCATTATATATTATTATATTATATATTATTTTCTTGCAGCGGTTGACCCTCAGATTCTTGCCTGTTTCCTTCTGGGCATCGTGTTGTTCTTCACAGCTGACCGCTTGAGCAAGTATGTGTCATCCTTTACGTCTGTCACATTTTAAACATTAAAATTAACACATCCCAGAGTGCTTGTGTTCTTCTGAGGTAATTGAAAACACACATGTGAATATTTTTAGGGTGTGCAAATAAGTGGACAGTTAATATAGTGTGCATTATATAAAATAAAAATGTGGTGTATATTTGTTGCTGCAACTGTTGTGGGTGCAATAACAAAAAATTGCAGTCAACATTTGCGCCATGCACAACCATCACCCTTAGGCATTATATTACTGTAGCGACATCAGAAGAAAAACATTGAGACAGCAGGGAGTGGAGTCCTTGCATTGGTCTATGTCTGTGCTAGTGTGTAGGTGTTAAGTGTGTAGGTGTTAAGTGTGTAAGTGTGCTCCACTGTAGTGTGGAAACTGTTGAGTTTGAAAGAACAAATAAAAACAGGTCAGTCATTATGTGTATGTTCAACACTTGAAGGAAAGTTGTGTGATGGAATAGCTGCCATTGCAGTCACAGTAAAACACTGATGAATGTATGTGCGTGCGTGTGTGTATGTGAACGTACATTTCAGTATGAGAGAGAAAGATTCAGGCCTGTGTTTACATTTAATGATGTCTTTGCTGTGTTGCTTCAGGAATGTCCTGTTTTACTACGGCACTGGAGTGAGTGTTGGTCTGTTGGCGTCTCTACTTATAGTTGTCTTCATCCTCAGTAGATTCATACCAAAGGTAAGTTGACATGCAAACTGATGAAATACATGTGTATTGCACACAGAAAAAAAATCTAATTTATAGGCATAAGGCTGCCATTATTCAAAGATGTTTTTATAATAATAAAATATTACTTCTTTAGCACCAATATCCTTGGAAAAAGTCGTCATGATATGTAATACGTTTAACTGTTTAACACATTTGGTTATTTCCGTGAAATGCTGTGGGGGCAGAATTGGATGTCAGTCGTTGAAAACATTGCTGGGATTGCCAGCGATGTCACATTAGAGCAACAAATCCATTCTGGGCGTCCTCGAGAGTTTCCATATGTTCAAAACAAATTTCATAATTACACAACTAGCAATTCGACTTACTTCTACGTTTTGACCACCATTGGCAGCCTTCTTCGGGAACTGAATAATCAGTGGTCACTGCTCACTAGATGGCGTGGTGAGCAGACTGTCCCACACATGACTTAGTCTGTAGCCCCCCTCGTCTCTGTTCATAGTTGGTTCCGTCTTCCTAATTCAGATGGCTTCTTTTATCCAATGCGCACACCTGTTGGTCTCTTTATCCACCACTTTGGCTCCCTCCCAGTCTATCACACAGTTGTGTCTGTCCGCATGGTCGGTTATGGCTGATTTGTGTTCGACGTTTGTCGAACACTTCCTTGCCTCGCGAGTAAAACGTCTAGATGTTACTGTTTCCACTTCTTTTTTATGTTCTTCAAGTCTGGTACCCCCGATGGTGGTCGAAACGTAGAAGTAAGTCGAACTGCTAGTTGTGTAATTATGAAATTTGTTTCGAAGAATATACTGCCAACTTGATGAACATTTTCACAAAGTTTTCATATGGTTTTGTTTGATGTACGATATTTGTTTTGTACAATGTTTAGATATTTTGGCAGTGTCATCATTTGAAAGAGCATCAACAATTTGTTATTAACAGGCAGAGATGATTTTATCCCAGCATATGGCATTTAATAGTATACACAGTACATGTAACTAGGCACTCACTCACCCTGTGTGTTTCCATCCAGCGCTATGGGGCGTATGTTGTCCTAGCTGGGGGGTGGTCGGTGGCACTCTGGGCCCTGCAGTACGCGTGGGAGAACATCTACGCCATCGTCGAGTCCTACTCCTACTACGTCCTGGGCTACTTCGCTACGGCTGGACTGGTCAGTTTCGCTGTATGCTACTACAAGGGTCCAGTGACTGACCCCCGTAGTCTGTCTCTCATCAAGTGGACGCTGCAACTGGCCGCTCTCACCCTCGTCTACTTCGGCACACAGCTCACCGTCGTCTCCGTGGCAACCATCGTCGTCATGGTGACCATCAGTCACTTCCCGACAAACTGTTTCCAGTCGTTTCTTGTCTACTGGTGAGTGGTCATTATTTCTCACATACTGGTCAGTGGTCATTATATTCTCATCTACTGGTCAGTGGTCATTATTTCTCATCTACTGGTCAGTGGTCATTATTTCTCATCTACTGGTCAGTGGTCATTATTTCTCGTCTACTGGTCAGTGGTCATTATTTCTCGTCTACTGGTCAGTGGTCATTATTTCTCGTCTACTGGTCAGTGGTCATTATTTCTCATTTACTGGTCAGTGGTCGTTATTTCTCGTCTACTGGTCAGTGGTCATTATTTCTCGTCTACTGGTCAGTGGTCATTATTTCTCGTCTACTGGTGAGTGGTCATTATTTCTCATCTACTGGTCAGTGGTCATTATTTCTCATCTACTGGTCACTTTCCCTGCAGGCTGCAACTCACGTTTAAAGATTACATTTGTGACTGGCGACAGTTCAATATTATATTCTCATAACTAAAATTAGTTTAATAGGGGACTTGATATACGTAAGTGGCAATCAGTCAAAAAAACTTCTATCATTTGACCAAACAACTTTACATTACAGCTGTATAGTATGTGTGGATGCTCTATGAATACAAAAATCCATAAATGGTAACCCTGACGTGATATGACTTTATTCTTCCATTGTAATAACGCAATACCCTACTATTTGTTCTTTCTGTAGGAATCTATTTACTATTAGTCTCTATCACTGTTATTAGAAAATAACACAACTATATATTGTGGTACATTTTCCCAGTATAGTAAATGCTGTTAGTGTCGATTCCTGTCAATGATGTGACGTGATCTGTTGTCACTTGTGCAGGAGGCGGCGGTTCCCTCCCAAGCTACGCCGGCTCACGGATGACGAGTACATGATGCAGGGCTGTGAGGAGACACGGCGGGCATTGTCACAGCTCAAGGAGTACTGTCACAGTCCCCAGTGCGACACTTGGCACACCGTCAGTAGACTCAAGAGTCCCCACAGGTTAGGCACAGACAGGTGATCTTTCATTCTTTGATATGTTGTAATTTACCTGTTCATTGCTAGGGTCACATGGCCTGTTGTCTAACAAGTCTCTTCAAAAATGGATGTCAAATGTGTTGTGTGTTTGTACATTCTGTCGTAGATTTTGTTGGCATTTTGCTTCATGAGTTCATATTGACAAAATCATTAGAATATCCAGGTTGGTTTAGCAGATCAGATGTCATGTTTCACTAGTAATATAGTGCAGTGGATACATTATGTTTATCAATATTGTCCACAAGGCAAAGCTTGCAGTAGATCACAAGCATAATTGTTATTACAACTAACAATGACGACATGCTATATCTGTCGATTCTTAGTTTCTAATGTTTGCTGTATTTGAAATGTTTTCATGAAATTGTTTTACGTTTTTTATGACCTGGCATAGTCCGTTGTTTGTTAGTAAAAGAACATGTTGTCATGATGAAGTTACTAGTCTGGTACGAGGTAGACATGATGCGGTCTTCTTACCTGTGAGAAATACTTCCACTACTACACAAGGCTGATGCCACTTTATACTTTAAAATGAACCAGGCAGGTGTTTGGTGGACCCATTATACTGTATACCGGGATACACCAACTCGGTCAGTGCAGCGTACATTATTTCATATGTGACACCCCCTCTGTACAGGTTTGCGGAGTGGGTTGAGGGAAATTCGCCGCACGTCTCGGACGATGAAATTCGAAAGCACGAGCGCAACGCTGCACCACCCCTACCCATGGACTTCACCGACGACGAGTCAGACAATGACTTCTCATGGACATGATTGGTCAATGTCTCACACACCGAACACTCGTGTTGCTCAAAAACTGTGGTTTCACAAACATTCTCACAAGGGTACAGCATCGATCATTCAGGCAATGAGTTGTATAACAAATACTGCACAATTCTGTCATATTTTGTATGTGAACATCACCACATTTCACTCGTCTTGTATTGCAAATGTTGTGGACAATCAGCGCAGTGGCAGTTGTCGTCAGGGGATAGGATCACGCCACTCCACTCCCAGTCTTCCCTTCCACTCCCAGTCTTCCCTCCCACTCCGTCTTCCCTCCCACTCCCAGTCTTCCCTCCCACTCCCAGTCTTCCCTTCCACTCCCAGTCTTCCCTTCCACTCCCAGTCTTCCCTCCCACTCCCAGTCTTCCCTTCCACTCCCAGTCTTCCCTCCCACTCCCAGTCTTCCCTTCCACTCCCAGTCTTCCCTCCCACTCCCAGTCTTCCCTCCCACTCCCAGTCTTCCCTCCCACTCCCAGTCTTCCCTTCCACTCCCAGTCTTCCCTCCCACTCCCAGTCTTCCCTTCCACTCCCAGTCTTCCCTCCCACTCCCAGTCTTCCCTTCCACTCCCAGTCTTCCCTCCCACTCCCAGTCTTCCCTCCCACTCCCAGTCTTCCCAGTCTTCCCTTCCACTCCCAGTCTTCCCTTCCACTCCCAGTCTTCCCTTCCACTCCCAGTCTTCCCTCCCACTCCCAGTCTTCCCTCCCACTCCCAGTCTTCCCTCCCACTCCCAGTCTTCCCTCCCACTCCCAGTCTTCCCTCCCACTCCCAGTCTTCCCTCCCACTCCCAGTCTTCCCTCCCACTCCCAGTCTTCCCTCCCACTCCCAGTCTTCCCTCCCACTCCCAGTCTTCCCTCCCACTCCCAGTCTTCCCTCCCACTCCCAGTCTTCCCTTCCACTCCCAGTCTTCCCTTCCACTCCCAGTCTTCCCTCCCACTCCCAGTCTTCCCTCCCACTCCCAGTCTTCCCTCCCACTCCCAGTCTTCCCTTCCACTCCCAGTCTTCCCTTCCACTCCCAGTCTTCCCTCCCACTCCCAGTCTTCCCTCCCACTCCCAGTCTTCCCTTCCACTCCCAGTCTTCCCTCCCACTCCCAGTCTTCCCTTCCACTCCCAGCCTTCCCTTCCACTCCCAGCCTTCCCTCCCACTCCCAGCCTTCCCTCCCACTCCCAGCCTTCCCTCCCACTCCCAGCCTTCCCTCCCACTCCCAGCCTTCCCTCCCACTCCCAGCCTTCCCTCCCACTCCCAGCCTTCCCTCCCACTCCCAGTCTTCCCTCCCGCTCCCAGTCTTCCCTCCCGCTCCCAGTCTTCCCTTCCGCTCCCAGTCTTCCCTTCCGCTCACAGTCTTCCAGTCTTCCCTCCCACTCCCAGTCTTCCCTCCCACTCCCAGTCTTCCCTTCCACGCCCAGTCTTCCCTTCCGCTCCCAGTCTTCCCTTCCGCTCCCAGTCTTCCCTTCCGCTCCCAGTCTTCCCTCCTTGTATTACGTATTCCCATTTGACAAACTCCAGCAAATTAGATGGAGAATATTCTCAAATTGCTAAGTTGTATTGGGTAACAGCCATGTTTACCACGACTGAAGTGTAACCCCACAACTTGAGTATGACTAGGTCATGACACAGATGTGACTGGTCACAACTCAAATGTGATGTCATCAAGCTACTGCGACATCACTCACTTTATCACTTCTGATAATGCAGTGAGAACAAGGTTCGTCTTTGGCCCAGTGTCCTGCACTGTACAAAGATTCAAGGTATTTGGAAACGCAATGTATTTGTAGTCAGAATACATTAGTATTAACAAAACTATTTCGTAATTGTAAATATTTTTATTTCAAATACCTGATTCGTTCTGTGTAGTTCAAATAGATCGTGTTTTTAATAATGATTGGTATATTATTTATGTATGTCTGTGTGTTTATGTATGTGTGTGTTCAAATATTCTACATGCATGTCCTTGTTTTAACATTTTGAAATCATGATCATCTACAAAATAAAAAATAGCACTTGTTATGAAGAGACAGGATACACACATTCTGGTTAATTTGTCTCTTATTTCTACCACTCGATTAGGCAGATCAGTGACATAAATGCACATCTGTCTGTATATATGGCGTGAGATCTACACCAGTGTGACGCCCAGTGGGGTTGGAGGCGGGGTCAGAGGCCGAGGTGAGAGTTGATGGCAGTGATGAGGTCCGCCTTCTTTGTGCCTCCGCACTGAACGTTTGCCTTCTTGCAGTAGTCCTTCAGCATGGGCACTGTCAACTTGCTCAGCTGTCAACAAGATCACAAGGCTACATGGAATTGTTTTTATAAAACTTATGTTTTTTTAAATACACCACAGCTGATGCGTGTTAATGAAATTTGAAGAAGTCAAAAGTTGGCAAACAATTATTCAACTCATTGAGAATCCATCCGCCCTCCCGTCTGTCTAATGTAATGATAATAATTGTAACACTATATAGCGCCTATATCCTAGAAAATTCAAGCATACCGGCACAACAAACAAAACCATTTGCATAATTATCAACAGGAACAGGCAAAGATTGTTGCTGGGGCGTGGAACCGCCCAACAACTAGGGTGAAAAGGCAACCTCAAACATGTTTTTTATGTACGGTGGCCATAGTTTCAGAAGATTTAATTGTAACAGGAAATTTATTCCAGATTGTTGGCACAGCTACAGAACAAATTTGCCAATATTTAGTTTAGTTTTAGAATGATGATCTAAGGGTCCTAGAGATATCAGAGATATGTAACAGATTAATGAGATTACGCTTGGAAATAATATAAGTACTGACATTTACCAGTGCTACACCAGCCACCGCTGGCAGTGGCCCATCACTACTTTAGTCACCATATGCATGACCAATACTGAGTCCTGAGCTGATCGTAAGAAGAAATAAATTAATATACTTCTGATCCCAACTATAAACTAACACCAATGTGTTGATGACCATCTGTACACTAAGTGCCATTGTTATCAAAAGAAAATGTTATTTCTACCAAACATTGTCATTGTACGTTCAATTTCTGGTGTACAAAGGTCTAGAAACATTGCCACGTGTCTATTGGCACTGACCTTGCCGGCTCGAGCCTCCTGCTGGACATCCACGTCCACTGTCTCAGCCTACAACAACATTTATTATCACAGCAACATTTATTGTTACAGCAAACATTTCTTATCACAGCATCATCATTTGGTATCACAGGAACAAAATTTTTCATAAGCGACATAATATATATATATTATTAGTAACAACATTTATTTTCATTTCAACATAACATCATTTATTATTACAGCAACAACATTTGTTATCACAATATTGTATCGTATTGTAAGCAGACAACTGAGTCCCACCTTGCGTTTCACCCCCGGTGTGTAGCCCTCTGGGAAGACTAAGTCCTTGAACTCCTCCAGAAGTTTCCCCGCCCTCTTCTGCATCTTCTCATCGTTTGGCACTGTGCCACAACAGTTCAATTTAAATAAAAATTATTACCTTGTTACTTAATAACAGTTTTATCTGGAAAATGAGTACCCAATCCGTATAGAAATTACCATGAGGAAACATTCACGTTCACATAAATTCAGAAACCAGATTATATCCTGAACATCAGAATATTTGCCAACATGATCTCACAGAATTGACTCAAAATCTTTAATTCACTGCTTCATGCATCACAAATGTAATAAAGTCACTCATTCATGAGTTTAACCTATAATAAAGTAATACAGATATTTAGTTATTGTATGAATGCACGTATTCGCAGAGGTTTACTAGATAAATACTGTCTGGGAAAAACAATTCTTGAAATTTATATTCTGAACTAACATTATTGTTTTGAAATATCTACAGTAGAATGAAATATGAACTTAATGAGATTGTTGCCACATTTCTGAGCAGCCTCGGCCACAAACTACATCTTCTTTACTTTAATTTACCAAGTGTGTTTACTTTACCAAGTGTGTAATCTCACAAACATTCTGACTGTGTCAATAAGTCTGGTCACTGCCATGTCACATCCAGTCAGTTTATGCTGGGTCACATTTCTGTCAGTTACACACTTTGTGGTGGACATGTATGTATGTGTTAACTCATATACAGTACATACGAGCCAATAATGACCTGAAATAAACTACAAATACACGTGATACACCTATTTTCAAGGCATAAATGACAATATCTATGATTTCTGTAGACCTCTTTTCTCCTTATTTGTTTACCCGTCCACCACCTGTCCAGTGATATTTCTACCCATCCCAGGTTTTACCCATCCAAATGATGGGTGGTCATTCTCTGCATAAAGCTAAGTGTCCAGTACATGATGTGTCCAGTGTCCAGTGACTTACCCGTGTAGTCCTCCACCTCCTCGGGCTGGTCAGTGTCCAGGGCCATGGCCTCCACGTTGGCATAGTAACGCTGCAGGGCGGGGTTCTCAAAGTTCTCACTGCTGAAGACAAACTGCAGCTTCTTGACAATCTCCTTCGCCTTATCCACCTGCTCCGTACTGGCTGTCAACACAGGACACTGAGTGTCAACATAGGACACTGAGTGTCAACACAGGACACTGAGTGTCAACACAGGACACTGTGAGTGTCAACACACAGGACAGTGCTGAGTGTCAACACACAGGACAGTGCTGAGTGTCAACATAGACAGGACAGTGCTGACAGGTGCGCTGGGGATGGCATGATTCTTCTAGCAGAACTGTTCAACTTAATTAAAGGTGCATGTTAAATTACATTTTTATTCACCTCATTTCAAATTCATTTCACAATAAAGACACCTACTCAGCACCCGCAGTAACACGCTGGCATGTTTATGGGATTTTGTGAATCCACCACTTAAAATATTGGTTTATTTCAAAGCGATTGAAGTGATTTTCAAAACTGGATTCTTCATGTGAACGCAAGACACCATTACGCATGTTTCTCTGTTGATGGTGTTAACTTTTCTTTGCTCTTTCTGTCTCCCTCTCTCTCTCAAAAACCAATGTATTACAGTAAAACATTCTGTCATCTAGTTTTCTGCACATCCAGTTGTAACAAACCCAGCCAGTTGGTATTGAAAATGGTAATGTTGACGTGATATCAACCTTTATGTGCCGTCTTTGTCTCTGTATTACATTTCTTCACATCCTACCTCTGGTTTTGATTTCACTGAAGTCAAGTTTCCGGAAATCATCCGCAAACGGGAGGAATATGACATGGAAGCCAGGTGGCAGCACTTGTACATTATGTTCATCGAGTTCTTCCGCCTAGAAAAATGTTTCTCAAAATTATCACATCTCTCTCTTTTACACGTCAATATTTCTGGGAACGATTCTAATAAAGCCAAACATGCCTAATTTAATTAATATGGGTGAAATGCAAACTAAGAAACATCAGAACCTGAATAGATTTGCTAGAGTGAAAACAGGCAGTTAATCTGGTGTCTGGCAGCAGTAGAGGCAGTGGTTAGAGCTTCGGACTCTCGACTACAAGAAGCCAGGCTTGAGGTCTGTACTGCTGTGTCAAACTTTGGGCAAGTTCGTTCATTCTGTATTGCGTTAGTTCATACAGAATTGCGTGGGAATGACTACCTGGCTATAATAGACTGTGTTGGATATATGTGTATGAGTGGTCTTCGTGCATTAATAGCAGAGTGGTTGGATAAAGATGGTATTTGATTGAACAGGGAGTAAAAGTGTAAAGCACTTTGAGCAATGCTTGGGTACTGCGTTATAATCTGACCTTTACATTTACAAACAAATTTAACATGCCAGCATTACATCATTATGTTAGGATTGCATGAATCCAATGGCCTGTCATGTGCCGGGAGTGAAACTGTCTGTGTCTGTTACCTGAGGAAGGAGGACGACAAATCGCGGGGGAGTGTTCTTGCGTGGAATGTAGCGACAGATCGCAACTTTGTCTTTCTCCAGACATTTCTTCAGCATTGCCGTGAACAGCGTCGTACTGCCCTTGACAGACTGAAACAGACAGAGGACCGTGTCTGCCTCTCTCTGGCTCTCTCACTCCTCCACCTCTCTCTGGCGCTCTCTCACTCCTCCACCTCTCTCTGGCGCTCTCTCACTCCTCCACCTCTCTGGCGCTCTCTCACTCCTCCACCTCTCTCTGCCTCTCTCACTGTTAGTTAACGCTCTCTCTAGGTCTGTCTCTCTCTGTCTCAGTCTCTCTCTGCCTCTCATACTCCCCTCTTCTTTTCTCTCCCTCCGTCTCTCCCTCATACCCTCTCTCCCTCATACCCTCTCTCCCTCATACCCTCTCTCCCTCATACCCTCTCTCCCTCATACCCTCTCTCCCTCATACCCTCTCTCCCTCATACCCTCTCTCCCTCATACCCTCTCTCCCTCATACCCTCTCTCCCTCATACCCTCTCTCCCTCATACCCTCTCTCCCTCATACCCTCTCTCCCTCATACCCTCTCTCCCTCATACCCTCTCTATTTCATCAATACACATCATGTTCATAGTATACATACACACCTTCAAAACTTCAAAGGCGGGTCAAAATCAGCAGTTTCCACTGATTCTGAGCTTCTGAAATGTTCCTAGGTAACGATTCAGTGAATTCAGTTCATAAAGAAAGTCCATCGACATATTGGTCGCCCACCATTCTTAGAAACAAGACTAGAAGAGCAAAATAAATTTTAAAGCAAAAAAATTGAGTTATGAATTATATGAAATCCAGGGAACAAATGGACCATCAGTACAGACCAGACATGACGGGGCTGTGGACCATCAGTACAGACCAGACATGACGGGGCTGTGGACCATCAGTACAGACCAGACATGATGGGGCTGCGGACCATCAGTACAGACCAGACATGACGGGGCTGTGGACCATCAGTACAGACCAGACATGACGGGGCTGTGGACCATCAGTACAGACCAGACATGACGGGGCTGTGGACCATCAGTACACACCAGACATGTCGGGGCTGTGGACCATCAGTACAGACCAGACATGACGGGGCTGTGGACCATCAGTACACACCAGACATGTCGGGGCTGTGGACCATCAGTACAGACCAGACATGACGGGGCTGTGGACCATCAGTACAGACCAGACATGACGGGGCTGTGGACCATCAGTACAGACCAGACATGATGGGGCTGTGGACCATCAGTACAGACCAGACATGACGGGGCTGTGGACCATCAGTACAGACCAGACATGACGGGGCTGTGGACCATCAGTACGGACCAGACATGACGTGTCTGTTTGACTGTGGGACCTGGTGATACTCACCGCCTCGTCTGGGTAGATGAACTGGGCGGGCCGGATGTGGTAGTAGCGCTTCAGACTACTGGTCGGCTTAAACCCCATCAACTTCAAACCTACAGGGAACAAGACTGGCTGTCAAATAACACGTGTCAGAAACAACAACAAAGTGTAGAACTGTAGGTGTCACACATGAACTAATTGTCTTTGGACCCCAGCCACCAGAGCAAAGTCAAAATGTATCAAACCATACAAGGTGCCGAAAGTGTGACATGCATGAGAAGGACTGGATAAAACCAAAAGAAACAGGTCAGTAATTCTTATAAAATCTGACAAAAAATAGTGATGCATTAGCTTTTAAGTTACTAATGTAAATTACCCGGATCATCAAACTTTTTCATTTCCACCGCTTCTTCTGGTTCAAAGCAGATCTGTTTGTTGGCGTATGTGATGCTTTTCTTCATGTCCTGGGGCATTAGAATCTCTCCTGTTTCCTACAAACACCTTCTGATAAGACAACGGAACCACTTAATTCATCAACAGTATATCTGTTCTCTCACCACAGTGACTGGGTTAAAGTGGCATAGACCAGGCCAAGTTTCTTATAGACAAACTATAATCAAAAACATCCTCTCCAAAAGAAGTATTTATGCACTCTGCCAAGCAAACCCATTAGATACTGCAATGTGTACTTATAAAAAAGGTTACAATACATCGCAGTTATTTGTACACAATCATGCAATGAAATTTTTTGAAAAATTACCCTGAAATGTTGTGACAAAATAAAATAACTGCTTTTCAGTAAACATGACTTTGGTTGCCACAACAGAAACACGCACTCACTTGTAAGAAATGTCTTGTCGATGACTTCACTTCCTCATTTGTTTTTTTGTACAATTTCACCCCAGTGGGTTTTGTACACGTACGCACCAGACTATACCTAAAACACATGCATAAACAACTCATTTGTTTAGCACCTTTAAGATAATTACCCATGGTAAGTGTTCTGTATATTAATGCAAAGATTTTCGTTCATCTTTTTCAATACAATTTTCTATTAACAGCTGAATAAATGAGTTGAATGAATATGTCATAAAAAATTATTTGCAATTTATTACTTTAATAGCAAAACGTTCCAGTTGTGAACAAAAATTATAAACACCTAAATTATTAATAAAGGTGACATCAGATGGTTTAGTTGCACAAGCCATTGACGTGATGCATGTTTGGAATGTCTCACATCCAAGATGACGTGTTCCTACCAAGTTCATGACGGATAATTTGGACAATCCTGTTTTAATATTACACAATTATGTAATTTTTACCTGTGATAAAATTCACACATCCACACCCAAGAATTACCACCACAAGCATCAATGATTGTGCTACATTACCTTTCAAATATCACTTTCACAATAAGCGAACAGTCCGATATCACTGTACATAGTATCTTCACATAAACATATCATACCCAAGTATCCTGATAATATTAAAATATGACCATAGTATCAAGTCCCACTTACACTCCGACGGACATGTCGAGTACTCCCCCCAAAGAGAACGGGATTTTTGAGATGGCCCTCTTTTTGTGGTCCTTGGCACGCACCCTGCAGGGAAAACAGGTTATTTCAGCCAACAAAGTCATCATTCATGAATAACTTATTCCATGGATCATCCAACAGCGTAATCTTGTATGAATCACACATTCGTGGCTTTCACCACGAATCGTTCAATCACGACTATAAAATAATGACTAATTATTTCTAAATCACACATTCATTACTTTATACATTATAATTTATTAATTCGTCATCCTCTGCAGCATTAGTCTGAATCTGTCATTCACTTGTTCATCCACCAAAGAAATAATGTATGAATCACTAGTTTATGGCTTCATCCTACAAAATGATCTTAATGGTCATTTGTAATGAAGGTAAACACACATTGTTTAACCGAAAACATACACTATTGGATGGAAATATCTATAAAATATACTCTGAAAATATGTATGATTTGAAATGATAATGGTAGAACTAGACACATGAACATGCAGCCACCTGGTGAGAAGTTCATCAAACTTCTCTGCAGCGTCTGGCAAAACAACATCGTCATCTTCATCGGCAAAAAGCATATCCTGCATCGAGAAATTATGAAGCAATTACGAACATTTCACATATACCCACTTCACACATCATGATGAGTGCTCTAAATTGTGCTAGATTAATTATTCTCACAGAAAAATATCATGCTAATTAAGATAAATTGTCTTAGCAAAATGAACCAGGCAGGTTACAGGACAGTAACAGTAATATGGGTGGATTAACATACAGCAGAGTTCTTATGTATGTGATATCCCTTCTTTAGGTGTGTAATATGCCAGACTTCTATTTCTACAGATACATGTGACACAGTTAAACTACACAAAATCATGGCCTACATTACCTTGAAGAAGAGGTCGACATCAAACATCTGCCCAGGTTTGTTGATATGCATTAACTCAATTTCGATGCCATTCTGATGCAGATCGTCAGATTTCACAATTGCCTGTCTCTGTACCACAAACAGGGAATAAGGAAGTGAACAAGAACTACTGATACTCATGAACAGGTCAATTTGTACAGTACACATCATTTTTTAAGTACTAAATGAGCTTGCAAAATTTCAGTTAACTTCCAAACTTGGGAAATGGAAAATTATTTACTGAATATATATTTTTAGGAGGGTCAACTCAAACACACCTAATGTTGTAACAAACAGATGCTGGGATCAGTGTAAAAATGAAAGGTTGACCTTACACAAATTTTATCAGATCTTACCTTGAGTTGTTCGTTGTTGCCATGGGGATTGTCATTGTTTGTAAACAACATCACTCGTTTGAAGCCAAGTTTCTGTGTGCTATGAAAAAAGAGTGAAATATCTTACCCCAATACGGTGGACAATTCGTTAACAACACAATGACTATCGCAACTATATATATTGATCAGAAAACTCTTGCATCAACTGACTATGCATTATGTTTGTGGTGCATAATGAACAGCTATCATACCTAATTAGGACAGACATGTGGGAATAAAAAATGAGAGCCAACTTCTAAATACAACTGGGCGGGGGAGTGCTCATTATTCCAGGGGTATATATAATGACTATACACAATCATTTGAAAGTTTGGTAGTCAATATGCATGTTGTCCTCCAGGAATAAACTGTTACATTAATACACATCCCACACATACATATACAAGCTTCATAATACAGTAGTTAGACTGTGATCTGACCAAGAAACAGACGCAAACCAGTTTGAGAAGAGAGAGGCACAGGTCCACAGCGCGTCACTGAGAGAGTAGTCGTCGCAGTGCCCAAACTTTTTCTTGAAGTCATTGTTATCGTCTTCTGAAATATACAATGATTACATCTACATATAACATAACATGACACATACAATCACGTCTCAGTTATCCACCCACTGGTTCCCAAGGCTTTTGGGCGGATAAATGATATGTATAGATTAGTGAGACACCTTATTATACATGGTATTTAAGATGTTTTTTATTAATATATTAGTACAAAGTAGTTAAATGTAAGGTTTGAGAAGACTGTTACTTTGGTGTTCACAAATGCCGTAACATATTGTGGAGTACATCATTTTTAATCTTCTATTCCTAATGTCAAACACAAAACTTAAGTGAATGGTGTTAATGCAGCCACCTCAGAGACAACAATATCACACATTAACTTCATGTTTTCAAGTTAATTTAAAAAAAGTAATATTTTACAATTCTGCAGAACTCAAACATTCATATACATTATTAAAAGCTTGCAGTTCATGATTGATAAAAAAAACTTCTCAAAAAAGAATGTATGTTTTAATGATGGCTTTCAGGAATATTCTGCTTGTACTGGGACAGGTCACTGAGGGTGGGAATGAAACAGAACACATAAAATGAATGCTGGTAAATTGTGCAATGGATGGGTCATGTTTGCCACATGCATTCATGATGATGTCTACCTGGTAGTTCAGATATCTTTAGTCCAGGGTGTTTCTAAATAATGGGCTCTAATGTGGTTGTCCTGGGATGTCGTATGTTCAACATGCAGTTAGTTCACACGGCAGTGATTTTAATCCTGAGTCACCAGGGACAATACGTGGACTACCCACCCCAGGCAGTTGACCCACCTTCCAGAAGCGCCTGTAGATCCAACACACTCTGGGCTCCGGGCTGGTCCAATCCCTGTAAAAGTCATCACACACTCATGGATTACAAATTAAATTAGTATCTGCCCGACATGATTTTTTTTTTTTAAATGTTCCTTTAATAGTTTATCTATAAACAAATACAACATATTTATATCAAAAACATTTATCAGAACTGACTGGTCATCAAAACCCCCGTAGATTATAAATCAAATTAGTGTCTGGTTCAAATTTGCTATATAGACATGATTTTTGCATAAAAAACGTTACTTTTACCATTTTATCTACAAACAAAAATATCAGAACTGGTCAGTCTCTTTCCTGGAGCAGTAGAGAGGGATTTTACTTGACCATTATGTGACTTCCATGATACATGAATGGTGTTCCTTTTGAACAATATATAGTTTGCCCCAAGTGAAATAAATAAAATGTTGCTTACATGAAAAATGCTGACATGTTTGAATTCACCAGGGTTTTCACTTTTCTCCTGAAAGTAAGAAATAAGCATACACACAGGTGCAGACAGATTAGACTATCTTATCCAGCATGAAATGTATTAATCAAATCAATCTATGATACATTATCACAGTATCCCTCAACCAAACTTACTGTGCCATAAAAGACTATTCCCAGTAAGTCTTTGTCACTGCTGATGATTTTGTTTTGGATCATCACCTTAGCACACTGCAACAGACAACAGTATATTGCAACACAGAAATCTACGTTTAAGATGGATGAATGAAACGTGTTTTGACTTTTATAAACATTTTGTTAAAAGGTAAATCTGCAACAAATTATTCAACATAATATTATTCAAAACGTGTCTCCAATAGCTTTGGTTGCTAACAATTAATAAAAATATATAATTATAATTACAACATTTTTGCTGATGCAATCATTAGGATTAGGATTGCATGGATTTTAAAATGATGACGAAAAATATTTCTGATATGCAAAGTGTTCAAACCACCTCTACCATAATAAAGTTCCCTCCAGAAGTACGCTGCCTAATAGACATGCACCAAATCAAATGATGTACATGATGATATTTCTTTGGCATTACACAAAAGTGAATGACTGCAGTGCCAATTTGTGTATCACATTCTGTCAATCAAGCTTATACCGTATGAATATGTGAAGTTAATAGACACCCACCCAAGCCCTTGTGTACTGCACATCTAGTGGGGTTAGCTCGGCAGATCTGACAATGCTTTTAATTGAACAAATTTGTGAAGAACATTCAAGAACAGTACATTACTACATGATCTGATTCTTAGCTATCTAAAATTATATCATTTCACAATGAAAACATAGTGTCAACATAGGACCTTAAAAATTACACGTTTAGTTTTCCAATTAACAATGTTATTTGGAACCATGCGCACTAGATGCTTATTGGAGTGAAAGGTGCAACACTACAGATGAGTGCAACAGTCACCTTGATGCACAGCTCAAAGGGACTCAGTTCTTCTTCCTCCTGTTGTGTGAACATTGGCTGTGTACAGTCAATGAGGAAGATGACACCATCCCTGCTGCCCCACTGCCACTGAAACAACATCTGTGTCACTGAAACAACATCTGTGTCACTGAAACAACATCTGTGTCATTGAAACAATATCTGTGTCACTGAAACAACATCTGTGTCACTGAAACATCTGTGTCACTGAAACAACATCTGTGTCACTGAAACATCTGTGTCACTGAAACAACATCTGTGTCATTGAAACAATATCTGTGTCACTGAAACAACATCTGTGTCACTGAAACATCTGTGTCACTGAAACAACATCTGTGTCACTGAAACATCTGTGTCACTAAAACAACATCTGTGTCACTGAAACAACATCTGTGTCACAGAAACAACATCTGTTTCATTGAAACAACATCTGTGTCACCGAAACAACATCTGTGTCACCGAAACAACATCTGTGTGACAGAAACAACATCTGTGTCACCGAAACAACATATGTGTCACTGAAACAACATCTGTGTCACTGAAACAACATATGTGTCACTGAAACAACATATGTGTCACTGAAACAACATCTGTGTCACTGAAACAACATCTGTGTCACTGAAACAACATGTTTCACTGAAAGGACATATGTGTCACTGAAACAACAAAAATGTCGCTGAAACAACATCTGTGTCACTGAAACAAAAAATGTCGCTGAAATATTGCCAGTGCAGGTGAAACAATATCACTGTCCTCCCTTCTTCCCCCTCCTCATCATCTTCCCGCTCCTCCCCAGTACATACCCCTGATGTCCCTCCTTCTTCCCCCTCCTCATCATCTTCCCCTGCTCCTGCCCAGTACATACCCCTGATGTCCCTCCTTCTTCCCCCTCCTCATCATCTTCCCCTGCTCCTGCCCAGTACATACCCCTGATGTCCCTCCTTCTTCCCCCTCCTCATCATCTTCCCGCTCCTGCCCAGTACATACCCCTGATGTCCCTCCTTCTTCCCCCTCCTCATCATCTTCCCCTGCTCCTGCCCAGTACATACCCCTGATGTCCCTCCTTCTTCCCCCTCCTCATCATCTTCCCGTTCCTCTCCAGTACATACCCCTGATGTCCCTCCTTCTTCCCCCTCCTTGTCATCTTCCCGCTCCTGCCCAGTACATACCCCTGATGTCCCTCCTTCTTCCCCCTCCTCATCATCTTCCCGTTCCTCTCCAGTACATACCCCTGATGTCCCTCCTTCTTCCCCCTCCTCATCATCTTCCCGTTCCTCTCCAGTACATACCCCTGATGTCCCTCCTTCTTCCCCCTCCTTGTCATCTTCCCGCTCCTGCCCAGTACATACCCCTGATGTCCCTCCTTCTTCCCCCTCCTCATCATCTTCCCGTTCCTCTCCAGTACATACCCCTGATGTCCCTCCTTCTTCCCCCTCCTCATCATCTTCCCGCTCCTGCCCAGTACATACCCCTGATGTCCCTCCTTCTTCCCCCTCCTCATCATCTCCCCCGCTCCTGCCCAGTACATACCCCTGATGTCCCTCCTTCTTCCCCCTCCTCATCATCTTCCCGTTCCTCTCCAGTACATACCCCTGATGTCCCTCCTTCTTCCCCCTCCTCATCATCTTCCCGTTCCTCTCCAGTACATACCCCTGATGTCCCTCCTTCTTCCCCCTCCTCATCATCTTCCCGTTCCTCTCCAGTACATACCCCTGATGTCCCTCCTTCTTCCCCCTCCTCATCATCTTCCCGTTCCTCTCCAGTACATACCCCTGATGTCCCTCCTTCTTCCCCCTCCTCATCATCTTCCCGCTCCTGCCCAGTACATACCCCTGATGTCCCTCCTTCTTCCCCCTCCTCATCATCTTCCCCTGCTCCTGCCCAGTACATACCCCTGATGTCCCTCCTTCTTCCCCCTCCTTGTCATCTTCCCGCTCCTGCCCAGTACATACCCCTGATGTCCCTCCTTCTTCCCCCTCCTCATCATCTTCCCCTGCTCCTGCCCAGTACATACCCCTGATGTCCCTCCTTCTTCCCCCTCCTCATCATCTTCCCCTGCTCCTGCCCAGTACATACCCCTGATGTCCCTCCTTCTTCCCCCTCCTCATCATCTTCCCCTGCTCCGGCCCAGTACATACCCCTGATGTCCCTCCTTCTTCCCCCTCCTCATCATCTTCCCCTGCTCCTGCCCAGTACATACCCCTGATGTCCCTCCTTCTTCCCCCTCCTCATCATCTTCCCCTGCTCCGGCCCAGTACATACCCCTGATGTCCCTCCTTCTTCCCCCTCCTCATCATCTTCCCCTGCTCCGGCCCAGTACATACCCCTGATGTCCCTCCTTCTTCCCCCTCCTCATCATCTTCCCGCTCCTGCCCAGTACATACCCCTGATGTCCCTCCTTCTTCCCCCTCCTCATCATCTTCCCCTGCTCCGGCCCAGTACATACCCCTGATGTCCCTCCTTCTTCCCCCTCCTCATCATCTTCCCCTGCTCCTGCCCAGTACATACCCCTGATGTCCCTCCTTCTTCCCCCTCCTCATCATCTTCCCGCTCCTGCCCAGTACATACCCCTGATGTCCCTCCTTCTTCCCCCTCCTCATCATCTTCCCCTGCTCCTCCCCAGTACATACCCCTGATGTCCCTCCTTCTTCCCCCTCCTCATCATCTTCCCGTTCCTCTCCAGTACATACCCCTGATGTCCCTCCTTCTTCCCCCTCCTCATCATCTTCCCCTGCTCCTCCCCAGTACATACCCCTGATGTCCCTCCTTCTTCCCCCTCCTCATCATCTTCCCGTTCCTCTCCAGTACATACCCCTGATGTCCCTCCTTCTTCCCCCTCCTCATCATCTTCCCGTTCCTCTCCAGTACATACCCCTGATGTCCCTCCTTCTTCCCCCTCCTCATCATCTTCCCGTTCCTCTCCCGTACATACCCCTGATGTCCCTCCTTCTTCCCCCTCCTCATCATCTTCCCGTTCCTCTCCAGTACATACCCCTGATGTCCCTCCTTCTTCCCCCTCCTCATCATCTTCCCGTTCCTCTCCAGTACATACCCCTGATGTCCCTCCTTCTTCCCCCTCCTCATCATCTTCCCGTTCCTCCCCAGTACATACCCCTGATGTCCCTCCTTCTTCCCCCTCCTCATCATCTTCCCCTGCTCCGGCCCAGCTCCAGTCAGCCATCGTACACCTGAAGCAGACAGACAGATGCAGTAGACTACAGGGATGGGACGAATCTGGAACTTCACTCAAATAAATCGAATATCCTCGAAATTTCGAATAATGAATGCTGTTAAGGTATCATCATCATAACCATGGGCACAAGTCTGACTGTCTGAGCGAGAATCATTGGCATTGTAGCCATAAACCCTGATGCTACTAACATCAAACCCCTCGACACAATACAGATATTACGGTAATCATAGAGATATGCGTAACCGTCGCCGATGACAACGCGTTGCCGGCGAGTTCAGTGCCAGTTTGTTTTGTGAATTTTTTTGTTTTAGTAATGTTAGTGATTTTATTTTGTAACCTAGTGTATTTATATAAGATATATGAGGAGTAGTTTGGCAGTTGTATGTTTTTTTTCGTAGTTAGGTGAGAAAGTAAAAGATTGCCTGGGACTAATTTTGCAGTGGATGACATGAAGTAAAATATTCAAGCAATAGTTATTTTCTAGCTGCGAATTTTCGAATTGAATAGCGGAAAAGCTTAATTCAAATAAAAAAAAATTGAATACAAATTACCATCTTGTCCCATTGCCATAACAACCCACATCAACCAGGGATAGCTTGGACTAAATATTACCATTTTTTCAATCATCCCAGACATAGTTCTACTACACAAATATTGCATTTTAGACACATTTGAGGCCAAACTTGCATTCCAAATTTAACCTGCCACAAGCGCAGTAGCCAGGAGTTATTGCGCTGTGCACCTGTGGCTGTGATCAGCAATAAACAGAGTTCGTTTATGCTGCCCACATTGTGTTTTCAGCTTCAAAAATGGGGTAAGACACAATATTATTTGCTAAACATAAATATGCCTGGGGCAGCCTGGGTCCGAACCTGGGATATTGTTGAATAATGAATGATTGAATTAAGAAATTTGTAATTGAAAGAAATAAAATTATATATATTTATATACAACAAAAGTATGCAAACTAGTTATGACGGCAAATGGGTTAATTGTCAGCAACTGCTCGCTGCCTGACTGCACCTAGTCCTAGGCCTGGCGGCCGCCGGCGTCTTCGTTAGGAAGTTGCTAAGCTAAGCGTTTTGGTGGGCGATAATATAATAATATATAACTCGTCTTTTCATAATAACATGATATTATCCAGCTTAACTGTAGTCTGGTAATAAGTACTAAATCCATTTTGCCAAGTTTGTATGGGCAATGACAACCATCAATAACGCGATAAAACTGGTTTACTATACTAACCACCAGCTTTTTTAGTCAACTATTTCGGCGGCAGGGGCCTATATAAAACGAAAACTGGAAATTATCAAATGAAATATCTTCCCTGCGAAGTTGCGTTGCTGGGTTAATCGGTTAATCAATAAATATATATTAAATTAATATATATATATAATATTTAATATATATATATAATATATATTAAATTAATATATATATATATTATATATACATATAAAATATTATATATATATATGTGTGTATAATATATATTTTATAATATATCATATATATATATATTGATTTATTTCAATATGCACATATAAGATATATTAAATTAATCGAAATTAATATACACATATGTACATATTGACTGCATTATAATAGATTATTATAACGTATAACACAGTAAAATAAGTGAGGATATGTGAGGATATATATATATATATATAATATATCGTGCATTAAAAAATATATATTAAAAATAGTCCATGTATATCTATGATATTGTGGAAGAATTTCTTTTGTATATTTTAAATGTATTATTTGTTTATCTATTTATTCTTATAATATTATATGTATATATATATATATATATATATTATAAGAATAAATAGATAAACACATAATACATTTAAAATATACAAAAGAAATTCTTCCACAATATATATATTTATAGATATACATGCATGCATGGACTATTTTAATATAACAAAAAATTAAATGCACGATATATATATTATATATATAATATATATATATATTATATATATTATATATACTCACATATCCATATTATTTTACTGAGCTATATATATATATACGTTATAATAATCTTAAATATAATTAAATTATTTAACAGGATTCTTCTACATACTAATATATATATATATATATATATATATATATATATATATATATATATATATATATATATATATATATATATATAGAAAAATCCTGTTAGATAATTAGTTATATTTAAGATTATTATTATAACGTATAGCACAGTATACTATTTATCCCACACTAATCACCCAAGTCCCAACGCATCTTACACGGTGTTTGATGCCTGTGTTACACTTTGGAGAGATGATCACTGAAACCACTGATCGCATTGCCACTCGTTCACTAAATACGGCAACTACCACCTCTCGCACCGCTTGGACAATGACCGCTAACTAATTTATTGGTGGGTGGACCGTAGACCTCCGTCACTTCACTCATTGCCGATAAACCACACGGCAAGATGGCGTCAGAGACAGAGTGGCAGTGTTTCTTTGACGAGTCGAAAAAACCGGAACATTACGAAAGAATAGTAACTTGTATGAAAGAGTTTGTCGATAAGTGCATGCGCCAAGATCGCCCGATAGTCCTTGTTTCAGTAAGCAAATCGCACGTATTTTGTTAAGTAAACAACAGGTCAGTCTAGGCTAGAGCTGTCAACCACGTCGACAACGCGTCGCAAACGTGCCTCGTTTTAAATACAAACAAACTGAGCACATGTCACGGTATTATCGCTCATGTGTTGACAGCTTGCTGACAATTTCAAGTTTGGCTCAAATGAGTACAGTGCCAAGAAGCTAGCAGTCTGTTCCAGAGACAGTCTTCGGCACTTGTGTAGAATGCCAGCCCACCTCAGTTATGCCATTAATTTTTATAACAACATTTGCCTATATTTGAAACTTCACACTAACTGACTAAGACAAGTCTAAGACAAGTGACTAACCCTGCCAGTGGCCTGAGTGGGGTCTGGTAGACCTGGCCTAATAATTAGACTAGTGATCATTCAGCATTCCCATGTATGTCCATGTTTTACAGACAGGAGACGCAGATTCAGAGTTAGGTACATCAGAAAAAAATTCTAATATCTCCAATCTCATTCAAATTATACCACACGATAGAGTTTGGTATGCAGTTTACGACAGTTTTTGAATGTTTTTGATATATTTATTATTTCTGACGTAATTCCACTTTTTGTGCTCAGAAAAAGAGCGATTTTTGGTATTGATAATTGAATTCTGTCCATTTCTTGTGACCAGGAAGCTGGAGCACTGTGTTTGAGTATATAGGAAAATGGCAATATAATTACTTCTACTGAAGAACAATAACAGCAACAATATTCGATGATTGTGATGGAAGTGGATTTAACTAAAGGGTGGCAAAGTTCCCCATTGCACTGTGTCGCTGGCCAAGCACGCACAATAATGCTACATATATCATTTTAAAGCTAATATATCGTACTAGACTAGCTACCACCTTTCGTAGACTAGCTAGTAAGTGTTATGTGTTTATTTCGCAAGTAAAGAAAACATCAAACGCGGGAAGATATCTTGGTCACAGCTTTTGGAACAGAAATGACTGCGAGATTTCAGTACGCCATCTAGCAGATTCTGATGTACCTATCAGAGTCCACAGTTTTGAGTATCAGATTTGTACACACACAGAAATGTACCATCATTTGGTGTAAATGCGTGGTCCGGGCCAATTGATCCTAACTCTGTCTGTGGCGTGCATGGTGATGTGCCATCATCTTACTGTGTCTGTCATATTTACATTTTTGGCTCGTGATATTTATTTAAACACTTATCTGTCATATAATATTGATGAATGTCAACATATGAGAAATGTGACATAGATTTAATTCCTATAATTTGCACCCTTTTTTAGTCTGGTGGGACGACAGTGCCTCTAGAGAGTCGAACGGTGAGATTTATTGACAACTTCAGTGTAGGTACAAGAGGAGCAACTTCTACAGAGTATCCTTTGTCAAACTGTGGCTTAAACATGAAATCTGTAATTGACAATTTGGTTTATGTAACCATTGTATTTGCTATCAATTATGCTTGTCCTGCAAATATCATGCACGCACACACACATACACGCACGCATGCTCACACGCACACACACAAACTGGTTTTCCAAAGTATTCATACCAGCATTAGCCATAGATTAAAAAAACTTATAACCATTGTTTGCAATGTTATGTGATTTTGCAGTTATTCCAAGCTATGTAAATCACTTGATTTATTGAGGGCAGTGTACATAAGTTTTTATAGTTGTACAAAACATCTGTAACATTGGAAATAATCATGTAACATGTAGTAAAAAGCCCATGAGAGATAAGAACCCTTAGCTGATGTTAAATTTTTGAAGAAAAAAACCGGTTTTCTTTCACGTTTGACCCTGCAAATGGCCCAGGATCTGGAGACAAATATTAATATATTCATGTACATATGATAGTCTGATTATAATTTGATTATGATGAAATGCCACCTTTTACAGAGTATTTCTGTAAGCATGGAGGCATTACCCATTTTCAGCAGATATGGATATAGTAGTATTTTCCTGTCATGTGTGTGCCACAGATACTTGTTGCAGCAAGGTTATGCCGTCATCTTCCTTCATCGCCGCGGCTCACTGGAGCCATTTAAACGTCACTTCACCCACATGAACCTCCTGGACCTGCTGGTGACAGACGGCGGGACAGTTCATGGTAACTACTGGACACAACTCTTGTTTGATATGGCAGGCTGAGTTATCTGTGTGATATAAGTAAAATAGTAATGTATGTATAAGTGAATATTCTAAAGAATGTATTTTACTTCAATTTTCTTGGGATAAGCTTCTATTGACCTGACACAGGGCTTTATGCAGGATAAAATTAGGACCTTCATCTCTACATAAAGCTATGACCTGACATGGACAATGACGTCATTACATGTCACTCAGAGGTACTGAAGAAATTTGTATCAAGCACAAACAAAACTCTTTGCAAGGTCATTTGAATGTATAAAAAATTTAGGTAGTGTAATAGAAATTATTTGAGAAATTTATTGTTATTAGAAGTGTTTCTGTGACAAGAAACAGAGAACCTACAAGTGTTTTTTCTTCAATAAACACGTGTGTGCAGGTACATCTATCTGGTTAGGCCTAGACAGTTCACTGATGCACATTGTTATAATTGTTATTATTTATTGAAGTGGGCATTAGGGGTAAAGAACTCGGCACCTGTCCAACTTCAGTCCAACACCACTCCCAATCAATCTAACACCACTCCCAATCAGTCTAACACCATTCCCAATCAGTCTAACACCATTCCCAATCAGTCTTAACACCACTCCCAATCAGTCCAACACCACTCCCAATCAGTCCAACACCACTCCCAATCAGTCTAACACCACTCCCAATCAGTCTAAGACCACTCCCAATCAGTCTAAGACCACTCCCAATCAGTCCAACACCACTCCCAATCAGTCCAACACCACTCCCAATCAGTCCATCACCACTCCCAATCAGTCTAAGACTACTCCCAATCAGTCTAAGACCACTCCCAATCAGTCTAACACCACTCCCAATCAGTCCAACACCACTCCCAATCAGTCCATCACCACTCCCAATCAGTCTAAGACCACTCCCAATCAGTCTAAGACCACTCCCAATCAGTCTAAGACCACTCCCAATCAGTCTAACACCACTCCCAATCAGTCCAACACCACTCCCAATCAGTCCAACACCACTCCCAATCAGTCCAACACCAGTCCCAATCAGTCTAAGACCACTCCCAATCAGTCTAAGACCACCCCCAATCAGTCCAACCCACTCCCAATCAGTCCAACACCACTCCCAATCAGTCTAATACAACTCCCAATCAGTCTAACACCACCTCCCAATCAGTCCAACACCACTCCCAATCAGTCTAACACCACTCCCAATCAGTATAACACCACTCCCAATCAGTCTAACACCATTCCCAATCAGTCCAACACCAGTCCTGATTAGTCTAACACCAGTCCACCTCAGTCTAACACCAGTCCCGATTAGTCTAACACCAGTCCACCTCAGTCTAACACCAGTCCTGATTAGTCTAACACCAGTCCACCTCAGTCTAACACCAGTCCTGATTAGTCTAACACCAGTCCTGATTAGTCTAACACCGGTCCACCTCAGTCTAACACCAGTCCTGATTAGTCTAACACCGGTCCACCTCAGTCTAACACCAGTCCTGATTAGTCTAACACCAGTCCACCTCAGTCTAACACCAGTCCTGATTAGTCTAACACCAGTCCACCTCAGTCTAAACATCTGTTCACACCAGTCCGTCCAACACAGGTCAACATCAGTCTAATCATCAGTGTTGATCATAAATTTGGAAGTAATTTATTTAATGCTTTGCTACACAAGAGCCACTCCACTGCACTGCACTGCACTGCACTGCACTGCACTGCACTGCACTGCACTGCACTGCACTGCACTGCACTGCACTGCACTGCACTGCACTGCACTGCACTGCACTGCACTGCACTGCACTGCACTGCACAGCACTGCACTGCACTGCACTGCACCCAATCCACTCCACTCCACTCCACTCCACTCCACTCCACTCCACTCCACTCCACTCCACTCCACTCCACTCCACTCCACTCCACTCCACTCCACTCCACTCCACTCCACTCCACTCCACTCCACTCCACTCCACTCCACTCCACTCCACTCCACTCCACTCCACTCCACTCCACTCCACCCCACCCCACCCCACCCCACCCCACCCCACCCCACCCCACCCCACCCCACCCCACCCCACCCCACCCCACCCCACCCCACCCCACCCCACCCCACCCCACCCCACCCCATTAACGCAGCCTCTGTTTGCCAGTGAAGGATGACCACAGTGACCTAGTGCGCCACCTACTGGAGCGATATGTGGCGGTGACCCAAGCGGGGACACTGCTGTCTGTAGCATTCACAGCGCTCAATGAGTACCTCTACCTGCTGATGGGGGCAGCACAGGTGTTGAAGCCCTACAGGCACCGAGCAATGTTCTATCTGGCCGCGGCCGTGTCTGACTTCTACATCCCGGCCAATGAGATGGTGGGTCATTAGTATGTAAAGATTATTAAGAGGAACAGAAAAGTGTAACTTTGATGTAGTTATGCATGTACATGTTTTATGAGTGCCACATGAACACATACATGTTTGATGTCTCTATTGAAAACCAGATAGTATTTTGAGCTTCTTAAGGATAAAATGCCTATGTTAATAGATGAAATTCCATTAATGGAATATCAATCAAAAAGGAATAGTAACCATTGCAACTGGTACTTTGCACGAAATTGGCCTTTCTTGCTGCTTGTACATATCACTTTAAAATACATATACTTGTGGGTAAGTATTAATTTTTTTATTTGAACTGATTGCTTTAGTTTAGAGAACGTTTACAATACTAATGGTTAGCAGACACACACGCTTTGTGATTCCATAACTTTATAGTTTTTGTTCAATGATATTTGTTCCCTGTTTGACTTATCAATGTATTTTTACAGCCAGAACATAAGATCCAGTCAGACGGAGTCCCGCTGCAGATAAGTCTGCAGCTCGTGCCCAAGATGCTGCAGCCACTGGTGACAGAATGGTCCCCTGATGCCTTCGTTGTGTCCTTCAAGGTTTGTCTCCTGGGTCAACATATAGTCTAGGATGATATATGTATGTTTATGTAACTGGAATGCAAAGGTATCCACAACAGTAGGACTGATTTGTTTAAAATTATGGTAACAGGAATAGTTTTGGACTGGCCTTAATTGCAAAATGGCTGTATTAATGAGTTGACTGTGAAGAGAGGTCCAACTGAATAAGAGTAAGTGGTATGAAGACAGGTTTCATTACAACACTATTGTTTAATAAGTTATTATTTAATAAGTTATAATTTAATAATTGATTATTTAATTACTTATTAGTTAAAGGACAAAAAAAGGCTACGGTTTCGTGTCATACACCTAATAGAGTTTATACAAAGTAACAATTTCCACATATACTACATTTTTTAACGTCAGCGGTTTACTCAGAATGTGACTTTAAAGTCTAAAATTCTAACGAAATCCACGATTGTCTAGACGCCGCCATAGGTGAAGGGTTAACTTGGCTTGGCCATTCAGCACGCGGCATTCTATCTCTGCTGAAGCCGGTCAGCTTCCTGCGTCGTTGTTAAGGGTCAACAACTTCGAGTCTTCGACAGTTCGTTCAGTTGGCGTGACATCTAGCAGCTGCTTGTAGACGTATATCTAAATCTGTGGTTAAATCTATGGTAAACTTTAGTAATTATGCCTTCGTGTTCGGCATACGGTTGCAATAATAGTTGAAACAACCGGTAGTATTGAAGCAATGGATTCACATTGGTGATTTGCGGGCGTACTGTTTGGAATCCCTCCAGTCCAAGTACAGTTCACTTTGCTCGGTCCATTTTGAGGAGAAATGCTTTGATGTAGACATGTATCATCAGTTGATGGGATGATTTCAGCGATAACAATAATAGACAACTTTATATTTACCGTCATCAGCATGTTACACGCGTTGCCGAGTTGCAGCCATTTCATGACAACAGCCAAACCCCATGCAGGGAATCTACGTGGAGAGCGCCTCGATCACCTTCGTGACGTCATTCTTCGTCTAAGATGGGGTAGCGCATAGTATTTGGATGGCTGGGTGTTAAAAATATTTTTCTGGTAAACCGCTGGCGTTAAAAAATTGAGTATATGTGGAAATTGTTACTTTATATTAACTCTATTAGGTGTATGCCACGAAACAGTTAACTTTTTTGTCCTTTAATTTTTAGTACGTAATTACATATATATTCAAGGTATTTATTTAAAAAAAATTATTATTATACGTACATTCTTGTAAGTTAACTTGAAACTATCTAGCTAACTAGTAGTGGGTGTGGTCATATTTTTCATGGTTTCATGACATCCTTTCTGAGGTAATACATTGATATTTTGCAGCTTGAGACAGACCACGATCTTCTGATTCCCAAAGCAAGGAAAGCCCTGCAGCGATACAGTCACCAGGTAGAATGTTTGGCCACTCACAGCACTCACTTGATACATCACTTTAACACCTGATGCCCACCTGGTCATCTCAACCAGAACCTGTCCTGCTGGCATCTTTCAGTCATCTTTCTGTTGCTCGAAATGAGCGATTGTTAAGGTGGCAGAATTGAGCAGGGGTCTCAGGTCTCCCAGTAGTTAATAATAGAGTTTATGTTGTGTGCCATCAGTGCCTTATATGCAAGTAACACAAAGAATGAACAAGGACGATGCTTTTGTATAAGGTGTATTACAGATAAATCTTGGAACTGGCCTGTTATTAAATAGCATCAAGTTAACAGACGATGCATATATTTGTTTGTACCTCGCATAATATTATATTGTCAACTTCCGAGAACAGGGCTAGTAATACTTACGAAACGGACTTTATTGTTTTGCTTTATTTTGTTATTTTAATAATTAAAATAGTATTTATCAGAGGTATAATTACATTTACATCACCAGAGGTATAATTACATCATCAGAAGTATAATTACATAAGTGCAACATTGATGTTTTTGTAGATTCTTATTTTCTTCTCTGCTGCCACTATTGATGTAATACATAATAATGTCTTGATCAGACACTTGTACTGGTACACTTTATAAACATAATTCTTGTACACAGTATACCACCCCGTATCAATAATATATTACTATATTGTGCAACATGAACATTACAGGTTTTCCAGCCAGAATAATGAAGCTATTATCACAGCTTCATCAAAGCATAACTTGATGGATAAAATACCAACAACAACATGCCAACAACATCTACTTTTGTCTTCGTTTCCAGCTCGTTGTTGCCAACATCCTGGAAACCAGGAAAAAGTATGTTGTCATGGTAACCCAGGAAAGTGAGCAGATAGTGAAGATGGACGAAGAGGAATTGAATCGTGGACAGGAGATTGAAGCAAAGATAGTAGAGGAAGTGGTTACGAGACATCGCCTGTTTATTGAACAGCGTCAGGCTGAAACTGTCAGTTCTTAAACCTTCATGATTTAGCGATAATTTTCTCACAGTTGGAATTAATTTTAATCAATGTTTTTTTTTCATAGTATACTTAATTTATGCTAACACTTGATGAACTGTGTTCTACCTCAGCATGACTATGTCTGATTCTTATATGTATGTAAGTGAGATTAAGTGCAGTTGAGCTATTTATGATTTTTATTTTAGCAGCGAAAAGTCACTTTTCACACTGCGTGGACCTATCAGAACATTATGGTGTCAAGTTAAGTTTGATGTGAGCAATTTTATTGATGTAGTTGTTTTGTGAGTAATGCTGGGTAGATTCTGGGACAAATACATAACTATTTTGATTGAAATCTACACTAATTATTATGTGTGTTCATTTGCCATTGTCCAAAATGATTTGATACCTCCGCCAGTACCCAGTATACTTCATAAATAATGCTAGTTTTTTAATATTGCCAACTGATGTGTTCATATCTTGAGTTAATGTATGTCTTCCAATCAGGTAAAATGCCAAGGTAAGACAATAATGTCACTGATAGCAATACCATCATAGTAGTTTAATTATATTACTAGATGCAACTTATCAGACAGGTGCATTTTTAACAGGGTCCAACTGGAGTTTGTAACAAATACCCCTCGTATGTTAGCTATTTTTATTCATATTATTTGCGTAATGGTCAGTTGTAATTCCTCTCATTGACGATCATACAATTTATCTTTCAAATTATTAGTTGCGAAGTCTGAAAATTGTGATGTCTGTCGTAGCTGAAGATTCCACTGTACTGTTTAGATGTAAATGACCAATCGGTCATGTGACCCATTACCCAGCAACTACGTCTGTTAAGCTATGAAAAATGTCTGCCAAATGTGTGGAGGATTCAGACATTCCATTGTATATTTTGTTGAAATTGTCGTTCCAGATAGTTTTCTTTACAAGAAACTATGAAAAGCAGATTAGTTTAAGTGAGATCTCGATGCAGGAAAGGTCGATTTATTATGATCATGCCTTGCTAGTACTGTGCATAATATATTACTCACGTAAACATTGGTGGCGAGGCCAAGCTTGAGTGTGTGTTTTTGTGGTGCAGGCAAATAACAATGACATGGGTCTGTTAACTGGTTTCTAACAGTACTATTGTGTAGTCTACTTCATGTGCATAATTATTTATATATATGTATATAATTATATATACAGTGTATATATATTATATATAAAACAATATAACATGCTGTCAAAATGACCATCTGTGTACGATAAACAAAATGTCTGCTCCAGCACATGTATGCTGTCTTGCCGGGAAAACTGCAACTTAAAATAAAACGGACATTGCATGAACTTTATGAGTGCCATTTATTGTCAACAGTAACAAATATAACGCCTAGGTGACAACAGTACTTTGCATTATTTCCGTACTAATTTACACATGTTCTGCCGTCATCAACAATAGTTGAATGGTTCATTCATTCGGTGGGAGAACTTCACCGCACTTCCCGCAAAATTCATACCACAAACAAATACACAGAAATCAACTGCCATTTCCGTTAAACATATGACAATATAACAGTGAAGTATGAAAATAACATGAAAATCATCAGACGTGTACTAATTTCAATAGACCATCATTGTGTGAACACTTACATTGTCATTTCCGAACTGTTGTTTTCGTTTAGTTCTGTTTCCAGTGCCACCATACAATTATCAATTTGTGAGTTACAAATGATAATTCTTTGATATTTTTTGTACAACTGAAATATAACCTTTAAAACACAGGATCATTCCATAAACAGCAATATATGTTCACAGTTTGGAATGTCAAAGCACTTCTTCATAATGTTTATTTGTTGTGCGAACAGCTAATGATTCCGTATATACACTGCATAACACTAAAATGTAGTTTAATTACGTTGAACTGGAAAATGGATTATTAGTGTACCAATTCAGCTGTCTGTGATGAAACTCAAAACTGTGTTCAACTCAATACAGTTTTGAGTCGAGTATGATGCTATGAATAGTACTGGTACAGTTTGCTTTGTATGGAAGAGTGGATTCTGAGGCCATCACACAACCTTCTTGCCTGAAATGTAAACTGATCATCATGTGCGTTCATTTGCCATTACTGACTAGCGATTTAATTTAGAAATTTTATAATGTTACTATATTATGTAATTGTGTATCCAAACCAGCCATGCTGAAATGCTTGCAGTCGACTGATGACTGAAAGATCCACTCAGCCACCATGCAGACCTATGGACCTTGAAAATAAATACAATCAGCAACATTGCCCAGCATTACATTGTTCGCGTGACTGTGACATATACATAAATATCATTTTACAGTTATATACATAGTAGGATACTTAAATACACTTTCAGCGTACACACTATGCTGCTGACACACCCATTGGAGAGCCTACCTGACGGCCACTTCTGATATTTGATTATGCCATTTCAAAGTTCATGTGGCTCACAGTGTGACATGTTTGAGAACACTAGTAGGCGTCACAGACCAGGCCAGTGTTCTCCATGATATGATACTGTTTGGCGTGAGTAATAGATCTTGTGAGGGTTGTAAATTACACTTTGCAAACAGAGCAGACACAACCTGGCTCTTTTACCACAAGAAACCACAGACATTCCGAGATCAAAGACCCACACCTGGGGCAGCCATTCAGGAGCTGTGTCGGTGAGGCACATGGCATCAATAACATGGATATTGTTACATCAGTTTGTTCTTTTAGCTTCCTACACACTTTGTTCTATTGAACTTTCTAACAAACTAACACAGGAAACATGAAATGACTGCTCCACATTAATACTTAGTATTTAGGTTTAGCCAAGTAACCTAAGGAATATTTTTGTTTTGCAAGAGAAGTGGGAAACCATAATAGCCGGTTCAAACTTGCATAAATGCCAGTCCACAGAAATTACAACCTGACATGGTAAACTACAGTAACCATACTTCACTTGCTGACAATAAATCTTAACTTTATGGATAGCTAAAATAATTTGACGTGTCCAACAAAAAAGTGGCATTTTCATCTGCTGTAAGGTAATTGCAAACAGCCCTGGGAAAGCTTGCATAATTGATACTGATAAGAATATATGCTACTGGTTGGCCAAATGAACAACACAACATGTATAATTATTAGTGTGTGGGTTGATAACAGTCACGGCACAGACAGACAAAGGCCACAGGTTGCAGGCTCCATGTGGACTATATGTACATGCATTGCAATGGATGGACGGACGGACGGACGGACGGACTGCAGTACTGACTTGGGTAATAAGAATGTCTATGAGAATAGCAGCAATGACAGCACACAAGTGACAGTGAGAGTCGGACCACGGCTTCTGTAGACTCTCAGGACTTGGTGATGCTGCTGAGCATCTTCTCTATGCGTTCGTCATTGCGCAGGATGTTTGACTTGACCGCAGCAATCAGGTCAAGCTGGTCAGTGATCGCCTGGTCAAGGCCGGTCAACTGTGCCTTCAGCGGCTCAATCGAGCTGTCTGTAATACTGGAAACAACCGTCAGCGTGATTACATCGTGTGGTCTCAGACTCCACCCCATCAATCCCTCCTCCCCCTCCCTTTCCTCTCTACCCTCCTATTCCACCCAATTTCCTGCATCCTCATTCCTTCTCCCTCAAACTGCTCCATCCTGTTCCTCCATTTCAAATGTAGCCTAAGTCCATCGCATTGTCAGTTGTAGGAGACTGTCTTTATAAATATAATATGACTTTATTTAATTACCACTGTATTGCTGGAATAAAATTAAAAAGTATAAAATACATCTTTGTAAACACATTTACAAACTGAATTGAAAAATGCTAGCAGGTACAACAATTACCAAGAACATACAAAATCAAAACGATTTAGAATTATCTACAGCAACAGTCATAAAATGCCAGAATGACATCACAAGGGTACGACTTGTGCCACTCACTTCTGCTCACGATGCAGTTCGGTTGCATTCTGTTTGTTCTCGCGCTTCCACATGTCCAGTTCCTTCTGCATCGAGTCGAGATCTTCCTGCACGAAGTCCATGATCTTGCCGAGCGGGTTGACGCTGCGAGTGAGGGTCTGTATGCTCCCTCGCAGCTTGTCGATCTCCCTCTGCACCAGCTCCCTCTCCTTCCTCCGAGCCACGTCGTTCACCTGGGGTCGCTCCTACAAACACATCACATCGCTGGTCACACACACAATCACTCTTGTTCTCCTCTTGCATCTGTCGCCGTTGCCCACCATCCATGTCATACTACACATGCAAACATGAAGCTGACTGTTTCCTGTATCAGTCATAACTGTAATTACAAAAAAATAATTTGAATTTTGTTCATGCTTATGTATGTTATATAAAATGCCCATAACTGCTTGATAAACCTCACACAATCACAGAAAATGCACATAATAACACTTAACTGGTCAGTTCAAGGAGAGATTTTAATTGTCACGACAAAGTGCGCCAAGTTGTAAGTCTACACAACTCTTGAGTTGAAGTTAAATGGATCTACAGGAAGGTAGTCTCAGAGGAATGGGACAGAAAGTGGGTGCTCACAATCTCCGTCTTGCGGCCTTGCTTTGCTCCTCCCTCCAGCTCCTTCTTCTTCTCCAGCATACTCTTCACCAGGCCCCCTACAACAACAGCAACCTCAGTGTCTCACCAGTCCCCCTACAAACAACAGCAACATCAGTGTCTCACCAGTCCCCCTACAACAACAGCAACCTCAGTGTCTCACCAGTCCCCCTACAACAACAGCAACCTCAGTGTCTCACCAGTCTCCCTACAAACAACAGCAACCTCAGTGTCTCACCAGGTCCCCTACAAACAACAGTCAACCTCAGTGTCTCACCAGGCCCCCTACAAACAACAGTCAACCTCAGTGTCTCACCAGTCCCCTACAAACAACAGCAACCTCAGTGTCTCACCAGGCCCCCTACAAACAACAGTCAACCTCAGTGTCTCACCAGTCCCCCTACAACAACAGCAACCTCAGTGTCTCACCAGTCCCCCTACAAACAACAGTCAACCTCAGTGTCTCACCAGTCCCCCTACAAACAACAGCAACCCCAGTGTCTCACCAGTCCCCCTACAACAACAGCAACCTCAGTGTCTCACCAGTCCCGCTACAAACAACAGCAACCTCAGTGTCTCACCAGGCCCCCTACAAACAACAGTCAACCTCAGTGTCTCACCAGTCCCCCTACAACAACAGCAACCTCAGTGTCTCACCAGTCCTCCTACAAACAACACCAACCTCAGTGTCTCACCAGTCCCCCTACAAACAACAGCAACCCCAGTGTCTCACCAGTCCCCCTACAAACAACAGCAACCTCAGTGTCTCACCAGTCCCCCTACAAACAACAGCAACCTCAGTGTCTCACCAGTCCCCCTACAAACAACAGCAACCTCAGTGTCTCACCAGTCCCCCTACAAACAACAGCAACCTCAGTGTCTCACCAGTCCCCCTACAAACAACAGCAACCTCAGTGTCTCACCAGTCCCCATACAAACAACAGCCAACCTCAGTGTCTCACCAGTCCCCCTACAAACAACAGCCAACCTCAGTGTCTCACCAGGCCTCCTACAAACACCAGCCAACCTCAGTGTCTCACCAGTCCCCCTACAAACAACATTCAACTTCAGTGCCTCAGCACTGCCTCTGTAGTCAGTCTATACCTCTACACTCCTGCTGATGGCCACCAACACTGGCCACAGACGGACTTCCCCCACCAGGGCAGCAGGGGTTGTTGTACTAATAAACTTTGCCTACACACTGGTCTCCAGAGTATGACTCTGTTCAATAGCGTATACATCTATAAAACAATATTAGTTATGTATACACAAATAAAATACAAAATTGTGATATTTTTGTGACAATGAATTGTTTAACAAAGTAATAACTACAGTGTATAATAACATGTTATTAAATAAATAATTATTAAAATCATATAGTAGTATAATAGTAAACACCCAAATAACTAGACATTAAAAGCAGATTTGATGTGGTGAATGTTGGGGGACGATTTAAACATATTCTGGCACTTTGTCACATGTTACTGCTTGTATCGACATCAAGTGACTTACAGTTAGTGCTAAACCCTGACTCAGCTCTGAGAACTTTAGGTTTATGAATCAGAAGAAGTGGATTTAATTTTCCAAACTGTACAAATACTCAAAAATAATGTTACTAATAACACAGATATGTCAGCACAATAACAATGTTTAGTCCTACATATGTCTGTGACAATGACAAGTTCACTGTACACTGGTAGAGATCTGACAAAATGAGAGTGAATCTAGCAAGCCTGGATGATAAAAAGTGTTGAGTAGCATCAACATAATAAACATACCGTGTTCTCCTTCTTCCTCGTCGACCTTGGGAGCCATTTCATGAATGTCAGGAGGTGGCTGATCACGGTCGTCGTCCTTTGATATGAAGCCATCATCTTCGTCATCAGAATCGTGGTCTTTGTCAATGATCAGATTGGGCACATTACTGGTGCCACTGCTGTGACACACACACACACACAAGACATGAGACTTAGCCAAGTATATAATAATTATACACAACTCATTCAGATTAAACAACTTTACATTACACTGAAACATGGTATTTTCTATTATTAAAAATTTATTTCAGACAAGATGTCGTCCATATATATATATAAAATACAATAAAAAAATATGAAAAGTACAATACATATAATACAATCAAAGCAATGATGTGATCAACTTAAAAATATAAGTGTAAAGTTAAAAAATTATGAATAAATATATCGGAAAATTAATTAAATAAGTTGTAAAAATAAATATTAAAAATTGGATTAAAAAAATACAATACAAATGTCATGTGTATAATAGTATTATATCCTGGTGCATCATTTATATCGTTAAAATACCTTAGGTTTTTTTTACTGAATTACTGACTGCAAACTGACATAGGATCACACACAACTTACATGAGATTTGTCTCCACGGGCAAAGTTTCATTCTTTTTGGGCTTTGGTGGCCCTGGCCGGGCACTGCTTGGGCGAGGTAATCGACGACTGAAAGCAGCAGCAACGTGACACAAACAGTTCAACTAAATACAAGTATACCAATCTGAGCAGTCGATGCTTTTCCTCCAGGTTTGAAATCCCATTAACCCATACAGCGGCTCCCCAAATTGGAATTTCCATGAATCCAGACACTGGACCAGTGTCCCAAGTTGGAAACTGTGAAAGGATGTTCAGATATGGAGGTTTCTGAATCCTTGGGATCCTGATTAATAAAGTTTCACTGGATACACCTCACAAACGGCTGGTCTATGGTGATGGTGATGCCTACCTCGCAACAACTTGAGGGGGTAAATCTTCATCCCCCTGGATTGTGTAGCCTGCGCCATCCCCTGCCATGGACAGTTCCTTTTCCCGCTGAATCTGCTGTTGACGCTGCAGCTCATCCTCTACAGAACATGAGACTCACTCACTGACCACTGTCATCAAGTAGTTACTGACACACTGACCACTGTCATCATGTAGTTACTGACACACTGACCACTGTCATCATGTAGTTACTGACACACTCACCACTGTCATCATGTAGTTACTGACACACTGACCACTGTCATCATGTAGTTACTGACACACTGACCACTGTCATCACATAGTTACTGACCACCTGACCGGTGTATTAACGACAACTTCTACAAACTAACTTACCTAACAACCTGTACACTCCTCAGTGTTTAAACTAATACATTCTCAGACTCACACATATTCATCATGCTCACTAAAGAGTAACTTCCCCAGTAAGTCACCGTCTTGCACCCACTGGCAAGGCTTACACCTATAATTAAAGAAAAACTATGCAGCTTTGATCAGCTAGATCTAATCTACTTTTTTGCTCCTAGAGTATAAAATGGGAACAAGGGCAGTGCACCAATACTTTGGAATACAGACTTCCACTTTGTGTTAGATAAGTTGAAATATAAAAACCTATCTTTATAACTTTGCTTATCCACCACAGCTCCTAGTGTCTTGAGCCGTCTGTTCACAACTGGAATACTGCTTATGGATTTTTAGATTGACTAATAAATGTTTTCTTTTGATATGTCTCTGACCTTCATTCCAATGACTTATATGCAATACAAGTTGTCTTATTATTATTTGA
Source organism: Oasisia sp. SBJ-2009 (assembly GCA_964017155.1). NCBI lineage: Eukaryota > Metazoa > Annelida > Polychaeta > Sabellida > Siboglinidae > Oasisia > Oasisia sp. SBJ-2009. The sequence continues at coordinate 3,413,575 of OZ024855.1, forward strand.
CTAATTTCTTCATATAAAAACAGTCTCTACAGCTAACTTACCATGTGACTCATTCAACTAAGCATCTATAAATAAACTTACCACCAGACTCATCCAATAATTAGTAATATATTTAATTAAAGAACTTTTTTATCAAAACAACAATGTCACACACAACTAAGTCACATAATACCGAGACTACTCAAAGATCAGCTGATTCAAGCACAGAATGGCACATATTTTAAGCATACAGTACAACACGTAACTATCTTGTAACACCAATGAATAATAGTTATCAAAATGTCCAGTTGCAATGTGCTGGACAGGATAAACGTAGGTATGAGATGCAACATTGTAAACAGTACCTGATCTACATATAGATTACACACAATAAATACATTTGTCAACATCACTGAAAGTTTCATCTTGTGGCAAGAAACAGGGAAGTCAATAAATACTGAAAAATGTAAACGCTAGAACATGCAAGGAAACAGTTTAAAATATCGAATCAAAATTATACAACAAAACCAGTCAACGGTAAAACGGTATTACAATGTTTAAGAAATAGTAAGTTAGTTATAACTTACCTAGAAGTAACGAGAACAGTGCTAGTCTCAATAGTAACTATGCTACGAATGTAGTTAACAATACCAGAAGTATCTATGTACTTCATAAGAGCAGAGTACTATAGCTAGCATGACAGGAGCAGTAGTATAGACACTGTAGATACACTACTGAAAGCAATCTATCTCATGTTATTCATAAATCTAACTTACAGTCATAACTAAATACTACCTGACTACCAACAGTTCTACACATTCATATCAATTTACAATTTTGTATTATGGGATGACATAAATTATGCAAGAAAATGTAATTGTATTTGCAATATGTAAATAAATACTGATTGAAATGAATTATTCCCCTCACCGTGAACCTCAAATCAATAATTTTGCAATTAATCGTGTTGTCTCAAAGCATCAGAATTCTCCCAAATGGTGCGTTATATATATCACAAAAGCCATACACCAACATTTGCCCCCACACCACGTTCTATTGCTAAAGAAACTCTGACCTAGGAAGCAAGAACTAAAGTTGGTAATGCCTATAGATCTACCGCAGCGTTGCTCCTATGCTAGGAAGCAGCAGTAGCGCCATCTACAGGCAACGATTAGAGAATATTTAGCATAAAATTACGTACCATCCTCAGTGGTTTTGCTCGCTGAAATTACAGATGACAAAAAAGACATGCAGATGTGAACGAGGTGGAACACAGCACAACATAAACAACAGTTGACAGTTAGAGGTGTCACTCAAATGTCTCATTACTCCATGTTGACATGTACCTAATGTTGTGGCGTGAATGACACGTTGACTCTCAATTCAAAGGAGTTACAAAAATGTATAATTACTCTTTTGAAAGAATCAGAATTGGTGCTCAACACGTGAATATTTTAGTGAATTTATTTTATAGAAACCAGAAATGTTTAACAATTAAACTGAATATCAGTTTTCGTTTTACTGGACTGAAATATTTATGCAAACGACTGGACAAGTGCACCTATGTGAAGATGCAATGTATAAAGAAATAGTTTCTAAACTGATCCCGTTTGAAATTAGGAGAACAAATGAAGATTCAGCCTCAACTCAACTGTACTAACAGGCGTTCTCACAATTTTGTTATGGGGAACACAGTTTAGACACTACCTGAGTAGTTAACTAATACATGAAATATAGTTGCTGCAAGATAATCTGACAACATTTACCTACAATCTTTAAAATACACAATTGTGATGATACATATATATACATGTATATAAATATATATATATATATAAATATATATGTATATATATATATATAAATATATATGTATATATATATATATATATATATATATATATATATATATAACTTATATAGTATTTACAGCTCTAATATGCTGTGTATGCTGAAAGAGGAGCCAGTAAGAAACACCAGGAAGTGTAAAATAAGTTAGTGTGTTGACAAAGTTTGAGCCGTGTGGATTAGAACAAGTCAGAGTTAGAGTTGAAAAAGTCACAGTTGTGCGAGACAGGATTGAGTTTGAGTTAATAGCGTTAGAAAGCACAGAACAAAAGCCCCACTGGCTCACTGAATCAACACGCCAATATTAATAAATACAATCACAGCCTCTTCAACTAACAATAATAACCGTCGAACAAACGGGTAAAGGCTGGTGCCCAAATAAAAGCAAAAATCAAACGATCAAAAATAATATACAGAATTAATATGGTAATCTTGCTTCATTGTAGTCAATGTATCAAACCTTACTAATGTTGAACCGTCTTAATGTTAGCTGTTATGCAACACTCAACGCAGGAGACAAACGGCATTTCCATGGCCAATGATAGTATACACTACGGCTTGTGAATAAACATATAATATATAACATAATCCCCAAAATATGTATTTAAACTGGGAATCTATCCAATAAAACAACAAACTTGTTTGGTCAAACTCCTCCCAATTTTTGTAATGCACTATGAATGAGCTCTAACTGTTCACAATTCCATCTTTTATATATTATGCTTGATACTGATAGTATGCAACCTGTTTCTGGACTGTCAAAACATACTGTACATTAGTGATTCCACAAAAAACATTGTAAGTCTTTTATGAATGTTAACATGAGTAAAAATGATTACGCTGTAAATATTTACAGTGGACAGAGGTGACAGGGACACGCACTGAGAGTGTAGTCTATCATCCAAACACTTGTGGGCGTGCCACAACACAACAGGAGGTGTTAGGCTGGAGTGGGCGGTGACTGGTCAGTGAGCCTGTGGGGAGAGAGAGAAGGTGGCGTACCGTGTCCGTGCCGACGTCTGGAGCCCTTAGCTGAGGACGGCCGAGGGATGCGAGCGGCGGGCAGCTCCTGCTGTGAGGAGGAGCACGTCACGTCACGACAGTGTCACACCACCAACATTACTAGGGCGACTGGCGCGCGCAACATGGCGTAACCATAGCAACAAGAGACAACACTGGGCGCGCTCAGTGAGCAGCGAGTGCATGTGGGAGGCGTCGGTGAGAAACGCTCCCAGTGCAAGCGGCACACTTAGTCGTAAACGTACGCAAATGAAACGGCAAATGATCACGAAGCTCTAGAGTTGTAAACGTGACAACGATCGGCCAAACAAAATCGTCTCGTATAAACCAAAATAGAAACAAGTCGATTTGAAGAGCAATTAGGCGAACGCGTCTCCCACGTGTACATGCTGCCACCTGGTAGAATAGTAGGAAAATAAATCATCGTGCAGCGACAGCAGTATGAAGAAAGACTAGACAGCCATGAAACGAAACTTGAGTTCGGTGGTAGAGGCGCCACCTACTGGTCATGTAATGACTACTTACTATTCGCAAACTGCACCTGGCGTTTGTTTGGCTGACACGACAGAAACAAAAGACAGCTGCGTTAGCCAACCACTGAGTGTGTTCTAAAATTTATGTCCACCTGTTAGTGTTACCGGGAAAATGTAACCTCCATTTTTAGCTTTTCACAAACACAGGACAGATATAGAAGATGTTTTCCAAATATTATTGTCTCAATTCACACATAACATTCTGCTTCAGCATTATTTTAGAATTAAAACAAGATCCTTATTGTAATTACTATGATGGTTTACGCAGACTTGTGTTCATTTCTCATACGTAGACACCCTGATATGTCTGTACAACAATGGCAAACGTTTGTTGTCATAATGATATTTTGCTTGTATGCAGGATCCATCTCATCCGCTATTGCCATTGTTTTCAACATTCACAAAACAACAGGACGTATTTTACAAATCTGCTGAACTTATTGCTGTTTATACCTCATTCTTAACACGCCAATAAGATTTGGTTCTTCTTGCCACGTACATCAAGTGTATTTTTCTAACAAATTATTTGAATGTGATAACCTTCATTATACATATTTCAACAGGCACAATACATATATATATACTCAAATACATATTGATACTCCACATAATATATATCATTTAACTCTGAACAATCCATATCAATGCATAAACAATCTGCAAATAACGCCAGCAAGCAACAGCAAAATCATACAAGAGATAAATTGGTTATTCAGCTTTAAAACTCCCTCCTCAATTAATCTGACCCATCCTTAATCAAGATCCTCATCAAAACATATTTAACAGTTTTCTTTGTATGATATTCTATTACAAAACAAAATGACTTATTTTGACAAACAAGCTGGCAAGTCAAACTAGATACAATAATAAATTCAATTATGTTGTGTGTTTGACATGGGATGGGCAGAGAAACTAATTCAGGAAGGACTTTTAAACGTGACATTTGCAGTACCGCGTTAACTGAAGTATACTGCAGACAAGCAAAACTATTTTATTGTGAAAATAGAACTGTGTATAATGCCGCATTTTGTAACTGCCTCAAGATAAGTAGAGTACAGATAAGTGCTACGGTTCACTACACTACCAACCTCTGCACTCTCTTCATTCTCCTGGTTCATCATGGTAGCAGGTTCTTCCATCCCTGCGTCCTTCGAAGGTCGTGGCTCCTTCTCCTTCTCGTCTCCTCTGTGTCTGCTGTCTCTCCGCTACACAAGACAAAGGATGGTGGTTTAATCCAAGTCAGCTGAGAGGGTGAGACTAGTACATGGAAATAAAAAAAATAAAAATGTATGTTTTTGTATAGCACAATATCCAATCGATACAACTGCTGAAAGCATTTTACTCAGTCAGCTTAACAGACTCTGCTGTGTATTAGCATCAAGTGTAGTGACTCAGACGGGTTACTTACTTCTACTGTATAAGAATGAACCATTTCTTGAAATAGCCAATAAAAAATCCAGGTTGCTTTGTCTAAAATGTTTGCATTACCATCAACACTGAATGAATGAATACACTTTTGAGTATTGCTAGTGCAGACTGCAGAGACAGAGAGGTTCAACCACCTCTATCTATGTTTGTTCGCTTCCTTGGACTAATGGATTGTGATTAACAACTGGCAACGTATTTCAGGAAACACAAGTATCTAGTTTTTTAAAGTCATTTACTTGTTTTTGACCTTTTATAGAGGGTTTTTTTCTCCCTCCAAAGAAAAATTAACGGTAATCTCCAGACTGTGCTAGAGTAACGGTGACAACTGGTGCATCCCTAGTTAGTTGTCTGAGGGTTGGGAATGAGGGAGTGTATCCGTACGACATGTGACAAACCTTTCTCCTGTCCCCATCCCTGTCCTTCTCCTTCTCCTCATCCCGGATGTTTCGTTCCGACTCCCTGCGGTCCTTCCGGTGGTCTCCCTTCTTGTCCCGCGACGACCGTTTCTCCTCCTTCTCAGTCTCCCGCTCCCCGTTCTGAGCCCGTGCATGGTCCCGACTGTGTTCCCGTCCCTTATCCGCACTGCGTTCTTCCCTCCCTCGGTGACGGCGGACATCCTTCTCCGATGCTCCCCTCTTTTCTTCCCCGTCTTTTCCCTGGTTTTCACAAGACAAGCAGAGATGTTGTTGTTATTTACTGGATATGTTATTACCATAAAATGTAGCAAGTCTTGAACAGTCAAATGTGTGTTTCCATTTACTAGCAATAAGAAGAAGTACAACATTTCATAATACATATATACCTAATTACATATAGTTGTTTATTATTATTATTTAATAGTTTTTATGTAATACATTACTTAATTATTTATTGCACCTATACCTTTTAGGTTTACAATCCTTATATATATAATTGTATTTTACTGTTTAATTCAATTTACGGCTATATGTTGTTTAGCTTTTAAATTATTTAACTGAATATTGTAATTAATATTTTAATTTCGCCATAGAGCACTGTGTGATTATTGCGCTATATAAATATTGTATTTTATTATTATTATTTTATTTATTAATAAGAATTGCATAATGCTAGCAGTAATATTTAACATTAATAACTACATTCAGCATGTTCTGTTTACATTTACTTGTAACATAAGATAATGCATGCACCACTGGGTAAGTTAAAATACAGTAATACTCCTACAAACTTTTATGACCAACACTTGCCATTAAGATTTAATTTTACTTTTTTGTAAAGATTTCAAAACAAAGCCTGGTATGTCTCAGTTGTGACGCCGGTTATGTCATAACCACACCTGAAAGATGTCAAGCTTTCATATAGAGGTCTACACAGAGGTCTATCACAAAACAATGACAACTCTAACTTGATGCGGGAGTGAGCCAGTTTTAAGCCAATTCATCGGTCTTGAACCTGTCAAGTTTTTAACCCATGACCTCTGACCCAGGTTCCTCACCCTCTTCTTCCTGTCTGAGCTCTGTTCCCGCTCCTTCTTTCCTCCACTTGGCACCGGTGCATCGTCTCCCTTCAGTAACTTCTTCACATACTCCTCATTGTTCACCTGTTTGGACAGAAAGGCACGGTCACACAAGTTCACAGCAGTTGCAGCTAGGACTTTCAAAATAACATGATTTTACTTTTAGTGTCCAACACCACTGCTCTGGAGCAGATATTTTGCCACAGTTGGCTGTGTGTTGGTGTATGACATACTGTATACATCCAGTGGAATCTATCAATGGTGTCAGTCCTGGCTGTCAATTACCGTCAGAGGTATACAAATATGGAACAGTCTAGCAAGTGAAATAACACAGTTACCAAGTTTGTCTTACTAGTCTCTGTTACTTTCTTCGTATTTCGTATTTTTGAATAGTTATCACAATGCTAAACAAATAATTACTGTTACTGTTACTTTGTATTTTATCTTGTAAATCTTACTACAGTTACTATGTTTTAGTTTGAAAAGGGCTTAGCGCCTTACAAGTCACATGACTTCTGCTATGTTCCTTCTATAGCAGCAGCAACTCACCAATCACGACATTGTATTATATTGTATTATCTTTCTCATAATATCTTGTACTAAGCGATTCTATTATCATGCTGTTGTTGTTGTTGTTGAATAAACTTTCATTCCTACCTTCTTGTTGATGGCTGTGGCGAGGGCCTGCAGGAACTCATTGGTCTTGTCTGGTTCGTGGCCCGCCACGATCTTTGTTGGTTTCACAGCAAGTGATGTGCCATTTACTAAAACTATGAAAACAAACATTCTGTATTTAACATCATAGCTTGAACTACAAAATTATATGCAATTATAAATGAAACAACTGATCTTTCTCTATGTTAGGATATTGTTTGTTATTACTGTTATTATTGTTTGTTATTATTGTTATTACGCAAGACTGCAGATTGTGCAGAACAGGTTATGCATAAACAGTGTTATTCAACCCATAAATAACAATATACAGTAAGTTAATTGCAGAATATTAATTGATGGGATCTTAGTTATTATAATATGCTTCTTCTTCTTCTGCATGGGTATCCTCGACAATGCTATTAAGGAACACACACACGCAGGTCAATGCAAATCAACTCTGGAATTAATTATGAATGACGCTTACCCACAAAGTCTATTGCCTTCTTCAGGAATGCAATCTTACTATCTTTGTCCTAGAAAATACAACAGGATTACATAAATTATAATACTGATTTATTAATGAAATAAGCAACAGTTAACATAAATAATGTAAACACATAAAGCTTGTAGCATTTTCATAGTTTTTCCTAATTACCTAATTTAGTTGCATTGCAAAGCCATGTAAGACTTAATTAAGACATTTGATGTATTCATTTAAGATATCAAATTTTACACCATGTGTTACAATTATCTGTCCAAATTAATTAAACAGCACATTATAACTTTCAAATGCCATGTATATATAAAACATGGTTTAGTTACCTTGACATTTTCTGAAACCATTTCTTGCTCTGTGAATAGCCCCTTCATGAAGCCACTTTGTCGTATTGTCTGAATAAAACACAAATGTCACAAAAGTTAAGAGAAAACAAAACACAGCTACATTAGTAATTAGAAATGTGTTATATAATAAAACAGTGACATCATGCAGACTGGTTTATTTCCAGTTATCTTTTTCTAGTGCCAAAGTTAATTTTAGACAGGTAAAAAAATGCTGTTGATGACGGGTGAAATTTTGATTAGAATGAAACTTTATAACTAAGCACTTTTGGACTGAATTATGTACGTACACAAACACACATATTTAATGATCTATTGGGACATTTTGGAATGGTAAACAGTTTATTCTGGCCTGGTCACTGACTCACTGGTGCGAAAAGTGATGAAGCATGCTTAAGCATGGCAGTTCAATGCTATCAAGATGAGCAACATAAACACAAGGATGATTTTCTGTAGCATCAACTAAAATCTAGCAAATGCTTTTTAGCTCAGAGCCGTCGTCTAAAAACCTGCTGTGACTTGCTGCACACATGTTGAACTAGCTCTATTGATAATTGAGTGTTGTTCTACTGGCTACTACCGTAGCTTAGCTTATGCCTAGTCCAAGTCCTTTATTGCTATTAAGAACTTGAAAGTTTCGACAATTTTTAAAACGACAGTTACACAATATGTTGATTAAAAGCCAAGTAATTAGATCATTAGTATTACGCCGTTCTGCTATCAGTATCATTTCTGAAACCAGTCCAAGACTGCCGGTCTTAGACTCGGTAATCGTCCGTTTGCTGTCAGGTGAGTGACACATTACGTCAAATATAAATTCGGTGACAGGCTATTAAAACAACATACAATCTCCACATTACTTACGGTTGTGATAATATCATGTAAAAATCTAAACGGCGGCTTCGACAAGAGTTTCTCTGTGAGTGGGGGCTTTTTGATTATTTTGCCCAGCGTGTCTTGGGTTTTCTTCATAATCTTCGGATCCAATCTCCCGTTCGCTTTTTCGCCCATGGTCGTGGTCTATGCTCTGATCTACCAAATTACAAATTTAACTGTCTTTTTCACGATGTCTATATTTAATTAAATACATTTATTCCGACGGTTTTGAACGCGAACCAATATTTCTATGATTTTGTTTTCGTTCGTCTACTCGGAATTTAATCCCACAGTTCCCGTCGAAGCATGCGTATTATGACATTTCCGGCTGCTCCAGCCAGAGACGGCGTGACAGTTGCCAAGGACAACCATAAATCATTACACAGCCTGGGCACAGCATGTGTGTACTGTGTGTAGACTGTAGTGTTTACATACTTTTTATTACGCGTTGAAAGTTATTATGCCACACGGGTTACCTGCTTGTGGTCAGATATTTCTGTAAGAAAAATTAAAACAAATTGGTTTAATTTTAATATTATTATACATTCATTATATAATTTTATTTTTCTATTACAATTTATTAAAATTGTTGGCCAATGACAATGCCATACTGTTGGTCATCCGACATGTATCCAGGAAAATGCCAAATGTGTTTTAAAATGTAGATAAGAGTGCTATAAATCTAAAAATTGGTTTAATATTGGCAAATAAAAATGGACAAAGAAATCACTTGCCAATCTTAAATTGGCAAATATTCCTATTGGCATACGTTTGCTATTGCTAGGCACTGCTATACAATCCTACCATATAGTGTGAGACTTGCATTATCATACGTTGTGGGTCATTACCATATTTTTGGAATTGTATTATCATGTATTGCCATATTTTGTGAGTCATTGCAATGTCATATGATATGAGAAATATTGCCACTGCCATGCACTTCACATATTATGATACATTGCCTACATAGCCATTTTGATGCGCTGTGAATCAGTGTCATTGCTAGCCATTATGAATCATTATCACATATTGCCATACATTGTAAATGACATTTGCTATTGCCAGAAATTGTGTTGTAATAAATGAAGTTTCCTTGAAGCATAGCATTTTAAATGATCTGTCTATGTAAGCTAATTTCTTACAACATAACCAAATCTTAGAGCCATGAACAATATATTCCAAACTGCCTCATATTATTCAGTGCCAAGCTTGCAAGACCCCAGTGCAAATTTAGAGTATAATTGTATGTATGCAAGTAGATTGTGTATATTTCTCTAGGTGCCTTTATCACACCTCACACCCCAACCATGTCAGATCAATCTTTGTCATTTAAATTTGACTGAGAAAGGGAAAACATTTATTTGTTTGAGTCTATGCATCTGATATGTTAATAAAACTATGATTACAAGTTAACTATAGTGTACTGTTAACTATAAGTTTAAAGGTACCTGTCATTTACTAGACTACCCTTGCTGAAGACTTTAGGTAGTCAGCCAAAGTGATAATACTAGTCTAGTTTACAATGTACATAAAGCCATAAATTGTGGCCAACCATTCATTAGTATTTATAGTGATGGTCTCAGCTGGATTACACAAATTTTAATTATCTGTATGCAAGTTGCTTTATGTTCATATTTATGTGATGTCAACATCCATACTCCCATAGGCACCATACAGCAACTTACAACATAAACAATCAAAACATTTGCTTAGTCACTATAACTGGTAAAAATTTACATCACCATGGTATTATGAAAGTTCTGTGATCAGTTCCACGGTAAGTATATATGGCTACAAATGGTGATCTGGCATTAATGGATGAATTAATTGCGATTAGCACAAGGCAGCTAATTATGGTGCCATATGTGGTTGCATGATAACTTGCAGTTGAGCAGCTAGTTGATCACAAAATCAAGTAATGCATCTGGAGTTCTTCAGTCATGATGCCACGTCACACTCCACTTTCTGCAGTTGGTGCTTTCTATTGTTGTGCAAACACACACACGCACATGCACACACACATGCACACACACAACACAAACACACACACGTTTTCCGTCTCCACTTTGGAGACATTCATATACGGCCAGTACAACACAAAGCATGGGCTATTTTCTTCATATTTGGAGCATAGTGTGTATTCTCTTCTCATTAAGTGGTCTCTTCTTAATATGAAGTCTCTTTTCATTATTGTGGTCTCTTCTTATTATGTACTCTCTCCTTATTACTGGGTTACTTGCAGTTTCTTTTCAAGATCATTTGTTTGTATTTTTTTCTTAAAAAAAACAAATATTGTAATGACAATCCTTGAAAGTGTATTTTTTTTACAAAAAATTACCTAATAGAAACAAGTTTTATCAATGAATATTTCAATGACGAAATCAAAGATTTCGTCAAAACATTCAAACACAATATTTTCAGAGAGAAAAATGATATCATCACGTTGAGCTGGCTAAAAGCAAATTACTTCTTTTTTTGTCATGGGCATATATATATATATATATATATAATGATAATAAGAACACTGCAAACACCTTTGGTTATATCCAGTTGTTTTTTATTTACATAAAGCAGATACTTTGGCAGCACTGGTGTCAATTCAACCATGTCGTGCATGACAGTTGCACTAACTCCACACGTTAAGTAGCTGTTCTATGAACAGAATGTTTTGTGACCGTCCACACATGTTCCAAACATCTTGCAAAGTTTAACAATGATTCCATCTGGATGCTGACTCCATGTACCTAAGTGCTACGACCAGTTCTCACGGGTAGAATATGAAGCGACTGCCTTGTTTTGCAGATTCGGGCACTGGAACATCTTCGACCCTCGGGGGGTCAGGGGTCGGTTCGGGCAGGGGAATATCCCGCTTGGGCTTCAGACGCTTTGTGTCGTGAACGCGCACTTTTGAGAAGTGGCCGAGTTCAGGTTTTTCTATTCCGAGCTTCTCAAAGACACATTTGTCAAAGATACCTCGAGTCTTGCGACACCTGGAAACAAAAACATGGTTACTGTTGATAAGCATGTTTGTGGGAACATGGTGGGTGCAGCCACCCATAGAATTTTTCTGAGGGACAAACATGTGGTTCTGTACCCCAGTAGATCTGAGCCTTGAGGAGAATCAAGGGGGTTGCAAGCCAAGGTGTTTTAGAGCCTTACGCTATTTGTGGGCATGAAAAGTTGGTGCAATTGACGGTTTCCAGAGCTTAAAAAATGTTGAATGTCATCATGACATTTTTTTTAAATTGCACAGAATCTGATGTTGTGACCTAAATTATGTGGGGCTCAAGCAATATTAAATTTTCTACCACACTAATGCTGACAAGATTATATTTTTTGGTAAAAGTGGTCATCTGTTCCATGGTGTGGAATCATTTTAAATGGTTTGCTAATAGGAATTTTAATTGAAATGCTTTTCTTTACTTTGGGGATGTATGTATATTGTTGACAGTTGGGATCATACATGTATACAATTATAATGCTACAAACACGCAATGCTTTTTATACACAAGAATAAGTGAAACAATTTAAATCACTGCTTTCTCGGGTTGCTACACACACTAATTCTTGTGTTACAATGAGACTCCTTACTCCTTGAAGTGCATGTCCCAGCGTGCGTGGTCCAGGCAGGTCCAGTAGGACGCAAACTCCTCAGCACAAGTGTTCTTCAACTTCTGGAAGAACTCTACACCGCATCTTGTCACCTCCTTGCCCTCGTTGAGACACTTGCGAGGGTCTTTCTCTTCTGCCATACACAGCATGAACTCCTGCAAAACAACACCATTACATGAACACACAGCAGGAACTCCTGCAAAACAACACCAGTAGATCGGCACACATCATGAACTCTTGCGAAACAACACGTTTAGATTAACACACTGGATGAACTCCTGCAAATCAACACCATTAGATGAACACACTGGGTGAACTCCTGCAAATCAACAGTAGATAAACACACAGCATGAACTCCTGCCAAACAACACCAGTAGATGAACCCACAGCATTAACACCTGCTGAACAACATCACTTGTTCACAATAAAAGTCAAGGCTTTATGCAGGATAATTCTTTTGCCAGTCACACATTTTTGGTGGACATGTGGACATCAACTGCTAAGCCAGTTTACAAACTTTAAATATGTTTTTGACATGAAATGAACTACAAGCACACACATGACACCACTTACACTAATGTCTAGGGCATATCTCAGATCTATCCATCCATATTTCTACCTGTCCAAAATATGTTTTACTCATTCAAATGACGGGTGGATGGGTCTCTGCATAAAGCTATGACACAAGTTACACAACATGAACTTGTGCCAAACAACATAAATAGTTCACAATACTACATGAACTCTGGCCAACCAACACCAACAGTTCACAACACAGCAGGGAATGAACTGCTGCCAATCAACAACATCAACTATTTCTAACCATGGTTACAATTTAACCTTTAGAAAATTACTATTAGTGTGGACCATTACCTTCCAAAGTCAAGGAACCCACCAGAAAAACTGGGAACCAAGACAAATTGCATGAAAAAAACAAATAGTAGTAACGCTGTAACATTAGCATGTTACACAATAGGAACAAGTCAGTAAAATATAGAACTGTTGTAATAATAAATGTGTATATGCTATATCAGTGCATTCTCCTCAGTCAGATTTCATGAATTTTCTGAAAGCCTTGTCTTGCTGTAAACCTTGACAGGTGCCTGCATAGTTTATGTTGACAGCATCAGTTAGACATCTCTGCACTGAGCATGTCATGGGCACAATAACCTAGTCACATCAATACTTTAATACCTGGACTCCATTATGTGGACAAGCACTAATATCACTTTCTACTCAACAGTGGCATGTAACTCATGATGTAAGCATGAATCTTTGATTGTGACACGGTTATGTGAGGTTTGATTACATCAGTGACTGAGTCAAATTACTTTTGTGTCAATTTAAAGTGACTGCAGTTTCATGCAGTAATGGTCAAATTAAAGTAACCATCGACTTTGCAGCGAGAGTTCTGTGAAGATTACAAGGACACATTTAACCACATAGATCTCTCTTATTGATGGTGCTATGTCATGTGACTGCCATCAACATGATCATGTGACAACTGAGAGCCATTCACACTGATCATAAAGAGTGTGATGGCCTGAAACTCAGTCAAGCACCAAACTGCAACCATAACTTCTACACACCCTTTAAACTACCTGGTATTGTAAAAAATTATATTATGCAAAGTGGTAAATGAAGATCAGGAGACGGTTTCATTAACACAATGAGCTCATCAAGAAACATTCATAATTAGTTCATTACACAGACTATGTTATATATCTTTTTTTCAAAATGCAAAGTACCTTTGCATATTACTATGACATACTAGCAAAACTATCCTAGTGGCACATATTGGAATTGACAGTTTTGAATACATAGCAAGGCTGGGGTCAATTCAAAAATAATTGGAATTGATCAATTGGAATTGATCAAACATCCGAAAAAAATCATTTGTATACAGATCTACTGATGTATGAAATAGTCTGCTACAGTCTGTGGTAGTTGCTCTATCAGTCCAATCATTTGAAGGTAAACTTGATAAACTATGGAAAAATCATTCTATAAAAAAATTATTTTACTGCACCACCTATGGACTGTGTCACCTTTAGACGCATGCGCACAGTCCCATAACAATGCTCAAAACAGAGCTGGCACAAGAGGCAGGAATGCCTAATACGAGACAGAAAACGACCTGTAAGAATTCAATTCCGGAATTGGAGCGGGAATTGGAATTAAAACATTTTGAACAAAATGAATTTAAATATTTGTAATTGAAAGATTTTGAATTGTATTGGAATTAAATAAAAAGGAATTGAGGATCTGATATTTTTGTGGTGCTACAAAGGGTATTTTAGAGACAGTTTGGAGTATTGTTTTGTAGGCAACATTTGGTGTTTAATGACCAAGATAATTTGGACAAGGAAGCTGCTGGTCAAACATTACCCAGCAATTATTCAGTGGATGAAACTGATGAATGTGAAGTCAATTAGGCTTGTCCTACTGCTTTGTGTGAATGAGTGCTAACTTGGGACGGTGTTGAGTATTATAACAAAACGTTCGGATGATCTGAGGGTCCTGTGGATATCGGACACATGTAGCAGATTAACTGAGTAGGCCGGTTGTTGAATAGAAAGGATATGGTACATAACAAAGACATTTTTTATTTAATTCGATTTACACTACAGAGAACATACTAAAAACCAGAAATGCTACTGCTGAAATTGCCTAGATAACATTAACAGTCCACCTTCCCAGTGTCACATGCTAAGAAAATAATTATTAGGGCTACCCATGTACTATAGGAGTGAAGCCAGGATGTCTCCAAACAGTCCAAAGTGTAACCAGTTAAAGTACAAAGCTTACCAGTGCAAACATAAGCCCAATGAAGACTGACAACACTTGTAGGTTATAACCAGAATGTGACAACCAAATGTTAGAAAACCATGTAATTATATTTTACCCAGCCAATACTACCCAGTAGCCACTCAGTGGTTTTATATGTTCTTCCTAGCTACTCAATTAGTTTGCAACAGCTTGCCTGTATTGATATTTAAACACTGGTTGATGCATTGAAATAGTTTGATTTAATTGTTTGTCTTATTTCTGCATGCTTCATTACGCTACGTGTCAGTGAGTCAAAAGTCTAAACCATATTAATGTGTTGATCTAGTGTTTCAAAACAATTACTGTTAAATAGGTGATGCTGGAACAAGAGCAGACACAGTAGAAGTCAGACATTTCAATTATGCAGTGAATCCAGCAATGCCTGCATTAAAATGTCACTGAATGAATTCTTTTGGTTTTGGTGGTTACGTGTGTGTGACTGTGTTATATAATTATATAACTACATCAAAAAATAACACGCTGTATCCCTCCGCTGCTTGCACATTAATCGTATAATTAATTTTATGGGTAACTTTTGTCATGTGATTTGGAGCTGGAATTGAATGATTATAGATAGAATTGGAAAAAATGAATTGCTAGAAATTTAATGAAATGCAAGTGAAAGAAATTGAATTGGAATTGAATAAAATGAATTGCAATGTATTGGAATAGAAAGAATGGAATTTACCCCAGCCCTGATGTTATAGTACCTTGATAAGGAGCAAAATGTATTGTAAAAAAAAAAATATCTGGATTACCAATATGAACTCGTAAGAATATCTGCAATCTAGACCTAAGCCATCACAGTTTGTATGAGTGGTTTCTTTCCTGGAAGCCTTGTGGAAGACTTAATTTCAAGGTATAATTATACTTTTGACGCATTTGTTTAATTTATGAATTTATATTGGTTTGGCAGCATTTGCATCTAAAATTAACATTTAATTTGTTTACTTTAAACATTGGGATATTACCTGGTTTTGCATAATATATACACATATTTTATACAATTACATCTTGATCCATGTTGGGGTTTTGCAATTTGCATTATATACACATATTTCACAATTACAACTTTCAAGATCCATTACATTTCCCGATAGATGGATTCTCTTTCACATCAAAGCAGTAAATATTTCATTAAGATAGTATCAGTACCAAAACAGTTCAATGTAATAAAATTTGAACTTTAAAAAATATTTATGATGCAAGACTGCATATTTGTGTAGGAAGTCTAACACGTGTAAATATAGAATAACTAAAGAAGCTGGAAATGTATATTCTACACACACAACAGACATTTCTTGGGGTTGGGTTTCTGACAGTCTTTTATGACACTGTCAGAAACTAGTGACCCTTCACATCTGTCAATCATCCCCAGTTTCCTCACAAGCCATGTATCAAAACTACCCCTATAGTCACACTATACAAGTATAGCAACAGACTTTCCCAGGCACTACTGTGCCAGCCGTTATATTCATGTATGACTGTATGTTTCAATGTCTGGCTCTCTGCACATCACTGCCACAAATGCCACTGTATCAACTCAACCCAACTGAAATGATGAACCAATTGAAATGGCAGACATTAGAACACCGCAGACACACAGCTAGACTCACTATGATGTACAAAATCCAACACAACTTAGTAGACATCCCTCTCAACAAATACACACAGCCAGTGCGTAGCCACTGTGCCACAGAACATCTAGCCGTTGGGCGTAGAGGGCACCCCTTACAACTCAGGATTCAATGCTCCTGACTACAAGCATATAGACTTATAGTGCTCATTCTTCATTTATAAGCACTATAGAACCCTGGAACAAACTCAGTCCAAACAATAAATGCTCCCTCCACCATAGAGGCTTTCAAACAGTGCCTTGAGCGTAACAGCTCTACACTCTACTACAGACCTTAAGGCATAACTCATCGGAACTACTGTTTTTAACATGCACTTTTTAAATATATATTATTACTTATATTTTTTTTATAAACATCACCATTGTTATTAGTTTTTAATCAGCACTAGAACATGCACACACTATCCACGAAGTCGTCATAATTGACGGTAGTGGATTACCGGAAGAAGAACTGTCGCTGTCAGTGTCAGTGACACTCAAACTGACAGAGAGCTGAGCCAGGCCCAGGGACGGTTGGGCGTTGCTGACCAGGTCATTTGAGTCTTAATATAATTGGATAATGCATAATCCACCTCGAAATCCCTTTGATCTTAATGTGGAGATGTGAGAGTAAAGTATTACTTATTGCCGGTCATAATCTTAGTTATTGACATCTTATCCAGGTATCATTCTAGTCTCGGACAGCCAGGCCCAGGGACGTAGGCCGGCCAGTGGCACCGTGTATGATCGCATTGTTATTGTTTATACCTTGCACTGGAAGTCGCAGTACTTCCCAAAGTGGTGAGATCCTGCTCTGAGTGGAGCAGCACTCATTTCGATTTCAGGTACCGTCAACTCATCATAGCTAGGCAGCCAGTCGGCGTTTGTGAACGGCATCTTGCTCGCTCTTACCGACCTTCACACAGGAAACTCGTACCCTTACAGATGCGCGCGCCGCCTATGCATGCAGCGTTGCAGTTATGACGGGCCACTAAATTCGCTCTGTATAGAATATAGGGTAAATAAAGGTTGTTAACATGACCACATTTATGTACAAGTGCATTTACTTTACTAAATTAATGTAACAACAATTTCCCCATACAATATGTATCATGTTTTGTACGTTTAGAAAAAGAAAAAAAAATTGGCGGAAGATTTTCTCTAGATATATTATTTTTTACTTTGTAAAATAAAAAAGGTTTATGAAAAAAATGCTATAGAAAATTAATTGCATGCTACAGAAATTGAAGAGACCAAAAATAAATTGCATAAATTATTAAAAGTAATTACAGAATTTCATCCCCGCTGATTACCGTTTTCAAACACGTTTTCTTTCGCCCTTTTGATATGAATATATCCCTTTAAATAAATTAAGATCATGTAACGTCTACGAAATCATTTATGCAAGTATAATCTGGTATCCGTATAACTTCACGCAGAGAGTAATAAACAACCATCGTTCTGCAGATGTGCTCATCTCGCCGTGGTCAGGATGTCGTTCATGCAGAATGGTTTGACTTCTTACTTATCTGCATAAAACATAACACTGCCATCGATATTTCATTACTATGCATTTAATGTCTTGTGGGTACCAGACAAAGTGACTGTGTATTATTTGTTTTAGGTCTGAGGTCGCTCTTCCGAGCATCGGTCTCGTTGACCAGGTATGTGGGCGATAATACACCAGTACATGAATGTTAGCTAATACAGATTCAGACAGAACGGAACAATGTGTCAAATTTCTCCTCCAAAACAGCACTAAAATGGAGCTATAGTGGCACAAGATTCGAACCTGCATTCTCTTTCTTAGTCGAGAAGCTGAAGTCGACAAGCTAGATTGCATCAGTTGCACATACATAAGTTATGCTGAACATTATAATTGAACTGACAAATCATTTTTTAGATTTGCAAACTGTGATGTCAGTATTTCCATGACATTGGCAATTCTTACACTAGCTGATGACTTGGTAATCTTGCAGATACTGTTTTGGGTATGGCACCATTAAATGGTGAAGGCAAATATTCCTTGAATTTCCTGAATCCAAAAGAATACTTTTGAAGTGTATGAAAGTTTAGAAAAATTAAACAGTGTTCATCGTTAACAACACTTGATCTGAAGCTATTATCGACGTACACTTGATTTACAAAAAAAAATTAATTTGTAGCATTGTCGCACTGTACTAGAAGTGGCAAGTCTACAAGTGGCACCAACAGGTTACATGTTTACCCACTCTGAACTTGGGCTTTGTTTGATATTTTACCTCCCCTGCCTGTACTATTGACACAGTGTAAAACACATTAGATTGTTATTGGCACCCATGTTGTAGGCCTGTCGTGTGCCGCACTTGGGCGCCGGCTGCCACCACGCTCGTGCCCAGCGGCAGTTGCAACTTCCACACGTGCACAACCCTAGGCAAGAGGGCAACACCAAAGGAGCCAACTGGCTGGCCCAAGTACAATGACATTGTGTACCCTCCCCTTATGGAGGGGGAACCCATCAGACCGGCGGTGAGTGCATCTTATGAAGACAGTGAGATGTGCAACAGTAGTATCTAAAACAGCTCTCGGTCATGTCTGTGCTGTGTTGCCTGAGTGACCCAGATCCACAGCATCCACAATCCCTGGTATATTTACAGTTATTATGTACTTACAATTATTATTTACTTTTAGTACGTTTACTAATTGGCACAAGAGTAATATTATTTTGTTGTATATTACTTACAAGTACTACTTTGCCTAATGTATTTATAGTTGACAAGTTTATGTTTCATAATACTTGAAACTTGTTGAAAGTGTACATGACCAAGTTTACTTCATTATACCCTCGGCTGAATACTCCTGGAAATATCAGCTTCCTTCGTAAAGTACCTGTCACCTGTCATACAGGTGCACCCATCACACAGTGACACAGTTGTATAATTAATGCAAGTTTGAAGTCGGCACTGTTATGAACTGTTGTCAGAAAGTGAACCGTGTCCTGAGAACAAACTGTGCTGTACTTTGAACAGCACTGAAATTAACAACTGTTATTCCCAGCAGTGAATCACTTGCATGCTGTTCACATTGTGTTTGCAGGAGATTACACATTACCGAGCTAATATCAAGTACAGTCCTAAGAAGATGTGGTACATCGCTTTCATGGTATGTCCACTGCTTTGTCCAGCAGCTCTCTGTGCTGCCTTTGTGCAAGGAAATGCCTGGATTGTTCTGTTGGTAGCACACAGACTGCAGGGGTAGAACTACCCACTAGTCCGCTAGTCCGTACACTAGTAAAGATAAGGGCGGACTAGTAAACCTGCCTAATAACTAGTCCGGTTGTCTAGTAAAGGTCAATGTGTCATCCAACCCACCCTACATCAATCAATCAAGTCTTTGTAGTCACGGCGACCCTAACCCCAACACATCCACAGGCTGGGGGATGTAGTAACTAAATCCCAAGTCATTAAAACATTGATAAATTGTTGCCAGTGAGCAACTGGCTACAGCAGCTTCCTTTTCTGATAAATGATGACATAGCCACCAGCTATGAACTTGTCTGGGCACTATTTGTAAGATTAACTGTTCTTTGATGTCTATAATTTTCTCGTGTGATATTTTTATTTTCCAGTGTTACAGTCCAGTAGAGCATTTTTCCATATAGAAAATTAATAATGGTAGGGTGATACTGCTGGCCAATGAGTGCAATCGGCATTCTTTTTCAATTGCACAGTTTTTAATACAGATCATATCTTCACTTTTTAATTAATTACTTTTGTTATTTCTGTATTATTTCTTTGGTACCTTTATGAAAAGTACATTGTTATTTAAATTTTAACTGGGGTTGCAATATGGTAATCTTATACTCAACTGGCCTAAATTATTACGGCTTTTTAAACCCATTTTTTTCACCTTATATCGATGTGTATGTGTTCGCAATGTGATTCTACATCACTTCCGGTACAAAGAATTAAAATAAAATAATTTGTGTTTTAGAACAATTTAAACAGCTCACGCCTCCGTGGTTCTGGTGCCTCTGGGAGGTGCCTATAGCCCGCGCCATATTTGCAGCGGTGACATCGCGTTGTTTACTTCGACTCAGCGTGTTTAAATTGTTGTAAAACACTAATTAAAGCAATTAAATCTGACTTATTTGTACCGGAAGTGATGTAGAATCACATTGCGAACACATACACATTGATATAACGTGAAAAAACGGTTTCAAAAGGCCGTAATAACTTAGGCCAGTTAAGTATAAGATTACCGTAATATGTACTATTTTTTTAATAAATTTCGATTGTTTATTTTTATTTTTGCGGACTAGTAAACCTTTTGGCGGACTAGTAAACTTTTGACTTTACTAGTCCCGCTGTCTAGTAAAATAAATGCTGAAGTTGTACCCCTGCCACTGTGTATCATAGTCACATTGTTTCACACCAAACATTAAATAAAATTAATAAAATATATATATATATATATGCACCTGTAAACATTATGTACGCACCAGCATTTCACTGGTTTTAAGTATGGTGTACTCTGTCATGTTTTTTGTTTGTATGGAAGAACCAGTTTGGAAAAGCCACATACATAGTTACTACCCTGTTTTACTTCTGTTTTGATGTATTAGACTATATTTTTTGTATAATAGTACTCTTGTGAAGGATATGCACAATATCCAATGGCATCATGTTACATACTGTATTTGTCATGCTGTCAAGTAGCAAAGTATTGAAATAAAACATAGAAGTACAGATGATGTTTCTCATCCACAGTTTCTCATGTTTCAGATCCGTGGCATGTCTATAGACGAGGCACTGAAGCAGTTGTCATTTGTTGAAAGGAAAGGTTCAGCAGTTGTCAAAGAGGTCGGTTCACTGCATTTTTCTTGTTCACCTCTCAGTCTTGGAATTATTAACGTCTTTGAAATTTAGTTTTACTTCTACTTAATCTTATGTTGTAGTAGCTTGGTTTATATTCTTCAGAAGTTTGTTGTCATTTTGTGGCAACGTCACTGGTTTGTGTGAGACCAGGACAAGTTGTAGCAGTATTAGGCATTGTCTGTGCACAGTTTAAACATCAGATCTGTAGTACAGCCTGCATGTCAGTGTATATAGCAGCAGTATATTTTGAATGTATGTCGTTAAAAACACCCAATTCATTCAGACTGTTATGACCAGTTTCACTGATTGAAGTTTTTTGTGTGTGAATTCTTAAAACAATATATAAAGTCAATTTAATAGAAGAGTTACTTTTCAAACAAATAAGCAGCCATAGAGATAATTGACTTTGATTGTTATATCTGGTAAGTTGCACAAGTTGGTTGCAAATATTTATAAACCAGACAACGTTTATTACTCAAACAAATTGGCGACGATTGACAAAACGTTTACATAGTTTCATAGTTTACCCAGTGGTTTCATTTAAAACAAGGTTCGAAAAAATGGGGGGGTGACATTTAAGCACAAGAAAGACGTTTGTTTACTAATCCACCTGTCACCCATGTGTTTCTGTAGGTGCTGCTTGAAGCCCAAGAAATGGCCGTAAAAGAACATAATGTCGAGTACAAGTCAAATCTGTGGGTTGGTACGTACAATCAGCCAACCACCGGTTGTGTTAATCATATTTTTGTTGTACCTATTATGGGTTGATACAATATTATGCAAGTTTCTGGATAAGATTAATGATGCATGTTAGTCAAAAATGCCATATCTCTAACATATCAGAACAATATTGTCAACACGTACTTTGTGAGAAGGTAACGTTATGAAACTAATTTATATATGATGCCTAGTCAAGTGTATGTTAATGTACACAATTATGATATCAGCTTAGATCTTCCAGCATCATCATTGTGATTTATGTGTAAAAATAACAATGCTACAATATTACTTTTAAAGTAACACTGTTTCAAGTCTGAAAAAATATTTGAGTCGAGAGAAAGATAACGCTTTTTTCGGATCATATTATAACTGGGAATAAACTGGTGCCATTACTCCCAGGAAGTAAACAGTTCAATCCAAGGTTCACGCGATTTGACATGTGTGATGCTACAGACTAGCTCGGTAGGATGTTGAAACAAGATGGCTTATTATACAACTAATAAATGTATTAGTTGTATACCACGGAATCTTGTTTTACTATAGTATTCTGCCAACTTGATGAACATTTTCGCAAATGGTTTGGTATGATTTAGCAAGTGTCTGATGGTGGGGTTGTTGGTGTCTTGCAGCGGACTCGATGGCCCTGAATGCTCACTTCATCAAGGGAGCGAGACGACACGCCCGCGGCCGATACGGCCACATCAGCTACAGATACACTCACTACTTGGTGCGCCTGGCTGAAGGAACACCTCCCAAACACTACTACGAACCTAAGCCAAGTGGCTCGGAGAAGATGCAGGAGTATCTTGAGAAGCTGCGGAACAGACGCATTGTTAGAGCATTATAGGGGATGACATCACAGTCCAGGCCTAAGTTCAGTGAGATACGCCCAGAAAGCAGGACACTCATTAAAAATACACTTGTGATGATGCATGACCAAGACACTTTTTGATAAGTATTATACTCCATAATGTAGAATTTATTTTCTGGTTAAAATGAAAACTTAATAAATGTATTCATCATGAAGTGTTATATGGAAAGTAGGCTTGGTTATTTAGGAGAGTTACAAGGAGTATCATCATGTCAACAATTGGATCAACACATTGTTTTTGATCAAATAGATTGTTATTTTCTAGTGAAAGTTCCGCCAAATGCTTTTCACTGTGTGATTCACGTGTTTAGTTGCTGGATCAAGAATTGTACAATATCAGTAATAAAAACTGCTATGTTGGTGTGTGATATTTGTTCAGTTTCTGTGCTGTTTTTATTTATGTTATAATTATTACCAAGAAGTGTTCATATAAATGGTAAGCTCTAGCACACCACCCTGTCCTCACTTCACACGTTACTTCATGCCAGACCTGTTTAGTAGGGTGCAATGGCTCAGAGGTAGAGCTTCGGCCTCTTGACTAAGAGAACCCGGATTTGAATCCTGTGCTGTGGTGTTAAAACCTTGGGAAAGTTTTCACTCCACTGGGAATGGCAGATATGTGTATGAGCAGTCTTCATGCATTAATTATAGCATATGGCTTCCCAGAGAAGTTGAGCTGGTGTTTGTATTGGTCTGCCAGGCAAGTAAAATGTAAAAGCGCTTTGAGCAATCCTGAGGACCGGATACTGTGCTATATAAGAACTTTTTAGTGGAATATTGTCTTGACTTCTCCAAGAAGCCACATTGCATGAAGACTTCAATACACAAATCGTCAACACTGTCTGGAGCCAGGTTCTCGTTCCTACAGCAGTGTGAATGGGTGCAATGTGTGGTAAGATGGCACATTGTTTAAACTCGAGTTCTCTTGATTCAGACTGATCCTCTAAACGCTCCTGTGCATTTATCGAATCCATTTCCATCTTGTGTTGTTCACTTTCACTTTCACTCTCATCTTCTCTTCTCTGGTTTCGTTTTGGCCGTCTGATGTTCAGTGTTTTTAAAAACAGTTTAAACTTAAAGTGTCCTGTGTGACTGCAACAGTCTCCAACTGATATACATGTACATGCTAGCTGCTATCCCTCAAGCTTCAATATATTCAACTGTCTTGTTTTTTGTCTGAATAATATTAAATTACTAGGTTATTCATGTGCTGTGTACTTCCTGGTCACATAAGCCAACTGTTTCTAAGTATACAAAATGGTCAACTTGCGTGATCCAACAGACTTGGGTGTAATGATGTAATGTAAATGTGAAAGCTGGAGCATGGAAAAATAAGTGAAGATCGACTGTTACATATATCAATATTTGAAACAAAGTTGAGTGATGGAGTAGCTGGATTACGTACCATTCTTACTAAAGCAGTTTCATGAATATATATATTATATGTATATACATGTATTGGTGTATATTATCTGAAGAATGTATTCACACTAAAACAAAATGTAAGCAGAAAGTTTAATACTAATTACAGCTTGTATGCTGCTCTTTTTTATTACTTGACAAAGGTGTGTTGACTTGTCTTAGTTGTTGAATATGTTTGCATGTTGTGTGAGCATTCACTCAAAACACAACTGGAAATTAGGTTTGTGGGTGTTATTTAAAAAGGTTCCCCAAAACCCAGTTGGCCTAGTGGTGCAGAATTATTCAAATAAATAATTCAATTTAAACCTTCTAAACAGTCATTCCTGTTTCCGAGCTCCCCAAGAGATGTAGGCATGTAGTTGCTAGGAGGTGTTTAATTAACCTCAAAGAGTGGGTGATGCTTTGGTGAGTTTATCTCAAAGGTTTTCAATGTTTCTTGTTGATTCTGCAGGAGTTTTACTTAATTGCAGATGTAATATACAAGAGTATAATTAACACCTCTGCTGATTAACCATGAAATTAACATGGCAAACATATTGAGGAGCTCAGCTGGTGCCTCTGCATTTTTCTGTCTGACAGAATGGTGGCACACAAAGGCAAGATGGGCATTTTCACTGTGTTCAGGGACTTTAGTAGTATTGCCCTTAGTAAAAATGATGTAGAGAGAATTTATGTTCTACCAGCCCAATATAAATTAACGATCCTCATTAGGTGCTTCCGATCGAGTTATCTACTGTGTATGAAGTAAACACCACCACCAGTGTTGTAGTAAAGCCTTCTCTACTGCTGTACCTCAGCTGCTGAACAGTATTTTCCGTGAGATATAAAAATTACCTTTGAACAGGGTATATCTTGAGTCTACATGACACTTAAAAAGTGTTCTCATTATTATTTATAATTATATTCTATAGAATTTTTGCACTTTTTCATTTTTAGAATGTAATATTATTGTACTATGCTATTTTTGTAGAATTCAGTTACATAATTAAGTGGCCAGAAAGATAGTGTATAGTTAAATAAGCTATTCTATAAAATGCTATAGAAAATTCAAGTGGATACAATTTCAACAGGATTATAATAATTTCTATATATTTTGCCAAGAATGGAGATTCCACTTTTGTTGAGCGACTTAACCAAAAATATCATTAACATTCACTAAATTGCTAAGGGATTCAGCTATCGTACCGTCCCATGTTTCACAGGCTTATTGTGTAGAAGCACATTTTTATAAGAATATTTTCTATGTCCCATATTGGTCGGTAGGTGTCGCGATTGAAAATTGAAACTAGTTCCGGTTGCTCTGCGCCCGATTTCTACTTTATAGCGGCTTCGACGTCAAGAGGCTACAAACAGGAATTGGTTTCCCATGTCATCTTAGCAATTACGTTACCTTCACTGTAACCGCATATAAAATATTAACAGGTCTGCTGTAGACCCGTGATGGCGAACTATCACCAGTTCGCAAAATAACGCCTATGGCAGTTCACATGCGTCAAACGGAGAAGGACCTTTCGAGTTTTATGCCCGACAAGGGAAATTCCAATATGGCTGCTAGTGTTGAGGTGTTTGCTCAAAACAAACCAATTGAGGTCCAGGTATGTGCAGTTTATGGGTACACATTGAAGTATAGCTGTTTACAACAGGAACCTACCAGTATTATCAACTTAGTTACATATGTTTTATTACATAGGTCTAAGTACTAGTCAGTGGAGAGGCTGCTGTCACGGATGTTTTGCCCCCCACCAGGACTAGGTCCAGGCCAAAATATAATGACTAACTCGCTGTCAGACTCTGGAGACATATGCCAAGGTTCACGGACGACATGTATAATGAATGACCTATCTAAATTAACTACCTTTTGTAATTGTATGGAAGAATGGGCCAAGCATACATGTTTAAAACAGGCTCATTTCTATGCACAAAAAACTCCTGATTTGACCCTTTCATGGTCAGAATGCCCTTTTGTGGCCAGAACGCATGAATTCCGCTTAGTACAGAGACACATTTAAACTGGGTACCGCAAAACGGTGTCATCAAACAATTGCAGTTTCTTTTGGTAGTTCGCACGTAATAATATTGAAGTTTCACTGGCATGTGTCAAAATTTCAAAATGCAGGCAATTTCCGTGGCTATATAGCGACAGTTGCCATGCGGTTTTGTAGTCGAATTCTGCATTGTGGTTCATTTCCGGTACTACTTGTCATGATCATCGCACAGTAAATATATTTTCAGCCAATGAGATTAAATTCTAACATTTGCTGCGAGGGTGAATACAAATGGAAGTACAAAAACAATGTGCTAAATAGTGATTTCTATGATTAAATGCTAACTTTTCAGCGGTTTATTTTTTATAAACAAATATTGATGTGGGTGTTTTTTTTAGCTCCTTTGTAACTATTGAAGTTGTCATTATGTCTAACTTCTGTAAATCAGGCTGACAACATTTTTGTATCGAGTTTGTAATGAACGCTGTCATCAACAGGGAACATTTTGCAGTACGATTACATATTTGAAATATAATACTGACCTAATTATTCTGCTGGGATGATCGAAGAATGCCATTTTGTATAAAATATAGAAAATACACCCAATAACAACAACACAAATATTTCAGTTTTGTATACCGTGGACATGTAATTACTTGTAGTTGTACAAGTATTAATAACAAATATTTTATTAAAACAAGTTGTTGAATTTTTTTCATTGTTTTAATCTTGTCACACTTTGATAATTCATGTTTGGGTAATAAAGTTACATATCTGGCACATAATTGGCTGTTTACACAAGAATTAGTACTATAAATGTAGTGAAGTTTATTTTAAACGGACCACAATTTATTTATTTGTATTTGTGCAACTCAAGTATAGCAGTAATAGCACATGGTATGGTCACAACACAATCTCTCGATTTAATAGAATTCAGTAGCAGGTATATATCTCCAATAATCTGGCCTTGAGAGGGTTAATTCATCCACACCATGAACATGATATTACACAAGTTTTATCGTCATGTGAAATATTACTAATTTTGTTCTGTTCAAGTTGTTGTTTTGTTACTAAATATTTATAGTATAATAAGTATGTGTCATACCACTGATACAGTTAATGCAATTTAGAATCACAGGCATACAAGATGATGATGATATGCATTTTGAAATAATTTCCATTTAAGATACTATGCTCTAGTATATCAATTTGATAAACTTATGAGTTTCCCATATTTTCTGACTTGCAGGACAGCCATGAGGAGGCAGACAAGGGCAGCGGGGAGAAAGAAGATGGGAGTGAGAAGGATAAAGTTGTCTCAGGCACTGATGAAGTAGATGAAGAATCTCCCCAGGTAATAGTCATACAATGTATCTGTTGTATATGTCAGCTTAAAATAGCAGTTTCAGCGTAGTTGTGCAAAAAATCAATATAGTCGATTATGATTATGTGTAACATCCTGAGAGGTTTGTAAAAATACTATCTATACTGAACCAGGCAGGGTTCCAAGAATTACTTGTAAACTTGTCTTTAGTATTTGTTAGCAGTAAATGTTTCAGCTCAGCTGTTCAGTGTTTAGTCATTTGTGATAAAAAAAACATGTTTTGCTATTTGTGCTGGTGTGCCCCCCACTAGTCTGTATCGCGAAATATTGTAACATTGCAAAACAAACACAGTAAATTTATTGCACAGTTCGCAATAAGCTTGATTTACTACAGCAGGGTTCGCACGGGGCATGGAAATCCTTGAATAGCATGGAATTTCATTAGTTCAAAATCAAGGCCTTGAAAGCATGGAATTTTATAAAATAGCATGGAAAACCTGGAATTTTTTGTTTTCAAGAATAAAATGGCAGACGGGCCGCGAACCACTATAAGTTTCTTACATTCCCCCAGGTGGCACCACTTGTTTAATACCTAGCGGACAAAGATAGAACCGTCGAAAAACCCGTGATTTGGGTAAAGTGAAACCCGTTTTTGTGGCCGGTTGCCTCTGCGTCTTTTTGAGTGTATTGTAAATACAGTAATTATCAGTGGGAACATTTAATACTGTGAGAAAGGAGGCTAATTATGGGGGAAATCGCGGTTTCAAGACCATTTGCTTCAGCGGCCAGAGTTTACTGGTTGACTACGTCGTGATTCTAAGGACGTATTTCGCGCGTCATGTCGCGTGTGTCAACGAAGTTTCGACATGGGCGAAGGTGCCATGAAAAGTCACGGCGGCGGCGTAAAGCGATATAGCCAACATGAAAACATCTACCTGGGGTAGTTCTGACTGAGACACTGAATGAACGTGAAGTTTACTGAACTGAAGTTTACTAAACAATCTGTTTATCGCAAATTCCATGTGCACGCGCAGTGACACATGCACCGCTGCGCTTGCGACTGGCACAAATCGGAGTGCTATTTTGGTTTCAAAATGCAATATTTGTGAAATATAAATATACCTGGATATGCTGATTGATCATGTCTAGGATTAGAGTTTGGGTAAGGTATCCAATATAGGCATATATGTAGTTATAATGGGAAAATCGAGGTGGGTCCGACTTCTGCATAAGTGCCTTGTTTTTATTCAATAAAGTTTGATTTCTTGAAATAAATAAAACTCAATATTGTCTGTTTACTTTGAAGTTTGTAATTATAATATATGTACTATTACTATTAGAACTTTAAGATATTATAATGAATTGATTGACGTTTACTATAGTATTAACATGTACGAACAGTATTGATGAGTAACGTAATTTAATAGATTATATAATATAAATATACTATGGAAATGTTACTAAGCTAACTGAATTCACAGTTGCTGTCCTGGGTTAGTTCAATAAATGGATGTAAAATTAAGCAGTGTACATTCTGCATCTATTGTGGTCAGTGTACTTGTAAGTCGATAATTAGTTAGCATGGAAATTGTATTGAGAGAGAGCATGGAAAAGCATGGAAATGGCATGGAATTTTATAGTTGCTGAAGTGTATGAACCCTGCTACAGGAATGCAGTTATGACTTTGTAACTACTAATGCAACTTTTTTTGACAAAAATCAACACATGCTATCATGATAATAAAGAAATATACAATTATTTTAATTAAGTTTTATTAATATTAAAATAAACAGTGATATTTGTGCTATTTATACAGCAATGTATTCAAACAGAAATTGTCCCCGAATTCTTTATTTCTGAATACATGTACAGTACTATATGAGTTAATGTTATTATTATGCATTCTGTAAATGTCAGTATGCCATCTCACATATATGCAGTTTTTAATAGTATTATAATAACCCTAATTCCAAGATTGATACATTTCTGGTGTGACCCATTAACTATGTATGCAACTAAATGACATGTGACAGCAGGGCCTCACCCATGATCAACTTTTTGTCTGTCCAAGTTTTATTCAACGTACCATGAAGTGCGATCGACACATAGAACACACACAATACAGCAAATAGTCGGCACCTGAACATTTTTTAAAAATCATTACTAGGCTTGAAGTAAATGTAAAATTGTACCAATTACAAAAATGGAACTGGACATCCTTGATAGCTGGTCAGAGTCATAAAATCATCAACATCACAGCTTCTGTGAAACTGAAAGTGTGTTGACTAAATTGACAACAGTTTTGTACATTAACAAGTTCCAAAGAACACATTTGATCTATGAGTACTGAGTATATTTCTTACAAGGAGAGTAAAGTTATGAGGCCGTTGAAGATGGTTAATTTTGTCTGTTTGTTTGTTATTTGGAAAACAAT
The DNA here is from genome assembly GCA_964017155.1 of Oasisia sp. SBJ-2009. Classification (NCBI taxonomy): domain Eukaryota; kingdom Metazoa; phylum Annelida; class Polychaeta; order Sabellida; family Siboglinidae; genus Oasisia; species Oasisia sp. SBJ-2009. The sequence goes on from OZ024855.1 coordinate 3,443,916, forward strand.
TTGTTGAGTTTGAGTGTAATTGTTTCCAAGTTCTAACTAGCATTCTAAATTGCTGGTAACCCGGAGCCAAAACAGACAAATATTTCATCATGCTGGTAATTTTGAGAAAGTGTTGGTCCATACGACTGGCAGATTTGTTTATCAAATAATGCCATTAGTGATATTTATATACTTCTGAAAAACAATTTAATATACATCTGGAATAAAAACAAGTTGGCAGAAAGAGTAAACATTTTAGTTGACGATTAGCCAATAGATCGGTTTAGGTTTGTACGTTTGAATAACGGATTATGTTCTAAAGTCTATACCCAGAGCACTTGTCTCGGGAGAAGAATGTGTGTTGTTTCTTGCAGCCTTTCTTGGGTGTTTAAGGCAAGTTAGAATACACTTCCTGACAGATTAAATCGACAGAAAACGTTACTACATTTCACTGTCATCCAATTGTTGACGACCTTTGCACTGCCCTTGACTATGAGAATGCTGAATCCACTGGTTTTGTTGCGCCTCTGAGCTTGGATTCTGAGAATATTGGCGCCACAGAAGTTAAGTTCCTGCTTCAAAATATTTATTTGCTCTGAAATTTTGAGACATATCTGGGTCTATTTACAGTTACCTTACTTACTTACTTAAGCCTTTTCGCTCGCTCGGAGCATAGGCCATCGACCTAGGAATGCCACCATTTTCTGTCTGTGGCCATCTTCTCCATTTCTCTCCTGGTGTACCCCATCTCTTTTGTATCTTTTTCTGTGTCACTCTGCCAGGTGTTTCGTGGCCTTCCTCTTCCCTGGGGGGTTCCATGTGATGGCTTGACGGGTGATTGTTTCTGGTGGTTTCCTTAGTGTATGACTGTATGTCCTATCCACCTCCATTTTCTCTTCTTTATTTCATTTTCTATGGGTAGTTGCTTGGTTGTTTTCCAGAGTGTGGTGTTGGGTACCTTGTCTGTCCACTTCAGGTGTAGTATTCTGCGCAGGCATTTGTTGATGAAGGTTACCTTACATCCTCTAAAATACCTCGATACATGTACAGTTATGAATCAGGTCCAAGACACTAATTACCCAAACTTATTAAAGTCAATATATACCTTCTTTCATGATATTCAAGCCATTTCAAAACAACTTCTTAGCTGCAGACATGGGGTCAAATACATTGAAATGTATTTAAATACAAATACTTTTGAGGGATTCAAATACAAATACTTTTAAATGCAAATGTATTTAAATTAGTGCTGGTTCGATACAAAAAATATCGAAGTATCGCGATACTTGCAAAAGTTCGATACCGATATTTAGTGGTATCGTAATAGTTCGATATTTTTGGTATCGAACGCCCACTATACGATACCTACGATATTTCGATACTCGACATCGAGTCCATTCGACGAAGTCGATGCGAAGGCGCAACATCATTGTTGATGACGACGTTGTTTACGGGAGCTATCACTACAGCGCTTCGCAGCCTTAGGCGTGGTTGTAACATAAATATAATATAACATAAAATGTGAATTGTTTTCTAAAACTTTATTGTAGAATTAGTCTCTATAATAACTGTTTTCTGTGTGCTATCTTAGCGTAGCCTATCGCCGTAGGTCAGACTTCGCTTAGCCTCGTTACCCAAACCAAAGTTCGCATGTGACGCTCTCGTTTGGTGGCAGTACCATGCCATCTTTCTCCCTACTTTATTTACGGTTACGCGTACAAAAACACACATCCTATAGTATTTGTATTGAGTGTTTATTGCACACACTAGTATTTATGAAACTAGTTTAATAATAATATTATTAATTTAAATATTTATTCGAGCCCGATGCGGAGGTTATGTTTATCCGGGGTCCGTTTGGTGGCGCCACCATTTGCTGTACACGATGCCCACAACCAAGGCGAACGACAACAAGTCGCAACGTTCATCGCTAATAATTTGGCAGTTTTCCAACAAAGAGTGCTAGCTGTGCTAGAGGCGTCTCAAAGATAGCGGGGGAAATACATCGAATTTGACGAAACATGTCACCATTCAAGAAGCTACCAAAACGTGATGATCAACTTTCATCGTATGGCGACGTGGTGGACGTGGACAACGTCGCATTGCCGTATTCTATCGAAATATTCGACAGTGAGCTAGCAATGGACATCTAGTTACAGTCGAAGCGAATCGCCATCGGTTGCCGAATCTACTAAGTAACTGCGGCAAACATCGCCAAGAAGTGACATACGCGACGTGACTGATTAACGATGACGATGTGCTTACTGCATCTACTGTAACTCTCACTTACACTGTGACACTGCCAGTCACTGGCACTGGCCAAACAGATTCACCACTGCCAGAGCCAGAGGTAGAGGAAGAAACTGACCGGTTCTTGAAAACAGTTGCAAAAACATTATGGGGCTTGTTATGTGTACTTGATAATGTGGTAATTTAAGTTTAAAAAAAAAACTTGGTGTGAACTGGGAAGTGCAATTGTAATTTGTATTAATATTTTTTCTATTATTAAGTAGTGTTATTTTATGATAATCGTCTATACAGTTTTGATGTTAAATCACAATTATCTTTATGATACAATTAATTATAAAACAGTTATAACAGTGAGTGTGCAGCTGTGCTGGCAGTGGCACTATTATAAGTGATAGGTGTATTTATATTTAATATAATAATAACATAGTATTTGTATGTTATGTTTCAGCTGTATTTGTTGATGGTCACTTTAGGAGACACATTGAATTGAAATGAAACTGCTATATTATAGTGTATTTACAAACAGCTGGGGTGAAGTACTGTTATTAATTTAAAATAATTCAGTGCAATTGATGAATTTATTTGTCACTAGGTATTTTATTGCAGTTGTCTTTTTTGTTTTTATTTTATATTATAGTTACCTTTTAGTTTTACAATAATAATCAATTATATTGAAACTGTTATTTGTTTACTTACATAAAATGAAAATTGCATTTTAATCATTGTTTGCATGACTATAAAATTATCACATATTTCCCTACTTGTAAGTGAAAAATTGTGTGTGTTTCTGTGGCATTAGTCTAAGTGGATAGTAGTGTGTTTCTTTGGAGATCTCTACTGTACTGAATTACACTTACAAGGTAAATTTTGAGTATCGAATAAAAATCTGGTATCGATTGATATCGAAGAATTCTGGTATCGAACCAGCAATATATCGATCGGTATCGAAGAATTCTGGTATCGAACAAGCACAACTTCTGTTGCATACTGTTTCTACTGGGAACTGTTTTTATGTGAATATTAGACTTACAACGTAAGTATCGAGTATCGAACAAAATTCAGCTATATCAATCGTTATCGAACAAAACCTGGTATCGAACCAACACTAGTTTGCACGACTATAAAATTATCACATATTTCCCTACTTGTAAGTGAAAAATTGTGTGTCTTTCTGTGGCATTAGTCTAAGTGGATAGTAGTGTGTTTCTTTGGAGATCTCTACTGTACTGAATTACACTTACAAGTTAAATTTTGAGTATCGAATAAAAATCTGGTATCGATTGATATCGAAGAATTCTGGTATCGAACCAGCAATATATCGATCGGTATCGAAGAATTCTGGTATCGAACCAGCACTACTTCTGTTGCATACTGTTTCTACTGGGAACTGTGTTCTATGTGAATATTAGACTTACAACGTAAGTATCGAGTATCGAACAAAATTCAGGTATCGATCGGTATCGAACAAAACCTGGTATCGAACCAGCACTAATTAAAATACAAATACTTTTGAAAAGTATTTCAAATACTTTTTCAAATACTTTTTATTCTTCCACATTTTCAGGAATGTCGAAAAATGAAAATATCAGCGACTGCTGCTTCGTGGGCTTGCCTGCCATGGTCGTAGGTTCATAGGTAACTAACATGCAGTTACAACACATCTACCCTCTATGATTCAAAGATACCACCTGACTTGAGAAGCCACCACCTTCTCTTAAGCAACAGGCTACAGGTGAAGCAAATATTTGAAACAATAGCTGGTCACCACATCTGGCAGTCACCAGGCAGTTCAGTTTCATTAACTGGACCATGAAAACACTTGTTGCTAACTACATCACAGTGACAACTGACAAGTGAGGCAGTGGCTTCTTGTAACAAGCCTTCTTATACAGTGGTCTCAAAGGTCCACTGCCTCAATGACTGCTCATATGATGGCTTAATTGCCTTTACTAGGCCGTAATTCCTGAGTAAATTGCCACAAGACACAGTACAGTTACTTGAGTTTTAATAATTCAACAAGAACTATTTAAAATTGCAATTAGTATACACATTTGAAAAAGTATTGGGAAAAGTATTTGAAATATCAAATACTTTAGGAAAGTATACAAATACAAATACTTTCAATTCCTAAATGTCAAATACAAATACTTTTAAAAAAGTATTTAAATACTTACAAATACAAATGTATTTGACCCACATGTCTGCTTAGCTGTAATTATTTTCAGCACTGCTACTTCATAAAACCAACAAAATGAACAATGAACATACTTTAGAAGGGCATTCAGTGGAAAATAACCTTGCCTGACAACTAGTCCTATGTTTATATGGGATGGGCCTGTTTGCTAAACAGTCAGTCCTGGTCAGCTTGTGTTACTAGGGCCTGTTGTGTTTAATTGATTAAATGTGTCTCATGGCTGTGTCCTCAAGTGTGACACCCACTTAGTGATCACATCCTACTGTGGTTTACTCAGTACTGAGTCTGTAGTCAGTAGATCTACAGACATAGACCGTCATTTGGATGGGTAAAATGCATTGTGGATGGGTAAAAATAATGAGCAAAAAGGGTCATCCAAAATGATCGATATTGTCTGTTATACTTTGAAAATTGGTGTAACATGTATGTTTGTAGTTTGTTTTAGATCATAACACACATTTTGATTAGCTTGTAAAAGCCTTGCATGTGTGGTGTGTACTAACAAAACAATCATTCTGCATAAAGCCCTGTCTGCCTGTGTGACAATGAATGTCAGTGCAGTAGAAACACTAAACCCACATTCCTCTTGTTGAACCGAGCACATGTTATTGGCATAACAGGGTAGACCTTTGTGTACAGCGACATGGTAATAATTGTATGGTGCACATAGAAACACAGATACCATCTGACACAACTGTCTGGTCATCTGATGTGTGTATTAGCTACTACAAGCTACATAGTATTGGTGGTAAATAAGGTCACTGTTAATTCATTTGGTGACCTTATTAGTAGATCCAGTGAACATGGACACCTTTGGTGTATGTGTGTTGGACAAGCAAGAAGATAGGATTAATAATATAAAAACAACATTCTTAGAGTGTAAGAACTGCGCTCAAGCTGTTTGTTTAGAAGTAGTGATACGTTAAGTTAGAATTACAAAGCACATAATAATTTTGTTCTAATGTGGTCAGGTCTGGGCAGGCCAAACAGTAGGCAAAGTAAACATGTAGCAGCTGCACAGAATGTTAACATAAACACTGTTTTAAACATTATTTTTAACACATGTATATTGTGGAAGATCCGAATAATTAATAAACCAATACACAATGTTAATTAGTCGTTAACCCACCCAAGCGAGCCACATTACTGTTAAGAACAGTGTGACTATTGTCCGTTCACCTCTGGCAAGCATCAACCGTGAATGTTGATTAGACATAAAAACAACCTGACTATGCATGGCTTTAGCATTTACAAGGCCGATATGCATCGTAATGGTGGTCCTGCCTGGGTAACTGATGGTGACATTTGCATCACAGATGTTATCAGTTGGCCACATTCATTATTTAACTGGGCCTTTCCAATCACTGGAGCAGTCATGATAGATCTAAGATGTACTTTATAGGTTTTTGCCGCTGCCACGCTGTGTTATAAATACGTGACATGGGTTAAACAGTGACACTTTGTGTTACATCACTTACATGAAAGAATGTAAACATGTTGTGCTCTTAATTTCAATTTATTCATCATTCATCTTCATTCGCAACATTTTTTGCCAAAAAAATAGTTAATTTGTCAATATTGTAGATATCATGGTCAGTCTCGTTGTTTCAGGTAACAAAGGGGTTTAAATATTCTTCAATCTCAATGTGTTTTTTGGGGAATTTATTTGCAGTATAGTGTTATTTTGACACCAAAGCTTATTTGGACCACATGCCTCTTTGTACCAGAAATGGTGACGTGAATAGATACATTTAAAATATTACATTACAGTGCAAGATATGCACAAAATAGTATTCAGCAAGAAACCAGATAACTAGATGGGTGCACATACGTTGATAATTGACATTAGAAAATATATTAGTCTTGTTTTTGAAACTTTCAGAGACATTATGAATGTCTGCTTATATCCCAATTTTCATGACATGCTAAACATGGTTTGCTAACAAGCAAACCATGTTTGCTTGTTAGCAAAGTACAAAAGAGCAATGTATTTAATGGATGCACACAATACCAGTGTGAAACGTGCATCTGGCAGCCTGTTCTTGCGGACTATGAAATGGTTACTGTGGTGTGGTTGATTACTATTCTATACACATTCCACCTTACATTGGGTTACTCCACTTTTGCTACTGTGGAATTGTCCTCTCAACTTACTGCTGTTTAAATGTGACTCTCAGTGTGTCGCCGGCTGTCCCTGGGGGAAGGCATTATGCCATCTGATTGCTAGCTTACACTACAGTAGTGGCTAATTGACATCCGTATAAAGAGCAGATTGTTTTGTGGGGATATCGCTAGAAATGTAGAATTTTTTCCGTTGAATCAGCCATATCTGAGTAGATAAAACTATTTAAAAATTAACAAGGGAATTCAGAGGTTGTATGTATTTGATGCTATACAATTACAATTCCACTGGGACAGTCAGACTGCACATGTACACTAAGTCTTTTGGGTAATGTGATTGGAATTGATTTTCCGGGAGACCAAATTTACATTTTGACGAGAATTCCCATGGGCCTAAGCCGTTTTAAGAACATCCCTTATGTAATTTTGCGCGCGACGCTGGAAAATGTTAACACGACCGCCGATGAAAAATAAATAGTGATCCGTGTGCTGATCGATTGTGTGGACACACTCGCGCAGTTAAATGGATACTATAGTGCCCCCGTTCTTAATTGATTGATTGTCATGCCTGTATCGTTTTACATTTATCTTCATTCTGCCGCGCGCTCTATGTCAGAGTGTTTGCACACGCAGCGGGGTAGTATGTGCACGCATGCGTGTGTGCGCTGAGCTGGCGGTACAGACTGATGCATGGGGCAGCACAAGTGACTGCAGCAGCAGCGGCGGCAGCGGCTATATAATACTACCTACATGTGATCATGATTGCTATCACTCGTGTATGACTACGCCAGCCGATCAGAGGCTCCATAGCCAGTGTCAGTAGCGGTGCCCTCAAACAGCACACTAGTCGTGAAGCTCTGGTCAGCGAGATGGATGCTGATTCGGCCAGTGGTCAGGTCGTTGTTTACTACGGCACGTGTGGGCTGTTCGCCATGCAGAAGGTGAAGGTTCTGTGGGCAGATGGGGCCATGAAGGTAATTAGCTCTCTTAACGACTGTACACCTCCAGTGGCAGGCTTGACAGTCAGAACTTGAGTGTGAGTGTTTGTAATTAATGACAGTCACTGTTGTGAATCTGGGGCCACATTCAAAGTGGCTACACAGTATACTGCTTAGAACCACAACTCTTTATACTTTCATAGACTTGTTCATGTCTGACAAAAGTCTGAGGTTAGACTGGGCACTGTCAAGTGACACCAGTCTGTGGTCAGAATGAGATTAGTCTGAGCATCCTGGGGTTAGGTTGGATACGTGTAACATCAGTCGGTTCATTTTACATCACTCATTTTTATTCGGTCCTATCTTTTTGGATTTTAATTCCAACCATACTGCGGGGATTCCTGACTAATTTTTCATTGAAAGATCATCTTCTAAATATGCTTTGTTTAAAACAAATAGATATAGTTGCAGTTTAACTCAGAATGCAATGTTGACAACCTTCCTTTATCTAAAGTAGAACTAAAGACACTGTAAACAGGTTGTTTATGATGCCAGGATTGTGTGTAAGTGCTCAATTGCATATCGTTTTTGGCAAGTACAATTGGGAGTTGAAAACCATTTGCGAGTTACAGTAGGTAATACCGAAGATGTCCTGGCATATCTCTATGTATAACTTGTTTGTATGTATTGGGAATTTTGGGACTGGTACTGATTGGTACTGATTGGTACTCACTACTGATCCTCACACAGATTCTATGTAGTGCATGTGTGATAAACATTTTTATTCTACTTTTGAAGCAAACAAATATAACAGTGGCTGTGGAATAAAAAAAAAATTCCAGACTTCCACTCTGTAATTCATATTTCACTCAAAGTAATTTAAGTTTTGCTGCTTTCCATCAGTCAATTCCATTAAAATAAATTTCACTGTTTTTTGGCTGACTGGTTCCACTTCCGGAATTGAAGTCGGAATCAGCCTTTGATTCCTAAAAACTTGCCCCGCCTGAAGACCTATTTTGCTCCTTTACTCACCCAATGCAGACTTTACACAGGTGGATGGCTCTAGACATTTAAAGTATTCTTCAGTGATTGCCTGCCACTGACATGTGTCCCTACTCGGGCCTAGTTCCCAGTTATACAGACATGTGGGTGAACTAAGGCAATGACTGGAGGCAATAATGACTTTGAAGGCTTCTTCCACTGAAGCTGTCACTGAGAGGTCTCACAAGCACATCAAGTGCTACATGCATCACATGTGTTACAGGCAGCATGTTCTCATCCAGTGCTATATTGGCTCTCTCAAACACTCTCCCCCAGGACCACTGCAATTACGTCCAGCTACATTTGCAGATTTCATGAACTTGCTGATTGACAGGCGACTCTTGGCCTTCTTTTATACCTGTTATTAAAGGCCAGGCGGCAGACGTTCGTTTGGTATGGTGTTCCTGGAAAATGTCCTCATAGCTAACATCTGTGTATTTGGTAATGGCATTGTGGTTAGTCTGTGATTGTGAGTGACGCGGTCTTGATGTTGTACTGATATGGTGTGTGTTGTTTTAAAACGGTGGGTCCTAGACAAGGAAATATAAGATCAGTGTACCGAATAAATATTTATGAGGGCAGTGTCCCTTATGAGCTGATGTGAGAGACCACAGTGTCTCCAGATGATCAAGACTAGCATCGTGTCTGGTCTTGTGTTAGGTCTTCCAGCTACAAGGTAGATGTAACTGACAAGTCTCTGAATTATGATGTGATTCTGTGAAGATGTAAAGTACATATTTTTGTTTAGTTACACAGTTTGTGATTTCCTCTACTTTGTATCAGAAGAATGCAATGTCTTTCAATCTGTATTGTGGCAGTGGTGTAGATGTCGTGTAGGTGTTGCTGTTTACCAAAACATCAGATGATTACCAAACCTTCCAGTCCATTTTCCCTGGCCCCAATTAGACTCCTATCATCAAACCCTCCAATCCATGTTCCCAATTAGACTTCTCTCATCAAACCATCCAGTCCATGTTCCCAATTAGACTTCTCTCATCAAACCCTCCAGTCCATGTTCCCAATTAGACTTCTCTCATCAAACCCTCCAATCCATGTTCCCAATTAGACTTCTCTCATCAAACCCTCCAATCCATGTTCCCAATTAGACTTCTCTCATCAAACCCTCCAATCCATGTTCCCAATTAGACTTCTCTCATCAAACCATCCAGTCCATGTTCCCAATTAGACTTCTCTCATCAAACCCTCCAGTCCATGTTCCCAATTAGACTTCTCTCATCAAACCCTCCAGTCCATGTTCCCAATTAGACTTCTCTCATCAAACCATCCAGTCCATGTTCCCAAGTAGACCTCTCTCATCAAACCATCCAGTCCATGTTCCCAAGTAGACCTCTCTCATCAAACTAACTCTCCGCCAAACTGTCTAGTCTTAATTCCCCTACCTCCCTCCACGAAACTCTTCAGTCTTCATACCCTTATTCCCTTGTTTCTTCACCAGACTATCTTGTCCAGACTATCTTGCCCAGATCTCCCTCCAACAAACTCTTCAGTCTTTTCCAGGTCTCTACCAAACTCTTCAGTCTTTCCCCCAGTTCTAGATTTTAGAGACCACATTGATGTATCTCCATGATCTGGACTCGTCTGTCTTCGTTCAGTCTGCATGAGTTCTTCAAGCATTTGCTAAATCAGCTGGTGGAGATTTATTTTATTGCTGTTCTGCCTATTTGTTTTACTAGGTGATTTGTACTGATGTTTTTGTAGGATCTGCTGAAAGCATTATTGATAATGTCATACAGATACTACATCAAACTCACAGCTTGCTTTTACTTGTGCCTGTGATGTAAGTTTTATTAGTTAATCAAATTGCATAATAATAATCTTAGCTGTCAAATAGCAATGAAATATTGGTGTGTTTGTTGAGTAAATTATACCATTTATTGCTGTAGCAATTCCCGCAAATTATGATGTGTTGATTTATATAAATGTATACTTATAATTAGTAAATTGTGTCGTGGTCCAATGTTTAATTAATTAATGTTGGGTACTGCAAACTAGTCCATGTTACAGGCCACACATACAGCTTTGTCTTAGCTGGTTGACTGGCGTAGTGTATATTGGTCCATCTGTCCATTTAAATATTTTAATGCAGATTCGTCTTGCACAGTTGTCATGAATAAATCCAATCAGTTGTTCAGCTAAGCAGAACGTAAGCATGCACCAGGTTGTCACTGGTACAATGCCTACTAATGGCATTTTTCAGCGATATTAACTAGTTCAATTACTCCTGTGGAGAAGCAATATATCCACATAAAACGTACGCTATTTTTGTCTCAACCTACTGTACAATGTATGTGATTCGGCACACATCGTGGCTGCTCCTCTCAAGTACACCCTGGTCTGTCTAAGATGCGGATGTTGTCTCTTGAAACAGTGTTTCCGTGACAGCAAGCACTGGCGCTAGTGTTACACATGCAATATGCTGGTGTCTGTTAATGTCATTATTCTACAAGGAACACATATAATGAGACACTAGACAGAGCTTGAGAGCCAGTGCTGTAATTTACTGGTGTCCGTGTCAACAGCACGTGGTGCTTTATTTCCATAGATGTGACAATCGAATGAGCAGTACACTGAGTGTTAGGAAGCCTGGCTAATCTCACATCTCCTGCTTGCTGCTGTGTGTACATTAGATCATCAATGATGCAGGGTAATCAATTGGCCAGGGTGTTATGGCTAATGAAAGAAAACACAGTATTGATTTTTTTGATTGGCTCTGGGATAAGGTGAGATGGTGTCATGGCAAGAGATGTGGTACTTTATCATCCAAAAGATCACCTGTCTGGTTAGGATAGGGTGAGATGGAACCACAGCAAGATATGTGGCATTATGTCAGACTGGAGGTCATGATATGTGAAACTCTTGGACCTATCTCCAAAACGAAGCCACTCGATATTATCAACTTCATAAAATATCAACAATTTAATATTTGGTGTTTATTCATACCTGATTCTGATCCGAATGTTTAGGAAACTTGCTTTAAAATTGAAAAGAATCAACCACTTCCTGGAATAAAATTGTTATGGCAAAGTAATTCTGTGTGCTGTGGTAGTGGCCTGTATGAGTCGAGAATCAGACTGATACGCCATGAAAGTGGTGTGGACTGAACGTAAACATTGTGGCAGTCGGTTGTCAGTGTGAAGTCAGCTGAATTATCTGGTCTCATGTGTGTTTCAGAGCAACGTTGGACATCAGTTGCTGGTGAAGCAAGGCTGGCAGGCTGGGCAGGGCCTCGGCAAGCAGAACCAAGGTAACATGCCCATACTCACTCAACTCGCCTAGCAGTAAGGCTGCAGACATAGCAGAAATATACAGTACATAATGTTTCAATAAATGCCACACTGGGTTATTATCGCTCCATGTGAGATTTAAATCTGGGATAGATAGCTCGGCGTTATGACGTTTATTTTAGGCAGTTTGCTTCGAAGAATTGATGAAGTAATTTAAAACAGTAAATTTTCTTTTGCAAGTTGTCCATTCATTCGAACGAAGTGGTATGTTTACAAGATGAAATACGTCTTGAGATAAATTTCTGGCCCATTCTGACCAACTGTTTTCTGATCTACAGCATTCAGACTGTAGAGGTTTGTCAAGTGAACTCACTAAAAATGTAACAAAACTGTAAACGTAATCACATGTAAAATACTGTAAACACACCACTTGATAAACAACATGATAACAAATGTGTAATCTAGCAATTATATTAGTGTAGCACATTGGATGTGTTTATTTGTGATGTGCTAAATGTATCGAGTGGTATAGCGATTCATTCCTGCCATTCATTGCATATGTAGTAATCGTTTTGTTGCATTCAAAGGAGAAATCTTGTGGTGTACCGACTAGCATAACAGGCTGCGAGTAGTCGTTCAGTCTGCAACTGAAATAAATAAATAAATAAAAATGTAGAGGAGGATGAAACGCAATGCGTTTTCTGGAAACTTGTGCTTTGTTTATATTTAGGATTGAAGCAAACTGCCTCCGTCCACATGTAAGTCTACCGCATTTCGTCTAATTGAGCAGTGCCTGTGTTTAGCCACAACTTCCACAGTATTTCAGTATTACTGTTACATAGTTACTTAAGTCTTTGCCTGCCGTCCATCTGTGCGTCCGGCGGTCAGTCGGTCGGCTGCGGTCCGGTCAGCGAGACCCCGTCTTAACCACGTAACAGCGCGGACTGCGGGCTACGTCAGCTCCCTCTGTCCAGTGTCTTCATCCAGTGTTTGTTGTCACTGTCGTCTCGGGTCGGGCAGACTCTGTGTGGTTGCATTGCTGATGTTTCCCGTCCGCGGACGTCGCTGCGTCTGGGCTGCGGCGAACATACGAACACACTAACTGCCAGGTTGAATGTTGTCTTGCTCTTTATTATTACATGTGTGCCACAAATGCAGGTCAACTTAACCCTCCTACAAGCTCTCTCTCTCTCTCTCTGTCTGTCTTACCCCCTTGGGTGCATGTGTTGTCTCCCCCTCCTGGGTGCATGTGTGCCTCCTCTCTGCTGGGTGTCAACCCTGTAGCTGTTGCACCCTCGCCCAGTCACCCCCTCTGCTTCTCTCTCACTCTGCCTCTTGCTGGGGTTGTTGGTTGGTAGGTGGGGGTATATATAAATACTGTGTTCTGACTGTGATACTGACTCAGGTGGTCTGCTTGAGTTGTATGGTGTTCAACTGTATTATGGGTGCGCACGTGTGTACTTATAAATGTGTGTGTATGGGTGGGTAAATATGCATGTGTATGTGGGCATGTGTGCACATACATACGTGTACATACATATTGCGGTGTGTGTACAAAGCCACTGTGTTGCATGGAGTGTGTGGTACGAGGTGTCTAGTGTCTGTAGGACAGGGACAACCACTGCGCCTGCTCGCCACTAACCTGCCCTGGAGTAGACCATGACACACGCGCACTACACACCACAGTACATCCGCTTATGACCTTGCACAGCACACGCGCACTACACACTTGCTCTCAGGTCCCAGCACCTCTAGTGGTAGTGACAGGAACTTGTAGGCAGGATCGTGCCCCTTCCAGCTTCAGGGAGAGAAGATGCGCTTAGAGATTGTTAGTGATAATTACAGTGCATTAGACTCTGTATCAGGCCTCTGTAGGCCACCAGGCTGTCTCGGGGCTCTACAGGTTGCCATGGCAACAGCCACCCACCATTGAACCCCAGTATATGTTGTTCCAAGTTTAGATCAGGATGCAAAGGAAAGAAATTGTAACAAGTTAGAATAACGCATCCTCACTCACCAGGGGGTGCTGCAGCATGGTTGGCGCCAGGTCATGTGATTTCAGCGACATCCTGTTGATGTTCCATGCGATGTGTAGGGTGTGACTGGGTTCCATTGGGAGTCACACCCGACATGGATCCATCTTGAAATTGGGGCGGGTATTTCGGGTGTTCCCATGGCTGACGCTGTAACAACTGACTTTCTGTAATTTCACAGTTCAACTCTCTCTATTCACTTCCAAGGCTTGCGGAGATAATCAGGGCATCGCAATCACCCCTGGCTTGTGAGGATGGAGTCATGTAAACTAGCAGCAGTGAGGAGCACTGCTTCAAGCTTTCACTGTCCTGCCTCTAGACAAGAGTTATGAGTGTGCTGTGTGTCCCTCTCGGGAGCAGTTGCCACAAGCTTTGCTTCCAGCCCAGCCACCTGTGTCTGGGGTGCTTGCAACTAGGGACCACTGGGCATGATTTATGCTTGGCAACTTGCCATCATCGCACTAACGTTGCCGTTTACTTTCTTCATTCCTTGTTAGTCACTGTTTATTCATTCACAGTTAGTCACTGTAACCTGTGGTCAGGCTGTATGTTTATTCAGTAAATTCATGCATTCTGTCGTGGAACAAACAGAGATAAAAAGCTTTTCTTGAGTTAAGTACAGTATGACTCTATGAGGAAAGCTGATTAATAAGTAACTGTTTTGCTGGGTGTGAACTTTTATCAGTAACAATTATGTGCTTGGTTAAGCATGACAACACACAATTTTATCAGTTGTAAATGACATTATGTAGCTGATGTTTTGACAGCTGGTGTCCTAATATGTTATCACTTTTATCACATAGATAAGCTCTTGGCAGAAGCCCTTAGCTCTCAGTGGAACATAAATGTCATGACATGAGTTTGTTTTGGACGGCTGTTCTACCTACTGACTACATTGTTGTTGTCTTAGACAGATGTCAGCAACATACTCTTATCTCATCCTGGCACATAATTGTCTCCTCATTAATTCAACAATAGACCAACTTAACCAATTATGTTTTCATTGCAATTCAAGTTATTCAACTTACGTTTTATTTACTTGATATTGTTGTTCTGCCTAAAGCTGTAGCTAACACTCACTGGTATACATTTTAACACAGGTTCCTGCATTTTCTCAATTAATTGTTTGTATAATACTCTTACAATTATGCAGTTCATCTCTCAAACTCTAAATGTAGTATCAGACAATCTTGATAGAATAAATAAACATCCTGTTTTGTGTGCAGTTGATTAGACACAAACTCACTGGCTTAGTTGAATTATTATTGTGGTTTTAGGAAAGCCCTGGTGGGGGTTGTTAGGAGGTAAGTTGGTGTGAGGGGTGAAAGGTCAAATGGTCCAGTTGCGTGTCCATTTCCACTTTCAGATCAGCCGATGTCTGTAGCAGTTGTGCAGTGTTTGTTCATCTATTGTTTGTGTGTGTGTGTGTGTGCGCGCGTGTGCACACAAATGCGTGTGTGTGTGGATGCAGCCAGGCATTTGTGCATGACAGTGGGTGCATGTTATTCGTGTCCCTTTGTTGAAGGCGTCTTTCTATTGCAATGTTAGTGGCAACGTTTCTCATTTGTGCATGGGCTGGTGTTTGTCAGATGAGGGCCTTGCTTTGGATGTGTCTAAGTTGGCGGTAGTTGTAGTAGTGTAACCTGTCACTTTCTCTTGTATTGCCACACTACACATGGGGTTATATCATCCATAGTCCCTTTATACGCACAGCATACCCCTGTTATACCCAGCACCATCTGCTTAGGAATAGGAGTATTTTGCAACCCTGCTACACTGACACGTGTCATTTGCATTGACATCATGCTCGTTGTAATCTCTTTGTAATTCACTATCGTCAGGTCTTATGCAGAAACATACATTGACATTTATTAATAACTGTTTTGATCCAATACAGAAAAAAACATAAAAACGGTCATGGGTTGGCTACACAACTTAGTACATTGTCAGTATGCCATCCAGGAGAAATGATGTAAACATCCAAACAAGATTTATGTGGGGTATTAAATAATTCACAAACAAGATTTTTGTGTGGTATTAAATACTTCATAATATATTGTTCTATAGTAAATTACTTATTTATACAAAGTTCCCATTAAGTAGAATCACAAAATCCTAGTTACAAGTTTGTAATTTGGGTTCTGCCGGTTTTAAACACTATGGTGCTTATTATGGGAAACACATTGTAGAATGTTGCATTATTAAAAAGTGTTCATCTGTTATGTGTGTTTACACTTAGTAATGATATCTCTTGCAGTAATGATGGATGAATGTGTGAAGGTGACATACCTATTAGGAAGTTCACCTTTGTAACATACTTGTCTAGAAAACTATTCAGTTGAATATGAAATTCCACCATGAACAAAAGAAGTAGCGTTAAAAGATAGGGCAGCAATAATTTAAACGTCAAAACATTAAAGTCTTTAGAAGGTAGTATACTGATAGTTGAAATTAACTTACAGTACATCAAAAAGTGCTGATGTCACATGGTTTAGTATTACTGATGATGTTAGACATTGCTCTAGTCACCAGTGTGTTCTATTTATATCTATGCAGCCGAGTCACCTTTCAGAACCTTTGGGAACTTTATGCGATTAGAAAATCTAAGTGTATTAAAGTTGTTGGATGTTACAAATATTGATTGAGCCTTTTAACGTGTCAGTGGAGATGAGCGTCTTGTAACATGGGGGATACGATAAAAGAAGCTTAATTAGGAGAGTCTTATCCTTTTGAAAGCTTGTCAGCGGGCTAACCCACACTTGCCCAGGTGGCCCTGTAGTGTAAGCAGGCAGTGCACTGTTACAAGCAGTTTGTCAGCCTCCTCTGATGGGTCCTACATTTGACATAATCCACTTGTGCACACTTGAGTGTGACAGTCGATGACAAGATTGCTCCTGCTATGTCTCCATCACAGCAGTTTGATTACTGCCAACATCACTGATATTTATCACCAGCTGAGCCCAGGGAGCATCGAATCACTCATCACTGGGGGCCTTGTTTGATGCATCATGAGGCGATGACAGCTCGCAATAAGTCAGGCTGGTCCCTCAACCAACAAATTGCACCTAATTATAACGTCAGGCACTTGTGTGTCATACATGGCCGGGCGTTGTTGATTTGTTAGCAAGATTGGGAGTGTTTTTAAGCTAGAAACTATCCCAGAACAGTGAACAGAGCGGCAGTGTTTGGCTTATGACAACTTGACAAGACCTACAGAACTGAGGCAGACCTAAAGCAGAATGACTGAGGACACTCTGGGGATGTAGGAATGCAGCTGATAGATAGTCCAGTCATCACCACTCACATATATAACAATGTTACCATTCCAAAATATGTTACCCTTTACACATAAACATCAGAGACTATTTTAGTTCAAAAGAACTGTGACCTAGTGTAACTGGATGGCCATTAGGGAGGCCAGCCATTTTCTAAAGTAATTGCCCATGTATGCAGTACTCAAACAAATTGAGTGACAGTAAAATGTGTTTAGTTTTTTTACATGTTGGCTCGGTGTACTAAAGAGAACACGGGCGGAGCTGTGGGCCAGGGAATGGAGTAAGGCGGAGTGACGAGTGGTGGCTACATGTGTCTTGTTGCCACAGAGGCTCAAATGTGGCGCACACTCAGCTCACTACAGTCACAAATCACTGGGAGAGCAAATAAACCAGTTTCACTTGGCTTCTGGCAGAGGACGTGGCAAGCACCAGGATGATTTTACTACCTCTTTATGAACTTATCCAGATGTATGGACCCAAGTTATCAGGAGTTAACATCAGCTGCACACTTCGTTATGTGGAGCAAGGAATACATTCACAGTGTGTCCGCATCGTTAATTCTGCAGGCTTTGGCATTCTCAGACTGGTTGGCTATCTGTCAGTCTGTCTGTCACACAATGAGAGTGGAAGGACAATGTCATATGTTGTCTCCATACTTGACAGCCAGCAGCTCTGGTCCTAGTTACTTCCGCCCTCCATATGTGGTGCTATTAAATCACAATGAGGATCAATAGTTAAGTAGATTCGTGTATATACGCCTTATGTGATTACGCGGCCACGAGCTGTGGCAACGACGACTGTATTCAACTTACCGGGTCTGCTCAGAAATCTAGTTAGAGGAATAATTTCCTGTATTCAGTAGGTAGTCATGCTCAGTTTGGCGTGTCGCCTCGGACGGTTTTCATAGAACATGACATCCCTAGGCAGACACGCACACAGACCTACCAACGTATTATATGGTTGCAAATAACTATTGATGTAATATGCTATATTTCATTATGGGTGTATGCATGCATCTGATGACATGTTCTGTGAACAGTTGATACTTATTTTTGTGAAAACTTAAGGCGACGTGCCAGATAATAATCTGACATATTTGTCGAAATTAATAATGATTACCAACAAACAGCTTCAGCAAAATCGTTGTATGTTATTTACTTGTAAAGTTATGATATTTTCAAATATACGTTGACATAAATTTATTTTGCACAGTTCAACCCTAATTTGAATAATATTTACACCCATAGCAAACATGTTCTTGTAAATTTTATATATAAAAATGACAGAGAATAGTTTTGGCCTTGTCTAGTTGTGAGGCAGACTGCCACCAGACATATGGTCTGCCTATTGTGTGCATAGTTGGCGGAAATCTAATTTCTGGTTTATATTTAGTCGTCTCGCGTAACCTATCTGGAAGGTATGTTTTTGTCATACTTTTATCTGCATTAGTCTGCCACTGGGTCTGGCTACTGCTAGATGCTAATCACACTGGCAGGAGGCTTTGCCTACTTGCCAGATGCTAACTGCTCTTACTAAGGTTTGCCTATTTCCCAGATACTAACCATCTTGTGGTCGGTGTAGCTAGCCAGCATGTACGGTTGTCCCTTTTGGTTGGTGTTTACTCAGCCTGTCACACAGGTGATGGGTCACTGGTTGTTGACAGTTAGTGTTCACAGGCATTGTCACTAACCACCACAAACTCTCCCTCACGTGTTAGACCACTAGAAGCAAGGCACTTAATTCACCAGTGAACATATGGGCAATATATAGTGCACAGATCAACCAGCTTTGAACATGCCACACAGTTTGGATCTAGTTATGATAATATTTATGACAAGAACGGTAAACCATGTTAATGACTGTTGAGACCTCAGAGGTAGTCGGTATTTATGTCTGTTTTGACCAAAACATGTTGCGCTTATGATTAATGACCAGAACACTGGGTTGTGCTTATGACTCGTGGCCAGAAAGATGGGTTATGCATATGACTTGTGACCAAATATATGGGTTGTACATATGAGATGACTTGTGACCAGAGAGGTGGGCTAGGGATAGGACTTGAGACCCAGTGATTGAGTAATTCGAGTTCCAATCTTTGTCATTCTAGTTTACGTGATTGTCAGTATAGAAACGTTTTGGTCTGTAATATGTTGTACATAAGTGTGGATTGTGCTGGAAGTTGCATGGCTTCAGATTAGTACATAATTACAGACACCAAATTTGACAAAACTGACACTGTGGCTAACTGGCTGTGACTATTTGTGTTTCTGGGCCACCATTACAAAACAAAGCCAATTTAGAGGTGAAACATTGCTAAATGTTAATGATACAATGGCCAGTTGCCAGTCACTGCCAAATTGAAGGTCTGTAATGAGATGTGACGTGAAGGTTTGTAGTTTCTTAGCTAGACATGTGAGAGCAACTGCGTGGAATTCATTTACAGCATTCAAACTGATGCTTCTTGGCTGCCTTCGGGCGTAATCATTTAAGACGTGCAATTTGTGTGAGAGATTAGTCTCACTGCTGTATTAGGGATTAAGCTAAATCCACGAGACAGTGCACGCATGCCAGCCCCAGCTGCTTTCACATTCTAACAATTCCTGCATTGTAGAGTTTTGAGTCCCTTTGTTCTGCCCGTAATATGTGTTATGTCATTGACGCTGTGTAGGTTGCTCACAGTCGTATTGTTCTTATCTTCTGTAGGTGGTAAGAAAACAATTATATTAACACTGTGATTGGCATGTATTTACCAGCAATGTTCGGATCCATATGTTGTGGTTGGGCACATTCGTACATTTATTTGTTCCTTCATTCATACGTAAATGAAACATGCAGTCTAAACATTTGTACAGTTGTGAAGCTCATTATATTCGTGCAGTTATGTTACAGAGTAATCAACAATTATTTTCTGGTCATCAAGTGTAACCCACAAAATAGTACTTTCTGCTACTGCTTGCGTGAACGGGTATTCGGTGTACTGAACTACTGATACAAGTATTTGTAGTAGATATCTTATCGTCGTAACAATGGTTTCAGTTAGGAAAGTTGATGAGAATGTTGAAAGAGACCCAATTAATGTTTCTGTTGTGTTAATTGTCAGGTTCTTAGTGAGATGACGAAGACGGTTAGTATCACTGTTTATGTCTGTGTATGTCTGCCCACGCTCTCTCTCTCAGAGTCAGACTGACTGTGTACGTGCGTGTGTTTGTGTGTGTGTTTGTAGTCCACTCGTCTGTACTGCTGTCTAGTTGCTGCACTCTAGTCCGCTTGCCAACAGGCACGTTTCTACTCTCTCTGTGTATATAGTATATGATGCTGGGTACATATGCATAGTGTGCAAAATACATACATATATATCTATATAAACTTACCTGTCTATATACATATTATATATGTGTGCATACACTCCCATGCAGACTTTCACACAATACACACACACAACACACACACACACACACACACACACACACACACACACACACACACACACCAATGCATGCATGGTGCACATTGTTAGTTTGGACTGGTGTGCATGTTGTTGGTCTGTCCTACTAACACCACTCATCAGCTTACTGTTGATTGTCGCTGTTTTGAGAGATTAGCTTCTTGTTTAAGCTCTTGTCCTTTCCCGCACACGTGTCGGTCGCTCCTTCCCGCACACGTGTCGGTCGCTCCTTCCCGCACACGTGTCGGTCGCTCCTGTTGGGTGACTGTGTACATATATGCAACAGCATGTCTGTACTAAGCAACTAGCAACAACTGCATGCCACTACTAGTATTGACGTGAGAGTAGCGTAGACCTCGGTTAATACCCTTTGGTCAGTGTGGGTCGCTGTAGACACAGAGTATGGATTTCTGGCAGCCAAGTTGATATGGGTGGTCACTGTTCAACAGCTTGACACAGTTGTTGTCAGATACAAGTGTGAACAAAACAAACAACTATATTAGAGGCAGAACCATGTTATGATAGCATATCCAGGCTCGGAGATAAGGCTGTTTATCTTGAGTTGAAAACTATTTTGCTGCCGTTATTTAATCAGTTATTACATGTTACTGGCCAATAACAATTCTTTGTTTATTTGTTTCTATTACATGTGTGGTTTTGTCTTACTTTTTGTGTCAACTTGCTTTTCTATGAATGAAATGCAGAGCAACAAGTGATATTTTGAACCCACCGAGTTTGTATCATTGTAGGCAATTCTAGCTTTATAACTGAAGTCTTTGGCCAAATGTGTATCACATTTTATCAGGAATAATAAACGTCACACAAGGTTGCAAGTTCTAAAATTGTAGGTCATAGCTACCTGATTTTTAATGCACAAGGACAGATTTTGTTAAAAACTGTATATGTCAATTCATATATGCAATGTGATATCATAGGTTTAAGTACAATGGACTGGATACATACAACATAATATACTCAAATATTACACAGGTGACGCAATATTGAAGATATTCACAGTGTATATTACCAAACGTGACTATGTAACTATGGTAATTCAGTTTGCATATATTTTGTTTATGTATCCATGTGTTTGTGTCATTTCTTTGTGGGTAAGATGGTCGATACACATCTTTTATTCTACTATAATAGGTGAAGATTTGAGTAGTGTTTTGAAGAATGTGTATACCAGATAAAGTCAGCTGGGCTTTATGCAGGATAAAATTTTTGCCAGTCACATTTTTGGTGGACACGTGGATGTCAACTGTTAAGCCAGTTTACAAACTTTAAATGTTTTTTTTTTACCTGAAATGGACTACAAACACACGTGACACCATTCACACTAATTTCTAAGGCATAGCTGACAATATCATTAATTTGTTAAGACTTTCTTTTTTACCTGTCCACCCATATTTATACCCGTCCAAAACAGGTTTTACCCATCCAAATGACAGGTGGATGGGTCTCTGCATAAAGCTACGGCTGGACAATGGTGTTGTGTTGACAGTTGAGATTGGGTCCACGGTGATGGTTATTGCAAGATGCATGACATCAGGGTTCTCTTGGTAGCACTAATAGCACTGTTAGTAGTTGTTGGCTCAGCTCACTCGGATGATGTATGTGAGTACATCATTGTACAGTCTCCCTGCGGTAAAGTTTCCTGCTTCTAATCTAGTCATCTTTGACACAAACCCATCTGCACAGTGCGGTGTGGTGGCTGCGCTGTGCCACACCGTTTGTGGTCATCTGTTGTTCTCCGTGTGATACCTCCTCGGCAGTTTGCTTGTTTGTGTCAAAACAAATTTAATCTGTTAAACCTCATGTATGTCAATAAGGTTACTTTATGCATGGATCTCGTATCTGATGATAATGGAACAAAACTTGACGCAGATATGTACGCCTTATTAAACATATATCTATTTAAGAAGGGTTGGTCACGCTTTTATCCAAGTTTAGCATCCGTTTTTTATGATGTCACTTTATTTCTCTTGGCACTGTTAAATGATGCATTTGCACTGGCACTGTTAAATATGCAGTCATATGTATTGGCACTGTTAAATATGCGGTCGTATGTATTGGCACTGTTAAATATGCAGTCATATGTATTGGCACTGTTAAATGAGTCATTTTGTGTTACGTTTCGTTTGCCACATTTGTGTCATTATAGTTACTGCAGTAACAGAAATAGTTATGTAAATATGTATTAATAGTTTGAGATTTTAAGGTGTTTTGCAAACGTAACACATGTTTGTTTCATTAACAAAATATATATACATTGTTAACTGTGAAGTCAGTGTAAATTCTTAATTTCTGATTCTAATTACTGTTTTCTTGTTAAATGTTACTTTTGCATGAACAAGTTCATGTACTACCAAAGCCTTGTAATACTGCCATTGGCAGAATAACTGCTTAATGCCAGACTCTTCAAAGGGAAGTGCACATCTGATATGTTATATTTTATGTAAGTAGTCGTGCATCAACTATTCATAGAATAATGCTCTAACGGTGCAAGGGAACTCATTAATAACATACTTAGTAAGCATAAACTAACTAACTGTTGGCGTGAGAAGAGACGCTGTGAGATGTAACTAGATAGCAGCTGTCTGACTGGGTGTTGTGTGTAGATAAGCACTGAGTTATGGCAGTCTGTTAAGCTAACATACACTCTCCTCTTACAGTTGACACTAGTTGATGCTTTGCATGAGTAACATTGCCGCTGTCACTTGTTCTCATTGTAGACCTGTTAACACATGTTTGTGATTGATCATTATATTTACCAGTTGATTGCCAGTCTATACCTATGATAATGAAACCCGTTGAGAAATATTGATATCGTTGAGAATATTGATATTGACACAGTACTGTTTGTTTAGGGCATGAACAGTAACGTAACAATGTAGAAACATAATTTTTGTAGTATGTAATTTTATCTAATGGATAAATAAGTTATTTATTACTGTTGCTACTGCTAAATTACAAGTTCTTGTGTGGTTCTGACATAAAATATTGAGGGGATAGAGAGGATATTAATTGTTAGTGTACGCGAATCTTAATTGTTTGGTCAAAGGCGTTGTTGGTGATTTAATACTAACTGTTAAAGATGTTTGAGGAGGTGTGTGGAGTGTGGACATGATGTCAGTCTCCGACACTCTCGGGCGTCTTGTTGGGTTGTCATATTAAAACATCAACCGTTTCTTCTCACAGCAAAACTGAGCAACATGGAACATAGCCGAGCTTGGTGGTAACACAATACACTTTCTTTTGGTTTACTGTCTGTCCGTCCGTCCATCCGTCTGTCTGTCTGTCTCTCCGTGCTGCACAACGTTGCTGGTTTATTGTTTCATATTCATTCATTATTACTGGTAGTGTTGCTTTGTCGTGTCATCTTCTAGTGCCTACCTGTGTCGCTGTCTTGCAAGTGGGGTGTGGGCATGTTTGTGGGGCGCTACTAAGTACTAACGGAGTGACGTGTGTGCTTGACGCAGCCACTGCAGCGAGCACATGTGCATGCGCACGTGGGTGCGTGCACGCGTGCTTCACCACGAGTCGTTGCCACCGTGGCTGTCTGGCAGGCTCTAGCATGCTGCCGTTTCCACTAATCATAAACCTCTTAGTTGTTTCTAGTATTTGTGTTGTGCATTTTTCTCTTTTTTCATCACATCTACTAATTCGGCCGTTTTCCCCACCCTGTTCGTCTCGCCCTGCCCTACCCTACCCCGCCCTGCCCCATCCCAAAGGTTGCACTCACGTTAGTATTGTCACTTGCATCGAATAGCATAGCTCCCTCTAGGCACAGACAAGTGTAGACTGTACATACTCATGGCTTCAGGTACATCTCAGTTGGCCAGGTTCTCCTAGTGTTACTGCAACAATTGCTGTTTATCTTTAAACAGTTTCTTGTTGTCCTGTAAGTTATGTAGTCAAGACAACTGTTACAAACGTAGTTTCTAGTAGCAGTTACTAATGATGTAATTTATGTTAGGTGTTTATAAGGCAGATCTGTCTGTTGTAATGACTGTATCGTAAAGCAAAGAATTGTAGCTTCGTGTAATATCGTACTACGAGAAGAGAAGCGAGACTAATGTTAAGTTGTCGTATGAATGGTGAAAAGTCAGGCGCTCGGTTAGGACAAGTTGCATTTTTTGGGTGTTTCATTTTGATGCTGGCATTTGGCACTTGCTTATTCACATACACTTGACTAACCCGTGCTAGCTGGAACTGAATGTTGGCTTTGTAGTTGAATGTGGTAAATGTTGTATACTTCTCTCTTCCTCCTCGTTTCCCTAGCCGTCAGTCACCCTAGACTTGCCAACAACGGGCACAGTTTAACATGTTACTGTTGCGGTAGATGTTGGACAGTGTCCAGGGGAGCCGCTTGGTTGTAGGGACAGGCCGGCACGGGCCTCGCTTGGCATCATTTCATAAAGCTAGACAACTGCTAAACCGTTAAACAGTCACACGTATCACTGCAGTAGCATTCGCTGTGTTCCGTTTCAGATGGCAGCTTCCGTTTGGCATAGATCCGTTTTCTGAAAACCTTCTCCCGGTGCAGCTTTAGAAGCGATGCATACCTCAGCCATAGTTGGTGGAAATCGGAAATTTTTTAATAGCTGTTTGTCAGGATTTTTTGACACAAACGATACGGACTCTGCCCGTGGGTGTGTGACATGTGGCGCCCCCTGGTGGTGGTAGAAGCCGGGTCGTGCGCCTCATATCGCCAGCCTCTGGCCGAGTCCGAGTTAGAGCAGGCAGGTGTGAGCAGGCAGCAGGCTATAGGCAGGTCATGTCGGGGCCAGCGCCGTGGACCGACATCGGCGACACTGGTGACACTTCAATGCTGACTGTCACATGTACTTTCAGGTCAGGTCGAGCCGATCCCGATCGTGGTGAAGCAGGAGCAGCTGGGAGTGGGCCGCATTCAGATGGAGGTACGTCTTGTCCCTTCCCTTCTTCCCTGTCTTATTCCCTCCCCTACCCGTGTCACCTACTCTCCTGTTTGTCTTCCTCCGACATCCCCTCTCCCATTCCCAGATATGAGTACCATTTTCACTTTAAGAATCACCATTCAATTAATTGACATAATATGTTGTGTTCAAGATACAGGCATATCTCTTACACTTATGTTGAGTTTTGTTTTAAATTAATTAATGTTACAAAGCTTGTTGTGTGTGGTAGAGTGGGTGAGTGATGTGGTTGTTGTGTGTGGTAGAGTGGGTGAGTGATGTGGTTGTTGTGTGTGGTAGAGTGGGTGAGTGATGTGGTTGTTGTGTGTGGTAGAGTGGGTGAGTGATGTGGTTGTTGTGTGTGGTAGAGTGGGTGAGTGATGTGGTTGTTGTGTGTGGTAGAGTGGGTGAGTGATGTGGTTGTTGTGTGTGGTAGAGTGGGTGAGTGATGTGGTTGTTGTGTGTGGTAGAGTGGGTGAGTGATGTGGTTGTTGTGTGTGGTAGAGTGGGTGAGTTATGTGGTTGTTGTGTGTGGTAGAGTGGGTGAGTGATGTGGTTGTTGTGTGTGGTAGAGTGGGTGAGTGATGTGGTTGTTGTGTGTGGTAGAGTGGGTGAGTGATGTGGTTGTTGTGTGTGGTAGAGTGGGTGAGTGATGTGGTTGTTGTGTGGTAGAGTGGGTGAGTGATGTGGTTGTTGTGTGTGGTAGAGTGGGTAAGTGATGTGGTTGTGTGTGGTAGAGTGGGTGAGTGATGTGGTTGTTGTGTGGTAGAGTGGGTGAGTGATGTGGTTGTTGTGTGTGGTAGAGTGGGTGAGTGATGTGGTTGTTGTGTGTGGTAGAGTGGGTGAGTGATGTGGTTGTTGTGTTAGATGGAGCAGGCTGAGGGCACGACGGAGCGCAGACGCCAACTGGAGTGTGAGAAGGCGGACTCGGAGGAACTGCAGCAGAAGTACAAGGTAAAATAGCATGATGCTGGTTGCCCAAACTTCTGTGAGGACGTATTATGTAGCACTTGATAACACATTTTCCAGGGCATGGCTACCAATGGAGGTTAACTAGGCTGTGACCTATTCGATAACGGACACATTCAAATTTTACAAGAAATGAAGGAAATATTATAATGGCCGTTTATGGAAAGGTCGTACGTCTTCTGTCACTGTCACTTGTGTTACAGAGGAACCAGGAGTGAGGATGTTGTTACATGTTACTGTTACTGTCCCTTGTGTTACAGAGGAACCAGGAGTGAGGATGTTGTCACTTGTTCTGTCACTTGTGTTACAGAGGAACCAGGAGTGAGGATGTTGTTACATGTTACTGTCACTTGTGTTACAGAGGAACCAGGAGTGAGGATGTTGTCACTTGTTCTGTTACTGTCACTTGTGTTACAGAGGAACCAGGAGTGAGGATGTTGTTACATGTTACTGTTACTGTCACGTGTGTTACAGAGGAACCAGGAGTGAGGATGTTGTCACTTGTTCTGTCACTGTCCCTTGTGTTACAGAGGAACCAGGAGTGAGGATGTTGTCACTTGTTCTGTCACTGTCACTTGTGTTACAGAGGAACCAGGAGTGAGGATGTTGTCACTTGTTCTGTTACTGTCACTTGTGTTACAGAGGAACCAGGAGTGAGGATGTTGTCACTTGTTCTGTTACTGTCACTTGTGTTACAGAGGAACCAGGAGTGAGGATGTTGTCACTTGTTCTGTCACTGTCACTTGTGTTACAGAGGAACCAGGAGTGAGGATGTTGTCACTTGTTCTGTCACTGTCACGTGTGTTACAGAGGAACCAGGAGTGAGGATGTTGTCACTTGTTCTGTTACTGTCACTTGTGTTACAGAGGAACCAGGAGTGAGGATGTTGTCACTTGTTCTGTTACTGTCACTTGTGTTACAGAGGAACCAGGAGTGAGGATGTTGTCACTTGTTCTGTCACTGTCACTTGTGTTACAGAGGAACCAGGAGTGAGGATGTTGTCACTTGTTCTGTCACTGTCACGTGTGTTACAGAGGAACCAGGAGTGAGGATGTTGTCACTTGTTCTGTCACTGTCACGTGTGTTACAGAGGAACCAGGAGTGAGGATGTTGTCACTTGTTCTGTCACTGTCACGTGTGTTACAGAGGAACCAGGAGTGAGGATGTTGTCACTTGTTCTGTTACTGTCACGTGTGTTACAGAGGAACCAGGAGCGTGAGGCGGCCAAGACCCAGAGTGTGGCTGACCTGAAGGCCAATCTGCACTGTGACCTGTGTGACAAACAGTACAGTCGACACGCTGACTTCGACAACCACATGAGTAGTCAGGACCACGCTCACAAGCAGGTCAGTTGACAGCCAGGGACTGTGGAGGTATAGCAGTATGGGCCTAAGTAATGTAGAGATTTATCCACCCAGTGGGTGGGTCCATGTGTCATTTCGTTTCTATTTTTGAAATAATTCAACAAAAGTCCCATCAGCAGGGTATTGTGTCTACACTCAAATTTTGGTTGCTAGTGCAAGGTTTATGTCATAGATGCAATGGTTATTTCAAAGTCACATTATGCAGGGGATCTTTATGTACAAAATCACATTACAAGAGGGGATCTGTGAGAGCGGAGATGAGTAATGGCTGGCTAAGATTAGTCCCCCTGGCGACTAGCTGTTGTCCACATGTCGTTTTAACAGTCTAAATGCAAATGTGGGACTATTACATTTTCAAGTGGATGAGTAACACATTAAGGCCACTGGACCTCGAGGCTGGGGGGTTAAATTTATTAATTTTTTACCACTGGATATATCTGCCAGTAACAGGGTAAACTTTTTGTTACAGTTTAATATTTAGTTTTGTCTGTAATTTGCACTGCCAGTTTGGTTACGTATCAGTTAGGTTGTATCAACTGCTGTCTGATGACACAACCGTACCAGCGTCAAGGGGGGTTCACAGTGCTCTGTGTGTGTTGCAGCGTCTGAAGAGCTTGCGGCAGCGAGAGTTTGGTCGCAATGTCAGTTGTCACAAGCAGAAGGAGAGTCGCACGGTGGAGAAACTACAGCGACGCATGAATGACTTCGCTGACGCCAGGGTCAAGAGGTCAGTCTACAGCACGGCTCAGTAGGCTTCTTTGTCTTATCTGTAGACGCCTGGAATAGAGGAATGGAACCATGGCCTATGTAGCCCCTGATGACAGGAATCAGGAGATTATCAACAATATCTTCACACTTCTACATTTCCTTGTTTGCTAATGAAATATTTACGTAACACGTGTGAATGTGATCAATCATTGGTTCAGTTTCTGTTTGACCTGTTGACCCCTTCCTGGTTAGTGCAAGTGTCCTTCAAGTCTCCTTAAGATGTCACCAACGTTGACAGACACACAGGCATTAGTTGTCATTATTGACAACTGACAATATCTATGGTTTTGGAAGACTTGTTTTGCTCCTTTTTTACCCATCGACCCATATTTCTACCCTTTCGCAATGGTTTTTACCCGTCCAAATGATGGGTAGATGGGTTTCTACTTAAAACTATGCTGTTTAGTTTTAGATGTCGCAAGTTTTCTCGTGCCGTCAGTACAGAATCAAGTTAACACACAATACTATTCAGTGTCTAATATAGATTTTTTCATATTTTTAACTAGGAAACTCTGTTAAGAAATATATGATTGAACTCTTGTTGTTGTTGGCTGTCTGTTGTTTACCTGTTGACTGGTGTTTAGGACTGCTTTGACCATCCCTTGGTGTACTGTGGCATGTGACATGTTATTTCTAGTTCTCCTGTATGCACCAGCTGAGAGAACAGACGTGTTGACATGAGTGATGTGGGTGTTGTTTCAGGTCGGCCCAGCCAGCAGAGCGATCTCCATCATCTCTCCCTCTCACACCAGTCAAAGCTGACCAGCCTCGGTCCACTGTCAACTCAGTGCCAGTAAAAAGTGACAATTCTCCATCAAAGAATCAGTTGTCAGCGCCAAAGGCAGAGAAGTCTGCATCAGTCATTGAGTCACCGGCATCAACGATCAATTTGTCAACATCCAAGATTGAGTTACCGGCATTAAAAGTTGAGTCATCGCCATCTAAGGTTGAGTCATCGCCATCAAAGGTTGAGTTATCACCAACAAAGATTGAATTGCCTGCATCAAAAGCGGAGTTGTCTCCATCAAAGATTGACTTGCCACCATCAGAGATAGAGTTGCCTCAGTCTAAGACCAACGCATCACCTTCAGAGAGTCTGCGTGAGTCGTGTAAGACAGAGCGGCCAGACGTGACGCCTTCACAGATAGAGCTGCCTCCTCCAAAGGCCGAGGTAGCTCCGTCAGACATAGAGCTTCCTCCGTCGGAGATAGAGCTGTTCCTGTCGGAGCTACAGATGGCTCCGGCTGCGATTCCTCCCCCTGAATCTCTGCCCATCACCACCGTGTTCTACACAGATGGGTCGTCTGACGCCCCGCCCCTCCCCGCCCCCTCTGACGACGCCGGGGGCACCACCCCGGAGGTGAGGGCGGACACACAACACGACACGTCAGACGTGAAGGACAGTCCGGGCAAGTCCGGGGTTGTGTCGTTCACGTTCGCAAAGAAGACGTCGACACTGCTGCTCCCTGGGGCCGTGTTTGCCAAGACGGGGAAGAAGGTTCCCGGGAAGGGGAAGCGAGGCCCCGAGAACAGTGGCTCGGAGACCTCCCCGGCGAGGGAGGGGTATCACAGCTCCCCACCCCTCAACTGCAAGGCCAAGCCTCAGCTGGACTTTGTGCGCTTCGTTCACTCCGACGGGCGGACTGGGGCCGCGAAGGACAACACAGGGGCAGGGGCAGAGGTTGCCGGGGGCAACGGTGACGCGGTGGTGACAAAGAAGCTGCTCGAGTTCCACAGTGTGACGAGTGCCGATGACACGAGACAGTTGCCGTGGCCGGGGGAGATGGTGCAGCACACACACGTGGCGCCCTCTATCACCTTCTGCTGCAACCCACTCTACTTCGACTTCACACAACTCAGAGCAAAGCCGTCACACGCGAAGGAGTCACACGCCAATGGGGACGTCATCGAAGAGGCGCCTGTAGTGAAGAAGAAGTCACACAAGAAACACAGCAAGAAGTCTCACAGTCACCGGTCGCGGTCGGAGCGCAAGAAACGGAAGCTGCTGCTGCAGGAGCCGGAGACTGCTGGGAAGACGGAGGACATCGGGAGTGATGGAGACGAACACAAGGCCACAGGCACGCCACACAAGGCAAAGAAACACAAACACCACAAGTCAAAGAGGTCAAAGAGACATCGCCACGAGAGCATTGGTGACGCAGTTGTAGAGGGCGAGAAGAAAGACTCGTCAGGGAAGAAGCACAACGAAAAAGAAGACACGGCCGTTGGAGACGGCAAGAAACCACACAAAGGGAAGAAGAAAAAGTCACATCGCTCTAAGAAGGACAAGAAGTCTAATATCGCGGATACGGCTTCGAGCGAGAAGGGCAGCGCGAAGGACGAATCAAACACAAAGTCGGCGCCGGGTAAAGAGAAGAAGAAGAAGAGTGAGAGAGAGAAGAAGAGCTGTGAGGAGGAGAGCAGCAAGGAGAGTGAGTTGGACGAGACGGCGGCTACGGCCGACGGCAAGAAGAAACGCAAGTATCGCAAGCGCAAGCACACCGCCAGCTGTCACCCGGACAGCAGCGAGGACGAGGGCACGGGGAAGACAGTCAAGGGCACAAAGAAGGTGGCCGTGCCAATGTCGTTCAAACGCAAGGGAATCTCATCAACGAGTGAGTTGTCTGACAACGCGAAGGAAACGAAACTGTTGGAGGCGAAGCTACAGAAGAACAAGAAGCAGAAGGTGAGCCTGGTGGACGCCATTGTATCTAGTCATGTGCACATTGGTGAAGTGAAGGCAGCCAAGTCTGCCGACTGTGTCCTTCCTGCCCCTCACGCGGTCAGTGCTGACCTCATGAAGACACTGAAAGTGCCGAGTGTCACCGGTACAATCGGAAAGATGCCACAGGTACTTGTCAAGACCGACGATCAAAACTGTGATTCGAAGAACAAGCCAAAGGAGGTGGGCAAGTCGAAGTGGGACACGAGCAGTGACAGTGACCTGGACAACGCGGGGCCTGTCATGGCCAAGGCAATGGCCGCCCTGGCCGACACGACTGAGGCGAACAAAGACGTGGACCGTGTCGTCAGCAGTCACTCGAACAGAAGCTCCGTGCGCAGTCGCAAGAACTCCGGGCAGTCGGAGAAGGCCAAGTCAAGTGTTGTTCATCAGTCTGACAGGTCTGAGAGCAGCACACATGAGGATGGCGACAAGGTCAAAAAACGGAAAGGTCACGGCAAGGAGCATGGTGGCAGCAAACATTCCCGGTCGCGGTCACGCAGCGCCAGCAGCAAGAGGCGTAGTCGGTCGTACTCGACGGACAGCAAGTACGACGGGCGGTCGCGGTCACGATCATATTCGTCAGACGACTACAGTGACGATTACGAACGGCATCGGTCACACACGCGGACGCCGTCACGTGACAGGAGACGGTCGCGTTCTCACACGCGGACGCCGTCACGAGACAGGCGGTGGTCACGGACGCCGTCACGCGAACGGCGACGGTCGCACTCGCGCGACAGTCGGCGGTCGCGACACGGCCGTCGTTCCTACAGCAGCTACTCACGGTCGCGATCACGGTCGAACTCGTACTCGCGACGGAGCCGCCGGCACAAGAGCCGCTCCTACTCGGGCGGGCGTCACCGACACCACCGCTCCTACTCTCGCTCCTACTCGCGGTCGCGCAGCCGGTCGAGTTACTCGCGTTCCCGCAGTCACTCCCATTCGCCCGTGGGGTCACACGGGCGGAACTGGCCGTACAACCGGGAGCACCGGTACAACAGCGCCACGGTGAAGAGTCTCCTGCCGAAGCAGAAGGCTCCTGCTGCGAAACGTGTCGACGTCGCAAAGACCCAGAAGCCAGCGGCTGGTGACGCGGCGAAGAGCAGCGCGTCTTCTGACCTGCTCAAGAAGAGTGACAGCAGCTCGGACACGGCCAGTAAGGCCACTGGTGACGAGGGTAAAGCATCTCACTCAAAAGACACTAGTTCTACAACAGTGGTTGACCCGTCTAAGATCCCAACGCCGACGGCCGACTCCATCCCCTTGCCTCCCAGCGGGAAGGGGAAGACAGCGGGGCGAAGTGCCGCGTCCCAGCAGGCGGAGAGCATCCCACTGCCGGACGCTCCGGCCGACGACAACCCGGCCAGTAACATCTTCCAGCCGATCGGCCCCAACGACCCCCTCGTCTTCAAGGTACCCCTGCCACCCCCTCCACCCCCCGCCGATGGCACACACGCCAAGGGGGACTCGTCCATGCCGCCCCCGCCACCGCTGCCCGACGGCGTCGCCCCGTCCAACGAGGGCAAGCCGACGGCGGCGTTCATGATTCCCCCGGAGCAGGTGGAGCGCTACAAGCAGCTCCAGCAGCAGGCACAGATCCACGCCCGCGCCCGCGTGCAGGCCCAGCGGCGGCTGGAGGCGGGCTATGAGGACTCGGACGAGGACGAGGTGGAGGAGGAGGACCCCCAGCAGCAGCTCATGCTGGACACCATGGACCTGCAGCAGATGGAGCTGATGCCACAGCAGCTGCTCATCCCCCACTCCCCCCAGCCCATGCACCACGTCATGTCGCTGTCCCCCGGCGGCGTGCCCGCCTCCCTCGCCGGCTTCATGCCGGGCGCCCACACCTTGTCCGGGCTGCAGCAGGCCGTCCACATGGTGCCCCAGGCCGGCGCCCCCGTCATGGTGGCCGCGCCCTCGGCCGGGGCGGGCCACCTCATGCACCAGATGATGCCCTCCAGTATTGTCCACGTGATGGGCCCGGGCGGCGTGCCCATCGCAGTGCAACAGATGCCGTCGCAACAACAGCTGCTGCAGCAGCAGCTGCTGCAGCAGCAGCAACAACAGCTGATGCACCAGCAGCTCCTGCAGCAGCAGCAACAGCAGATGATGCAGCAGCCGATGTTCATCCAGGCGGGCGGAGCAGGCGGGCTCATCCACGCCGCGCAGACCGCCGTCATGCCACAGCTCGTGCCCGTGGCACAGCAGCTGCCCAATGGGCAGGTGATTGTCAGGCAGCAGGTGGTTATGTCTCAGGTGTTGCGCCCACATATGTGATACGTTGACACTGTGACGAATGTGTGACGAATGTGACCAGGATCTACAAGTCTGCTAGAGTCCCGGGCCTGGCCTCAACTGAAGTGACGGGATTAAGCAGTGCTTCCCTGGTGAGATGCTTGCTCCAGTTGCATTGCGGGGGCTGCGATGTGCTTCGTGCAACGTGGGTTGTGGACTCAGTGCTTGCTGTGATAGCCAACTCCTCCCAGTCTGCTACAAGTAGCCACCGTGTGCACCAATCAAGTAATGCGATGTTTCTTACAACATTAGACATTCTACCATCAGTGATTCTGTCGTTGGTTTGGTTTGGATTATCCAAAAGACATGACAAAATTAATGAAATTGTTTCTCACTGTCATAGAGCTTGTTGATTCTTGAACCGGAAACCAGATGGTGTGTGGCATAACAAACCAAACAGAAAACGACAATGTGACATTCGTATTACCTGGTAGCAACAGTGTATTCAGGATTTCAAGTTGACAGATATGTAAGACTGCTTGAGAAATGATCAGACGTACAAAGTGTAGAACTCCCCCTGATGTGGTGCTTGATATCGCTTAATGTATTGCCCTCATCAGTGTGCAGACAGGCGTCGTTGTAGGGAAGTCATCCATTTGTGGGGCTAGAAGTTGGCCCGTAGTGCAAATGCTCTACGCAGAATGACTCGGAGACACTGAACTGTTGTCGTGTGTAGTGGCAACAGTGATCCACTCAGTCTGGGGCAGCAGTGGAACATGGACAATAGTGTGCTGCTGGTTTATGTACCTGCAGGCCAATAAGCACTGCTTGTGTGAATGAGTCATCGAATGAATTAAGTAAACGGCTCAGTTTAATGACGTATCTTTCTGCTCACCAAATGTTGCTTTTGTGTTGTAAATAGTCGTATTAATGACAACCCTGTGGCTGTGATGTTGCCGTCACTAAGGCAGTGATGTGTGGTGATGTTCGAGCGGTCATGGTGCCGCTGTGGCGTGCTTCTAGTTCTAGGCAATTGTCACGTTTCTTGGCAATGTGGACAATAAACGACTGTAATACTTTGAAATGTCACCGTCTTCTATGTTGCATACTTTCCCTAATGAAAATATTTAACATTGGGTTCATATAATTCATGATTGATAATAGTACATGTTGTGTGTAGATATACACTGTATTTATATTTTATAAACGGCATGCTTGGACATATTAGTTTCTTTTTGTCATTTTATTAACCTTTGATGACTTCAGTTGTGGGACTTTTGTTGGCAGCCATTGAGTACCCAGCAATAACAGTAAGAACAAAATAAAATTACACATTTTATTATGTACACACAGTCGTACAGTATTCAGAATAAATAAAATGCATAGTATTAGTTTTTGGTCAACATGCAACAGTTTACTGTTTCCACAAACGATATCTAGAACTAGAAGTCCTTAATGATTACACAAATGAATATACTGTTTCTCGTCCTGTCATTCAAGACAAAACAGTTCACCGGTTTTAATGCATTGGTCCTACGCAAATATTTCTGGTATTTTCGTAATATCCTTCACTACCAAAAGCAGTGTCCGTGTCCATGGTAACCGCCGTAACCATGGTGACCACCGTGGTGGCCTTGGTGACCGCCCCACCCGTAGCAGCTAGGCCCGAAGTAGGCGGGCATGCCGCAGAACGGCGCGTCCAGTCCTCGGTGACACCCACCAGCAGGGCGGCACTGGGGTGGGCGACGACACCCCTGTGTTTGGGGGCAGCCTAACTGACGATTGCAACCCCACGGGGGGCGTTCACACGGGGGACGTCGGCACCCGTCGAAAGCCGGGCAGCCGAACCCAGCTCCATTTTCCAGCTGACGATTGCAACCCCACGGGGGACGTTCGCTGGGGGGGCGTCGGCATCCTTCGAAAACTGGGCCGTTGGAGGCAACGTCTTGCTCCAGCTGACGATTGCACCCCCACGGCGGGCGTTCACTTGGAGGGCGTCGGCACCCATCGAAACCGGTGCTACCGGAGGCGACTTCCGGTTCGAACTGTCGGTTGCACCCCCACGGGGGGCGTTCACCGGGGGGTCGTCGGCATCCACCACTGGGGTTGTCAGCTGAAAAACGACGCTCGTTTAAGTGTCACAGTCTCAATCGTGCTATTTGTGGTTTTAAAATGCGCTCATCTAATGTTAAAGGTGTCCCAAAGATTGTTTTGGCCTGTAGAAATGATTCACAATTGTGTCCATGGTTATCCGACAGAGGGCGCCACATAATTACCGTGTCCCGTCAGTCGTGTTTTACGTGATCGGCGCGTTCCACGTCGTCCGTTTGAGCGATCACTGAATAGGCCTAACGTGAAGTCGTCAACATAAGGTAACACTAATACTATGTGGTTATGATCAATATCATGCCATTTGAAATAGGAATAAGGGCACTTATGTACAAGTCGGACCCACCTCAATTTTGCCATTATAACTGTATTTTTGCCAACATTTGATATTTGATTTTGTTAATTCAATCAATTATAATCATCTTGCGCGTATTTATGTTTTATAAACAGCGCGTCTTGGCAAACTTTTGAGGTCGAAAAGACAGCGCGATTTGTGCCAGTCGCAAGCGCAGCGGTGCATGTTACTGCGCTGTGCACATGGAATGAGCGATAAACAGTTTGTTTAAGCCGACCGCGCTGTCTTTTCGACCTGAAAAGTCTGCTAATATGCGCAAGATGATTATAATTGATTGAATTAACAAAATCAAGTATCAAATGTTGGCAAAAATACAGTTATAATGGCAAAATTGAGGTGGGTCCGACTTGTACATAAGTGCCGGAATAAGGACTATTTAATTACTGTCGCCACATAAAATATTTAGAATGCATCGAAATTAGAATGTCATAACAGTTGACCTAACAGTTAAACGTATATTATCCTAAGCATTGGATTCATTCACGAGCATCTAAGACTAAGTCAAGCATGAGATGCTACATGTAGTCGAACTCCCACCATGAAACATATTATCCACGGTTTGTATACCCGCTCACCCGTCCTACATCCCTGCTTGGCTACAAAGTGAAATGTTGCGTATCATGGCAGTGTACATGAATTATTATAATTTCAGTCGCTATTATCTATATTATTTATTTTATAAGAAGTTCTGTCTGTAGAACATATAAGATATTAAGTAGGCCTACACATGCCAAACATTGGCTACAGAAAATAACATGTTGTATTCCCTGTTATAGCTGACATTAGTGCTCAATAGTTTACACTATCTAAGTAAGTCTAAGTTAATAATTATAATATTATGTATCGCCGACCATATGCATACCTGGCGGTGCGGATGAAGGTCTGTTGCCGTCACTGTTCATAGTTGCGATTTTTCTGTCTCTACGACCGATCGAAATTTACCCGTTGACGAACCTGTATCACGTAAAAGTCGTTTAGTGTCCAACGCAAAGGTTCGTGACTTTATAGTTCCTCCCGCCGTCCCTACGTCTGACGTACGGCAAACGTCGTCCGCGTGCCTCCAACGCTACGCTGTTTATCCGGAGCGCGTGCCTCACCGGCGGGGGAGAATCTCCAAAGTGGTAGCGTGACGCGGATATCTCTTATATGCCGATTAGTCACAATTGTGACGACTTTCATGGTATTTTTCTCAATTGTTGAAATGTTTGAACGCTTTCGTGTACATATGAATGGTGTGATCACCATTAATCGATTCCAATATTCTTGTTATAACGTTATTATTAGCACAACCTACGTCCGTGTTCATGGTAACCTTTGAGTTCACCCCTAAGCCGTAGCTGCCGACCGTCAATTGCATCAGCCAATGAGCGGCGGTTGCTATTAATAGATTATGCGCGGTTGGCGTAGAATGGGCGAGAAATAGAAAGCGTTGGTTCAACGTAGGTAACGTCAGCCTACGGACACTGCGGACATTAAATTCGCTCCGTATAATACAGCTTCGGCGCTTCGAGGTCGGAAACAGTCATTGACGTGTATTAGAAGAATCGCAACATAACTGCAGCCATGAGTACGACGGATAAGACGACAGGACCCCAGCAGGGCACCGGTCAACAGGCGCAGACGCCAGGTAAGTTGTCGTGACGCGATCGTGATATGTCTTGTTGTTTTATGATATGTTACCACTGCCTGGTGCAGACTCCGAGTGTCACACAGTCGCACTAACCTTTCGTGATATATTTGTAAGATGCAAATAGTGTATGTTTGACCTACGCTACAGAACTGTCAGCGCTTAAAAGTATCACCATCATTATCATCACTACATGTATAGGGTCTATAGTACACACATGTACCGTACATTGTCGTTTTAAGGGCATAATATAGGCACGGGTAGCAGTTTAACTATATTATAATTTTATTATATTATTGGTGGCTATTATATTGGGGTTACCAGTTGTAATACATATGCAACTTTCTGGCTGCATGTGGGAACCTTTTAAAGCATCGATAATTATAATTTAATGTGGCTTAACATCGACCATTATTATGCCTTATTCTCTATGCTTGCAAGAAGGAAGCTTGCAATACCTCGTCAGAGTCGTTCATTCCTTATTTGTGTAAAAAGTCAGCCTACATCTTCCTATGCGTCGCATAACTTGGAATTTCGCATAGTAGGTAGCTTCACTATTACGTGGCAAATCTGAATAATATACATTATAATCTTGAATAAATGATTGACGCTAAAATAATAATTGCCCTTATTAAAAACAATAAGTGTTTAGATGGTGCAGTATTCAATCCTTAGGATTGCTCGAGGCGACTTACACTTTACTCCCCGGTACACCTGTTCAATCGAACTGTTAACACAATCTCGGCGTCTCTGGGAGTTAATGCACGAAGACAATTCATAAACAAATATTCGCCACTCTCTGTCGCCAGGTAGTAATTAGTACGCCCCTATGTTTCCCGTCGTAGATAGTGTACTCTATATAGGCCGACACGGCGACCTGTCAGCGCTCGTAGACCGAGTAGGATATATATCATGTTAGCCGCATTTCTGTTAAATAAAGATAATTCCTACTAAGAAATCGTTGACATACAAATTATAGAGATGTTGACATACAAATTATAGAGATATTGACAAACTTGTTAGTTTGAGACTGGGGGAGATTTTATACAACATTCGCATAGACGAATGCATTTACATTTATCTTATTTGACCATGTTTTTGTGTCTTTTTCAGACAACGCCCCAGGAGCGCCTCCGTATTGGAAAGGGCAAGGCATGGGACCCGGACCTCAGGGGGGCGCAGGATACGGCGGACCGGGTCCGTACCAAGGTCCGTACCAGGGTCCGTATTACGGCGGGAACGGCTGTGGGGGGCCAAATGGACACGGCTGTTGCGGCGGCCGCGGTGGAGGCTGCGGGGGTGGCAGAGGCTGGGGTGGACATCACGGGGGTTGGGGTGGACACCATGGCGGCTGGGGTGGCTGTTGAACCGTGCGTCTCAGGTCCAACCAGTCAATGTGAAGGGTGACGTCACGCGATGACACTTTAGTTGTTCACTTGGGCCCGCGATGTCGTCAGTTGTGCAACGTCTCTCGATGGATGTCGTCGGCCCACGTCGGACCTGACCAGCCACTACTGCCAAGACACTGGACACTCGAACATTATTATTTTAAGGGGCAGTATGTGGGTGTCCCATGTGCCCCACCATGATACGGTGTGGATTACTCAGATAGATAATGACCATTCGATTGTTGCAGTTTCAAATTATGGAGAATTTTGCAGATGTCTACCAAAAGAATACTGTGTTTGAAAAAGAAGATTGTTCGTGACTTTACTTGAGGTTTTTCTGTTGTCATACGCACTACGTATGATGTAGTTGTTTGTGACGTTGTGTGCTATTTGTGTGTGTCATACACGCTACTTACGATGTAGATATTTATGACTTTACTTGTTGTTCTTTTGTCACAAACACTACTTATGACGTAGTTTGACCACGTGTCGGTCGCTGGACGGCAAGCCTAGTCTTCAGGTTACGTCATTATTGCTATGGTCAATAAAATGTTTTGTTATTGAAAAACAATTGTTTATTTCGTGAACATATACAGTGACACTATCGTGCGCAGCATTACACACTCATTCAAACATGCTCACATATACTCACACACACACACACACACACACACACACACACACACACACACACACACACACACACACACACACACACACACACACACCACACCACACCACACCACATACACACACACACACACACACACACA
>OZ024855.1:3491189-3541189 GCA_964017155.1 Oasisia sp. SBJ-2009
ACATTACTTTCAAACATGTTTTGAACTTGGGTTGAAAGTGTATTAGGATGAATATTTTGAAACTCCGTCCTACACCTGAGCATGCTACGCCCTTGGAGTCAGACGCGCAGAGTCTGCTGTGATTATTGTGTGTGATAGTAGCGCCACCTGGCGAATGTATGACACAACGCTATCGCGCTTTCATGCATCCCTGCCTTTCACTTATTCAATCACTGTATTAAAGGACAAAAAAAAGGCTACGGCTTCGTGTCATACACCTAATAGAGTTTATACAAAGTAACAATTTCCACATATACTCAATTTTTTAACGTCAGCGGTTTACTCAGAATGTGACTTTAAAGTCTAAAATTCTAACGAAATCCACGATGGTCTAGACGCCGCCATAGGTGAAGGGTTAATTTGGCTTGGCCATTCAGCGCGCGACATTCTATATCTCGGTCAGCTTCCGGCGACGCTGTTAAGGGTCAACAACTTCGAGTCTTCGACAGTTCGTTCAGTTGGCGTGACATCTAGCAGCTGCTTATAGACGTATATCTAAATCTGTGGTTAAATCTATGGTAAACTTTAGTAATTATGCCTTCGTGTTCGGCATACGGTTGCAATAATAGTTGAAACAACCGGTAGTATTGAAGCAATGGATTCACGTTGGTGATTTGCGGGCGTACTGTTTGGCACTTTGCTCGGTCCATTTTGAGGAGAAATGCTTTGATGTAGACATGTATCATCAGTTGGTGGGATGATTTCAGCGATAACAACAATAGACAACTTTATATTTACCGTCATCAGCATGTTACGCGCGTTGCCGAGTTGCAGCCATTTCATGACAACAGCCAAACCCTATGCAGGGAATCTACGTGGAGAGCGCCTCGATCACCGTCGTGACGTCATTCTTCGTCTAAGATGGGGTAGCGCATAGATTTTGGATGGCTGGGTGTTACAAATTTTTTTTCTGGTAAACCGCTGGCGTTAAAAAATTGAGTATATGTGGAAATTGTTACTTTTTATTAACTCTATTAGGTGTATGCCACGTAAAAGTTAACTTTGTTTGTCCTTTAAGTCAGTCTAAGTTTTAAACAGCGTCATCGTAAATTTATGTTATAATAATAATAATAATAACACAAGTTTTATTAGCAATTAAACTTATTTGGATTCACAAATTATTTATTTTATTATGTACTTTTAATACGTACGTTGACCATGCAAGGAAGACAGCATTTAAGGACGAGATGGCAATTTGCAGTGTAATAACTTTTAAGAGGTAATCCTGGGTATAGGATTTCCCCAATATTTAAAGATGGGGGTGACTGTATTGGTACAAATCGAACCTTTTGGACAGTTCAACAACACTACCCCCGTTTTCCAGTAACATGGTTCAAGATATCGGGAAACTGGGCGTGGTCAGATTGGCCCTGAAGATCTGGCTAATAATTTTAATACGACGCCGATGACTCAATATTGATTGCTCTCGTTCAGTCTAGCGTGAATGAATTCACCTAGAAAGTTGATATCATGTTCGATTTAACAGTACATGGTATAGGAGGTGAATAGAGATCGAAGTGGTATGGAGTGAGCACGGTCTAAGTACGCTACAAGAATGTACCGTTCAGTGTACATTAAGACTATTGCTAAGATACTTTTATTGTTATTATTTGGGCGGCGTAGATATTAGAATACAAATAAATAAATATTATACTTATTGTTTATATAACAGGATAGAACATGACATTACAGTAAAAGAGATCATACATTGCACCACAAAACGTCAAAAGGACTGACATAAAGCATCATACTTTACCCATAACAATGCAACTAGTCCAAAGGGCCTACATCGATTTATGTTGACGTTTGATTTATGTTGATTTCTGTTTGCAGGACACAATGCAGTCCCAGAGCGCTCCTATGTACCCCGGCTGCCGACTCGCTGGGGGCTACGGATGCGGAATGGGATACGGAGGCGGCTACGGATGCGGAATGGGATACGGCGGTGGCTACGGGTGTCGCTGGGGCGGCAGGCCTGGCTGGGGAGGGTACCCCGGAGCCTGCCCCTACGGCAACGGCTACGGCTGCAGCTACAGGCGCTTCTAGGCGGCGACCACGTCATCGGGTGTAGGCAGAGGTGCCAGAAGACCGCGATGTATCAGAACTACCTGACTGAAGCTATAGGAGCAGCCTTAGCTAGTTTCTTGCCTCGTCACATTGCTTGCACTCACTGACACTGATACACGCTAGCTCTGATACACACCCGGATGGACTTGAGTTTAAGTTACCTCAGATCGGTGAATATATTCGTGTCTGCATAACTGTTCTTGGTTAAGACACTTAATAAATATTGCACTCTTAATGAATATTCGCTTGCATTTCCATGTATTATATTCTGTTTTCTATGATTACATTCCGGAGTTCTGTTAGAAAACTTGCTGGTCACGTGGACTTTGAACGACGAAATGGCGAGATTGTTTAATTTGTTTAATATGTTGAAACCACGATAGTGTGAATTGTACTATTTGACAGTTTACGCAATAAAAGATATACGAATGTTCACCGACGGGAGTATTAATGTTGTGAAAACGAGGTCGTGGGCACTTGGTGACAGGAAGTCCATTTTCCCCACGCTATAGGGCTTTATTTTATTTTTGGTGGTACAAATAGGGCTCTCCCCAAATTGTGTTTATAATTTTATTTTCCAAAGGATAATAACAAGCAGAAGCAGTGAGATACTGTGCCGGTAAGGATGACAGCAGAAGGCGATGTCTTGCGATTTGCGAATATGTCCCCAAAAATAAGGCTACATCATTAATGTTTATTCTATATTTGTTTTAAATATATTTTTTTTTATATAAAATATGGATAATTGTTTTTTATATTTCGACTTCGCAATGCACACGCTAGACACCGCCCTTGACAAAGCCGGA
The DNA here is from genome assembly GCA_964017155.1 of Oasisia sp. SBJ-2009. Classification (NCBI taxonomy): domain Eukaryota; kingdom Metazoa; phylum Annelida; class Polychaeta; order Sabellida; family Siboglinidae; genus Oasisia; species Oasisia sp. SBJ-2009. Next base: position 3,494,102 of record OZ024855.1, read on the forward strand.
CATTGAGGCACAGGTGTGTATGGGCTGCGCTAACTGCTCGCGCCTAGTGACATCGGCTTATTTACGTCGACGGCATTAAATTGATCTAAAACACAATTTAAAAAATAATATATCTGACTTCTTTTTAGAGGGAGAATGGCATTCCAAACACATACACATCAAAAAACCGTCGAAACAAAACACAAAAAAACCGATTCTTACAGAATTTTAGATCAAAGATCCGGATTGCGATCCCAAAAATGTGGCAGGTCTGGCTTATTGGTCATACATGATCACACCACAACAAATCAGCCGTAACAATTAACTCTATATTCCGGAATCCCAACTTTGCATCCTCCTCAACAAAAGAACTTGCATATAACTAGAAGTCACTCGTCAAACTCACGTGGAATGTGCCTGCTCAAGATGGAACCGCTGCAGTATGGTGGACATAAATAAACTGCAGATGGTTCAACGTCGCGGGGAACGATTTGTCAAGCAGCCATTGCCTGTCTATGGTAGGCAATGCCAGTGCCATTGGCAATATCTACTTGGTGTAATCACCCACGCCCATTTTTATTTGTTCCTGTGTGGAAGGGGTTAGTGTTAGGTTGAAGGTACTTTTGAGAAGATTTACATTAGGTGTTTTACATGCATTTGTACGTGAGTGGTTAGCAAGTAGCCATCTCCTATCTGTGGTGTTACCACAGAGTTAGATCATTAATCTTTCCCATGTAGTTCTACTGGTGTGTTCTATTTATATCTATGGGTGTTACCGAGATGACCGAAGACTATAGATCTGTGCCGAAGACCTAAAATTGTGGCGCCATCTACGACGATATCGTTGGCTGAAATTACACACATATACGCCAGATGGCAGTAGCATCGATCCGCCATATTTGTTGCATGCGAAGTGGTTGAGTTTGTCATGTGCACGTCTCGTGTGTTATGTGGGTAGCAGATTCGTCCAAATTCGTAAGTACTTCGTTAGGTTGGTGAATTGTTAAAAGAAATACTGTCCTACCTCCATACTTGTTAATAAATAAATTGTTGACGTTTCAGACGTTCCGTAGAAAAAGTTAGTGACCTCGCGATTCGCTTGAGAGACTTGACTGGCCCGATTCGGTGACAGCCCAGACAAGTGTCGTGAGACAACATAGATTAGGTTTAAATTATGTTAATTTGTCATATTTAATTTTATTATATATAAGCAGTTAGGTACTATGCGACTCAAACGCCAGAACACATTCCTATTATTTGACATGAGATGAAATGTACTTGCGTGTTGAAAATGACAAATAAAGCATTATTAGGATTAGGGACCGGCAAAAAAATTAAGAAAAGATTTATCAAGTTTATGATGGTGCATGTCGATTGTATGTATAATAGGTAACAAGATACCGTTTACAGATTTTGAGAATTTAAATATCTTCATGCAGTCAAAAACTATGACCACTGCACAGCCTGCTGTGTAGCATACGTTCATATTATTCACTCAATAGACACTCGTCAAAATTAAATAACTCACCTAAAATTTTACAATTCACACGTTGGCATTCTGTGTCATCTTGGGTCTAAAAACAATGTGATTTCACTGTCATACGAGTAATACCAGGCTCTTAAAAGGACTTTCCCTGGGCCTCCCCTCATGAGTAGAAAAGCCTAATGGACACAAATGTCAACCGACCTACCCACGCGCTCATAGCGGATATGCCGGACCCTAGCATTATTATTTTGTAGCTATTATTAAATTAACACGTGTTCATGGTATTTTCATAGCAGCTCTGAGAATAGGCGTACTGGCTATTCCCAGAGGGGCTCTTGGAATAAGTGGCTAAACTACTCCAAGGGCAGATATTGACTACCGGGTACCTCTCCATGTGTATTGTGGATTTGTGTTCTGTCTTCTGAGAATAGTCTATGTGCAGCTCGGAACAAAAGTGAAAATAGTACAAACTTCCTATGCGTACGTGTTGATATTTTTTTATGTGAATAGCCTTTGCACTTATTCCCTTATTGACATTTGCCAGGGTTCGAAAAGGACAAAACCACATATGAAAATGATTCTGCAGCATCTTATTTAGGGCATTTCCATGAACATTTTGAAAATGGTCTGAAATTTTATTCATTCAATTTCAATGGATTATTACAAGGTTTTGATAGGACATAACTTAAAGTTATAGGAAAGAAACAATTTTCAATCATTGCACAATGTTTTATGTGAAAATGCTACATCCTACCATTAGCACTGAAATTATAACATTTCACTCATCTGAAACGTAAATAATTAGTAGCCCTTTATATCCCTGTTTTCTATTACTCTCTTGGTTTGCTCAGTTGCTGTTATTTTATAAAGCCTTAGCCTCATGTATTATGAAAATAACATTTCTGAGTCTGTTCTGTATTTTTCAAGAGATGCTTCTACACTGAGGTGGTGATTTTTGTGTAACGCGAGTCACAAAATTATAGATTTTTTAACTTTATACAGCAGCCTTTGGTAGTCTGAGACTGCCCATTATAAAACTCCTCCTTCTTTTTATACTTTATTAAATGATACAAACTATATTCATATCTAGTGAATATATACTGTGATATTAGACACTAAATTAAATATGTATAACGGGAGTCACATGTAATGCGAGTCATGAAAAATAAGGTATTGTAACTTTAGTCACAATGCATTTGTTAGATTTTTCTCTTCTTCTAAGACATATAACAATGTGTTGCGAAAAACCTTATATTATAGAAGGCAGTATGAATGTTTTCATTGATGATAATTCTGCACCAAAATAAATGTCTACTAATATATCCCATAAACCTTTGAATTTCCTCTTTGTTAATAAATCACATGCTTTATAAAACACAAAACATTTTAAATCTGATTTCATCTTACACCAGTAACAAAACATTATTTTTAAACATATCGAATACACTGTAATAAGAAACAAAAGATATACTTATTTTCCATAGAAAAATAAATAAATTAAAATCAAAAGGGTTCAAATTGACTAGTTAGCTGTGTACATTATCCCACACATGGACATGGGCTGAATGCATGCCAGACTCATGCATACAAGATTTTCTACTATTCAGATAAATGTGTCCATTTTTCATTTCCATGAAGTTTTTACATACTAAAATATTTAGTGTTGCTTTGCTAGATAGCAGTCAGTCAGGAATTATTGAGTAAGAGTAACTACATACCTGTTTACCAGGTAGGTGAACATATCAGCAGGAATTAATTAAATATGTTAAATTGGCGGTGATAATGGGTTTTTCGTAAGAAGTTTAAGAAATTTATTGTTGCTCTTAAATAAAACAACATTCAGAATTATGTCTTGTATGTTTATTCATAAACATTTGACATATTCACTGGAACTGAGTTTAGATTCTTTCACAACATTCACAGTCACTGAAAGACAGTGAAAGAGACATCTGAAGCTCTGTATTCGAGGTAAATATAAAGATTACCGCAAACAGCTGAATGAAATTAATACAAAGAGCCATGATGCAAAGAAGGCAAGGGAACAGAACCTGTCTTTGTCTAAACAAAACGAATATGAAAAAAAAGACGCAATCTTGAGCGTATGAGGAATTGAGTAGCCAAATGTCGAACCCTGACGAAGGCAAGAATAAATAACAATGCCAGTTGGCAAAGGCAACAACAAAAGCAAAGACGACTTTGGGTCAGTCACTCCCACCAACTTCAAAAGGGAGGAAAGCTGAAATGCGAAAACTGTACAGCACAGTTCAAATTGAGGCATCACCTGATCAAAAACAATCTTATCTATGACAAAGCCAGATGAACACAAAGGTGCTATTCCTATGGTCCATATTGAAGCGGTCAAGTTTTATTACGCTAGATATAACAACATGTTTAGTTGGTTTTTATAATAAATTTTGCATGTAAGTGGTCTTGCGAAATAATTGTAAAACAATCACCTGATCTATTTTTTTTATAAAACAATAATATATTTCTGGATTTAAAGCACCATGTTCAAGTGTGCATTACCTCCTATGCAAATTATACACTATTTTAAAAGGTTAATGTATGTTTTTAAATGTAATATTGTGTGTTATCTAAATTACAGACTGAGTAATTCATTTTGCTCAAGCTAAAATATGCATAATGACTTATTTGTGATAATGGAATTCATGTATCAGTATCGCGAATCACAGTAACGCGAGTCACGCTGATTATCTAATAAATTTGTATGTTATTGGAAAAACCACAAATCAATAATGAATTTTTTTGAAACCCTATTCATTTGTATTTCACACAAGGGTATTCATTGTATGCTATAATTTATATTTTAAGAAGAAACTTGACATCAACTATCAAGTGATGTTTTTGTGTTTTCCGTTTGGTGTAACGCGAGTCACGCTATAATTACGCTGTAGATACAAATAAAAATCATACTAAGTAATCAGATTTTCATTTGTTTATATCATTTAATACCTTATACCATTCAGTTCCTCTATGCACACGTTGAACTTTTTAAATACATTATTATAAGAGATATGCTAAAATTGTGTTCATGGAATGGTCCAAAATATGTAACGCGAGTCACACGGAAATGCCCTTTACTTGAAATAATTACTGTGTGTGGATATATATATATATATATATATATATATATATATATTACAATTACTGTGTGTGGATATATATTATCTGTGATGATGTTGTTTCAGCAACATTCATTATATCAACAATTTCAAAGTTTCACACATTGTGGTGTTACATACCTGGTGAATAGATGGAGTACCGGTGTATAACACGTGTAATTTTGTCAAGTGGTATTTTATAACAGTTCATGTGGCAAACATTGCAGAAGTTTCTCAGTTGCGTCAACAAGTGGGTCTCACATATAATTTATCACGATTGAATCCTTTGTTTCAGAAATCACCATGATGCCATTGATGGGCGACAAAGACCACTTCCACAGTTCCACTGCTTCACCCTCGATGATGTCTCTAATCAACTTCGCACATTGTTCAAAGACAAATTCCAAAAACGGTTTAAATTTGCATGGGGAGATAACCAGATGTCGGGAGAATTCTTCATCAAGAAATTCAGGCGTGCTCCTCTACCACACATTACTGATGTTATCAGACCGGGAGACACAGCACAGTTCGACGCCACAGTGCTATTCACCTGCCTACTGTACTCAGGAATTGGGATTCTGGAGCCAAGTCCCAGAAGACCCAATGCAAGGATCACCCCTGTTGAAGACAGCAAACGCATAGATGAATTGCGTGAGGTGAGATGAGAAATGAGTTTGCACATTCAGTGGCACTATCCCGCAGACTTCGACCAGAAATTTGCGTCGTTAAACTATATCTACACACAATTGAACTGGAATCCCTTTTTGATGAGGAAGTGGACAACGGACCCTGTGGTCACTGCGGAGTGTGACCATCTCCAAAACCAGCTCAACAGAGAGAGACGGCGATACATTGCACTTAAAAAGATCCAGTGGAACAATGCTCCCAGAAACGCCTGGTTGTTATGATGTGGCTGAACTACAGGGTCTCATGCAGTCAAGTGGCCCAATTCAACTATCACAACTCCTTGATAAGCTTCGTGATAGACTTGCCCCCTGAAGTGTTGTCATACTTGGCCGTGCTGGTGTGGGTAAGACGACACTCATGAAGTAGATGGCTCGACTGGGTGAAAGGGGAGTTGTGGAAGGACGTCGAGTATCTGTTTCTCATCACTGCGGGAGTTGCAGCAAGACAGCAACTGGACACTTGAGGATGTCCTGCTGAGTGCTGGACGGACTGCCATTGACGCTATGTGCCAACTCATGGCAAATTCGAGAATCTTGGTAGTTGAGGAGTGTCATCAAAATGGCAAGGAGAGTGAGGCCCGGTGTGTTGATGAGGTCACTGACCTTAATTCGTCACACAAGCGTCGCGCACAACACCATACTACAGAGAGCAAAGGTCATTGACTCATTGTGACATCTTGTCACAACAACAATGTTCCACAGTGTGACCGAAACACAGAACTTTATGGTTTTCCGGCTGGTCGCATTCAGAAGTACATTGAGAAGTTCAGCAGAGAAGACACGGAATTAGAAACCTACGTCACACACCATCTCCAACAGAACATGAACATAGCCACTCTCAGTTACCTACCTATGCAATGCAACTTTGTCTGAGGCTGTCGTTTTGACATGTGCTCAGCCACCCACAGACAGGACACATCAGCCAGCCACAGTGAGGACAGCAGCAGTTACCACCATGTCACAGCTGTATGTGATGGCAGTCATAAACCTGGCGAGGAAACATCGCCCAGCTATGAAGTACTCCAGAAAACATATAGAGTCAAAGACATTCCATGACAAGTGCTTGAGGAGTATTGGCAAAACACTTCACGAAAAACTTCTCTTCATGAAAACTGTTACTGTGCCAGCAGGACTGTATGTGTTTCTCTGCCTCGGAAATACAGATGTTGCTGCATGCATGGCCATAGGTCTACAAACAGTGTTTCTCTTCCAAGGAATTTACCAGCATCAGAATTACAAAAGCTTGTGTTGCATATTACGAACATTTTATACACCCACACATAATGACATTCATGGAATGACAGATGTTGATGCATAGCCTAAATACATTATAATAAATGAACTTGGTATGTCTGAAATGAGATGTTTAAAAATTATTCCACATAATTTGATCATGTTATTTGTTGTGAAATAATAGTAATTACACTTAGTTGTGTGTATATATGTATGTTGTATACTACATATAGTTCTAAATATTTCTGATGTTTCTTTCGCGAGGATAATTGCTCACATATGTCACGTAGACAACGCTGTTCACGATCAGTGTTTATTCAGTATATACCCATAGTTACAATAGCATTTTCTCACATGACATTGGAAATGGGACCGAAGAGAAATACAATCAGCACAAAACATTAGGCAATGAGACAAATGATGACATTTTAAATTATTTAATTCCCTTTGTTTGCGGTCTTTGTTCGTGAAACAGACGACGACATTCCAGTGAATCTAGAACTAAGCAACACGTGTCTGACAAACATCCAAAACCGGAAGATAACCGCACTGAAATATGCATGACGGAATATAATGTTTTCTCGACGAGAACGGGACAGCGAGCTGGTGGTGGTGAGGTGGCAGCACTTTTAAGCCCCCTCAACTCCGCCTGGGATAGTATATGGGCTTAAGTTTCTACATCCGGGCAGCCTTACCCCAGATTAGGGTAGAGACGCTGATTGGCTCTCAGGCCAACTATGAAATAAAAATTAAAATAACGATATTACAAGATAATAATATCATATGAAAAGTATTCACCATTGAACTTATATTGACACAAAAGTAAGTAAAAATTCAAATTTACCGTTGTTTATAAAATAAGAATTACGGCAGGATTAACCAGTATCCATGAGGTGACAGCATTGTCTAGCTCGACACGGATAGCATACAAATTAAATAAGGAAACCTTTTGATCAAATAATGCTGTATTATAAAAACTATTAAAAATTAAACTTATATTAACACAAAATAAATAGAAATACAAATTTGCAGTTGTTTATAAAAATATATATTACGGCAGTGTCCGTGAGGTGGCAGCATTTTATAGATCACGGCTGCTACCCAAACAAAAGCCGTTAATGTAGCCAGACTGTCTTCTCGGCGTAGTTCCGCAGCCGAACGACAGTCGGTTAAGCGAGACTAGTAGGCTGTACGCTTGAGCGATGTCGACAACGTCGCAGCAACGTTTCCCCGATAGCCGCTCGAGCATGCGTACTCTCGCTACAGGCGACGTATTAAAGAACATCGGCTTAGACAATAGCCAGAGCTGCTCTGGCAATAAGGCCGGAAAATGTTCTTATTGCCAGAGCAGAAATCGATTGATGGTAATATGCATGCGGTTAGCGATATGTTTAGCGAACACAAGATTTAACAAGATTGCCATATAGAGATTCAACTCTAGATGCCAGGTGGACAAGGAAACTGTTTGGCTTATCGAGAGTTCAACCAATCTATCTAAGTATACCCCGCCCGTCTTAGGTATATATCAATTTTATTGTTAAATATATTAACACTACTAGCACCCTCACAATCAGGTGATAATCTGTTCCATTCGTTTACTATTCTTTGTGTGAAAATGACAATTTTATAATATCTAGTCTACACTGCTTCTTTGCTAATGTAACTCCATGTCCTCTAGACCTTCTCTTCCTTAACCGTGAACAAAAATTTCTGTCAATAGTTTAATACCCATTCAATATTTTACAAACCTCAATCTGATCTCCTCTCAATCTTCTTGTTTCTAGTGTTGTTAGACCACATTCTTATTTCATAACTAATATTCCTGACTTTTTGGTTTAATTTTTGTTGCTCTCCTTTGTACTCTTTCTAGCATATCAATATCCTTTTTGCTATATGACCTCCATGCTTGTATACAGTATTCTAAATGAGGCCTAACTACTGTTTCATACAGCGGTATTATTAGTTCTTTTTCTTTGTACACTATATTTCGCCTAATTAATCCAAGAATTTGGTTCCCCTTCGCTGCTGCAATTCCACACTGCTCTGATACCTTCATGTCAGCACTAATGGTTAACCCTAAGCCTTATTCCTTAACAGTAGTATTTAGTACAGTACCACCCATTGTGGTATTGCAGTACCTCAGGTATTGCAGGTATTGCAGTACCTCAGGTATTGCAATACCTCAGGGAGTTTGACGCCCCTGCCATGCAGAGTTGTAAACCACTGCCTTGTGGTATAGGTTCTTGTCAGAACCGAAGGCTAAGGGAGCAAACCCTAAACAGAAAACCATGTCACTGTGGCAGCATCAAGGGCGGTTGGTGTATGGAACTCCCAACATCTCTCGACCAGCCACTGCAGGGACAAATAGTTTGCGCCTGTCTTGACATGTTCTTGCCGGTGTGAGACCTCTATTTGTTCCCCGAGAGAGTGTCGCTAGTAACTTGCAAAAGCCAGCGGTACTCCAAAAGTTTTTGCTAGCAGCTTCCATGAAATGTACAACTGCACGAAACATGATACCGGATCGGCCGTCGCCCGGGTTACCAAGGACCGCGCTGCTCGACCTCATCTTCCGTCGACAGTGGAAAATCAGCTAGGAAGAAGAAGACAAAGAAGACAACTACTGACAATTGGACAATGGAACGTCAGGACTCTCCTCGACCGAGAAGGAGCTAACCGACCAGAAAGACGCACGGCACTAGTAGCAATGGAACTTGCCAAATACAACATCGACATCGCCGCCCTATGTGAAACAAGGTTATCAGAGTCTGGTAGTCTCGACGACTTGGAATACTCTTTCTTCTGGAGTGGCAAACCTGAAGGAGAAAGAAGGGAGGCCGGAGTGGGCTTTGCTATCAAAAAGGATATCATCACAAACCTGACAGAAATGCCACGGCCAGTAAGTGACAGAATCATGACGATGAGACTACCTCTGAGCAAGGACAACTTTGCTACAATTATCAACGTGTATGCTCCGACAATGACAAACCCAGACGAAAACAAGGAGGCCTTCTACAACCAGCTCACAAGTGTGCTCAGGGGCATCCCTCATACCGATAAGCTACTGCTGATAGGAGACTTCAATGCGAGGATAGGAAGAGACAATGACAAGTGGCCCTTGGTCATGGGCAAACATGGGATTGGGAAATGCAACTCCAATGGCGAACCTGGCTCTGTGCTCTGAGTTCGAACTGATAGTGACGAACACCATGTTCAAGCAGAAGGATGAACGCAAGACCACCTGGATGCATCCTCGTTCCAAACACTGGCATATGATCGACTTCATCATCACGAGGTGTCGGGATAAGATGGACATCCACAGCACCCGAGCCATGCGTGGAGCAAACTGCTGGACCGATCACCAGATGCTGAGATCAAAAGTGGCTTTCAGAATACGACAAAAGCACAACAGGCAAGGGACAAATAAGCCGACCAAGCTCAAAACTGCAAAACTAAGTACCATCAGCCATAGGGAGAGTTTTGAGCAGGAGATGGACAGTGCTGTCGCCCACTGGGAGGAGAAGGAAAACTCAACACCAGACGAGGAATGGGCAGCTCTGCAGCAGGTTGTGTACAACACAGCCAAGACATATCTTGGCAAGCCAGACAGAAAACACCAGGACTGGTTCGACCCCAACGACCAGGAGCTACAGACTCTTATGAGCAGAAGAGATCAAGCCCACCAGAGAGTGTTGCAAACCAGGAGCACTAGATCCACCACTGCAGCATACAAAGATGCTTGCAGACTGCTACAAAAACACACCCGTGCACTGAAGTCGGACTGGTGGGAAAGGAAAGCAGTGGAGCTGCAGAGAGCTGCCGACAGTAACAACATGAAGGGCTTCTACAATGGACTGAAGGAAGTGTGGGGACCCAAAAAGAAGGGACCTGTTCAACTAAAATCAACAGACGGAATGGAAACCTTCTCTGACAGCAAGAGAGTTGTGGCAAGATGGAGTGAACACTTCCAGAAGCTACTCAACGTCCCTGGCGACATAGATCACCAAGCTCTGGACAACATCCCGCAGCGCTTTACCAAGACAAGCCTTGATGAGATTCCAACTATGGATGAGATGGCTAGAGCAATCGCCAGCCTGAAAGATGGCAAAGCACCTGGAGGAGATGGAATTCGTGCAGAAGTATGGAAGCATGGAGGAGACAATCTGTTCAGCAGACCGCACCAACTAATCACCAATGCCTGGGAGATGGGTTCTGTACCACAAGCATGGAAGGATGCAAGCATTATAACCATCTACAAGAAAGGTGATCGAACAGACTGTGGGAACTATAGAGGAATCTCTCTTCTTTCCATAGCAGACAAGATCTTCGCCAGGATCCTCCTCAACAGACTATCTACCTACCTAACACCAGAGGTAGTTCCGGAGACACAATGTGGCTTCAGAGGTAACCGGAGCACCGTGGATATGATATTTTGTCTCCGACAACTACAAGAAAAGTGCATTGAGCAGGACCGACCACTGTACATGGTATTTGTCGACTGCAGTAAGGCGTTCGATACAGTTGGGAGGACCGGACTATGGCAGCTACTGAAGAAGTATGGCTGCCCAGAGAAGTTCACAACAATGATCGAGGCACTACATACCGGAATGATGGCGACTGTTAATGTTGGAGGGGAAGTCTCGGAATCGTTCAGGGTCACAAATGGGGTCAAGCAAGGCTGTGTACTGGCGCCCACGCTCTTTTCCATCTTCCTATCAGCAATGCTCGACAATGCTTTCCGAGACATGGGGGATGGCATCTACATACAGTCCAGACAGAGCGCTGACCTATTCAACGTCGCACACTTCAGAGCGAAGACCAAGACTACACGGATACTGATGAGGGAGCTGCTATTCGCAGATGACAGTGCACTGGTTGCACACTCTGCTGAAGAGATGCAGAAAATAGTGGATGCTTTTTCCAATGCGTCAAAGAAGTTCGGCCTGAAGATTAACATCAAGAAGACCGAGGTGCTGTACCAACCCAACTCTACAAGAACCCGAGAGGAGGATATCATGGTTGATGGAAACAAGCTGAACTCTGTTATGGAATTCACCTACCTCGGAAGCACTATATCAAGTGACGGATGCATTGACGATGAAATACAGAGGAGGATGGCCAAGGCTAGTGCATCTTTCGGCCGACTACGCCAGAGACTCTGGAACAACCACCATGTGTCCATGCGGGTTAAAGGCAAGATATACCGTGCAATTGTGCTGTCCACCCTCCTATACGGAGCCGAGGCCTGGACAGTGTACAGACGACAGGTGAAAAAGTTGCATGCGTCCATGATGCGACATCTGCGTTCGATCATGAGGATAACCTGGATGGACAAAGTGACAAACAAGGAAATACTCGAACGGACAGGGCTGCCATCTATGGAAGATCTTCTGATCAGAAAGAATCTCCGGTGGACTGGACACCTCATGAGGATGTCATCAGACAGGCTACCGAAGCAGGTTCTCTACTCCCAACTGTCTTCTGGTCACAGAAAGAGAGGGCGCCCTCGTCTCCGGTTCAAAGATACCATCAAGAGAAACCTGAAGCTGAGAGACATAAAGATCGACTCCTGGACATCACTCTCACAGCAGAGAGACACATGGAGAGCAAGAGTCAAGTGATGGAAGCAGTCTTTGTCGCTTCGCGACCGACAGCATGATGATGACCACCCATTGTATATTGTGCATCTTCATTCCCATGTCCTGTGTGGAGGCATTTACACTTTCCAAACTTAAACAGCATGTGCCATTTCTCAGACCATTCTATCAACTTATTAAGATCATCTTGTAAATGCTGTCTATCTGCATCACTTTTAATTTTCCTAAACACTTCTGTGTCATCCGCAAACTTCAACACCTTGCTTGTTATGTCATCATCCAAATCATTGGTATATATTAAGAATAAAATAGGTCCCAATATTGATCCATGCGGTACTCCACTCAAAACCGATTTCCAATTTGAAATCTCCCCATCAACTACTACTCTTTGTCTTCTATCAATAAGCCATTTTTCTATCCAGTTAATCATACCATTTCCTATGTCAAGGGCCTTTAGTTTAAGTAGTAATCTTTGGTGTGGCACTTTGTCAAAGGCTTTTAAAAAATCTAAGTATATTATATCTACTGGTGATCCCTCGTCTACCCACTTTGTGACATCTTCCAAAAAACATAAGATATTTGTTAAGCATGACCTCGCTTTTTTATTAAAAACTCATGTTGAGATGGGTTTATCAATTTAGTTTTAACGAGAAAATCAACCATGTGATCTTTAATTAGTCTTTCTAATAGTTTACAAATCACCGATTTTAAACTCACTGGTCTATAGTTCTCGGACTTGTTTCTCGAACCTTTTTAAAATAATGGTATAATGTTTGCTTCTTTCCATTCTAACCTAACTATTCCCTCCTCTAATGACAAATTGAACACTGTCGCAAGCGGTATGCTGATTTGTTCTACAATTTCCAGCAGTAATTTGACAGGAATCCCACCCACACCTGATTTATTATCCTTCATATCTCTTATTTTCATAGCTACCATTTTTGGGTTTATAATTAGTTGTCCTAAATAGTCAGACTCTCTTCCTTCGAACTTAGTCTCTAGTACTGGTAATGTACTAATATATTCCCTGGTAAACACCGAACTAAAGTACTCATTTAGGTTTTCTGCCATTAAGAATCCCTCTGTTATTATGTTTCCATCACTACCTTCAAGACAACCGATCTTATCCTGAACTTTCTGTTTACTTCGAACATACGCATAAAAACTCTTGCTGTCATGTTTTATATTAAAAACTATTTTTTGTCCATGGATAGCTTTTCTTTGAATTTCTAATTTCAGCTGTAGCTTGATTTAGTGCTTCATTATAAATGGCATAGTCTTCTTCACTTCCAGTATGTCTATATGTCTTCCACATCATTTGCTTGTACTTGATATTCCAGCATTCTGTTGCTAGTCTTATTCTTCAGTGTGTTATTCCAGTCTATTTTTGCTAAATATTCCCTCATGTCCTTATATCTTCTTTTGTGAAAATTTACCTGTACCTTATTTTTATGTTCCGTTCTCCTTTTACTTTGATGATAAAATGTATCTGGTTTTGATCACTACAACCCAGTGGCTCACATATCTTGACGTTATCAACAAATTCCTTCTGTGAGCTCAAAACTATGTCCAACACGTTCTTGCCCCTGGTTGGTTCTAACACATGTCGAGAAAGGAAACTATATTGTACTAAATTTAAAACTCTTGATCCTTTTTCCCAGTACTTTGTAGAGATGTTCACTGTATATGCCCATGGTTAAAATCCCCATTAATAATGAGGTCCCGTTTACTCACTTCTTTTATAGCGTTATGTACTTTTTCATTCTCTTCTATGCTTATGTTTGAACTACGATAAACTAACCCAACAGTTAGTGTTGAGTTTCCTGTAACTATGTTACACCAGACAGCTTCTTCACATTCTGCTTCTTTTTCAAATTTTATTTTGTAAGCCTGGATGGATTCTTTAATATATAAAATAACCCAGTCTCCCCTTCTTCCTAATCTATCTTTCCTAAACATTACATATCCTGTCATTCCTAATTCGGCATCTGACATATCGGGGGTGGCCCAAGATTCAGTGATACCTATTATGTGAGGGTCAATTATCTTCTACCATAATGTTTAGTTCATTTCTTTTGTTTACTATGCTCCTTGCATTTAATCAAACACATTTATAACCAAATTTCGTAAGGCTTTCCAGGCTGTTCTTTGCTGATTACTTATATCATCTATCCGTGCTCGTGTAGCAGCCGCCACAACGTTGTGGTAATGACTGCTTCTTATGCCTACCTGGGTTGTACGGAGTAGCTTGTAGGGACAGATATTGCGTTATATTGATTACAAATAACAAACAATGGTTCACGTTTAAAATCCTGTGTTATGGATGGTTGAATTCGTCGCTGATGGCACAACATAATTAGTTAAATTAAACAAGTGGAAAATAACTACTGACACACGCAAATTAACATACGCTCGTGAGCGCGAACGCATTTTATTTATTCTATCGCAAAATTACACGCACACATTATCCGGTATACAATGTGGTGTTGACATAGGATACTCGATAATCAACAGGAGCAGGCGCAATTACATGATTTTGTGTAATATGTTTAGTGCGTCCTGCAGATTACCAACGGGCAAATAATACTCTGTGGTGAACTTATAAAGTATTATATTATTATTATAATATGTGCAAATCACGAACCATTTTACATGCACAGTGCTAAGACGCGCATTGTCCATGTTAGGTAAGGCTGCCTTCTGAGATACCACTTTAGGAAATGTAGGAAAATGTGGGGTAACACAGCGAGCTCAGCATGACAATCACACACATAGATCTGGGTCTATGCCTTGGCCGCAAGATATTGTTTTGATCAAATCAGAAATGCAACATTTCTGACTTTAATCTACGTTACATGCAATATGACATTTCACACGCTGCGATATGTAGTTGTTGGAAACACTGAAATATTTACTCTTTAGTTAACACCCCATTGGTCTAAGAGGAAACTAGCAACGTCACAATTCATCACAGGGTCAACTTGCACGACCGATGACATCATAAACCAACATACACAGAAAATGTTTAGCCACCAATAAACTTTATAAATTGTTGTTTTTGTCAGCAAAACTTTATGCTCAACAATCCGGATGTATTGTGGGTATTTTTTCGTTGATGACAATGCTGACAAGAGGGGTTTATTATCAATTCCATTAGACCCCTGATTACAACACACCGACTATAGTTACTGATATTTAGGTATCAATCACAGACCAGCTAGCTTTTGTAAACTGTACCGTGTATCAAAGACAAGACATCAACTACACCCTTCGACGACATGAAGCACTTAAATGACCACTGAAACAAGTCGGCCAAGAAGTTAATAAAGCAAATGAAGCACAAATGTCATCTAAGCACATACCCACAGTGTCTTACCAGATATAACTAAATCAAGATTATAATCATTTATATATAAACACAAACCACAGTGTTATTTCCTGTAACTGTTTACAGTGGTGAACATTTAAGTTAATAAAGCAAATGAAGCACACATCCCATTGAAGCACATATCAACACTGTCTAACTAAATCGAAATTGTAAGCATACACACACTGGTATTTACTGTAATTGTTTACAGTTACGTTTAACATTAACATAAGGATACAAACTCTTTAAGATGTTATCATAAGATTATGATAATAGTACTTATCGCAGAATTACTTGAAAACCAGAACACATGTAATGTCATGGACACGTTGTTTGACAACCAGACCATTTCTCTTACATGGGTCTAAAGTGACCCAACTAGTGTTTCAAAGAGGCGGGGGCAGGCCAGCATCCATCCGTGGGACAGACATATTGTGTGAGCTTTGGCCTTTGTAGTCAAATCTTTAACGGAAGACGATATCTGTATCTGCATTTCTTAAATAAATGTGTATAATAAATAAGTTTCATTTCAGTATATCTGCAGCTGCTTTTTTACCCACTATTTTACCATTAAGATGGAACCGGGAACTGGAATTTTGGAAAGAGAACTGAGATAAATAGAATTTCTATGTTAGGTACTACTGGAGACTATTTGAAACAAAGTAATTAACCCTTAACCTCCACTAAACAAGGGGTAAAGATAATCAGCTGTTTACGCCATGATATAAAAGTGTAACAAAACGCTAACTCCGTCTGAGTTAAATGAATGTAACCACCAAAGATAAGCCGGCCACATGAACCGACAAACGGACATGCTGCACGAGTACGCAAGAGAACCGACTGTAGGAGACGAGGCACTCTGCGTAGACAACCACTCCACGTTACTGGACGTCCGGCTCCTCCTGCATACGGCTATATTGGGAACCACTCGCATCCCCAGACGCTTGGGGCAGGGTCGCCATGGTGAGTGCAGGGAGGCGCACTGCAGTCACAACAAAGACACACTCAAGGAACCATAAATGAATTATTTCCTTAGCAGCAAAACACCCATCCTCCACATCAAATAATCTTAATTTACTTGACGTGGTTCATAAGTTGCGGCTCTAATGATCATGCACAGAATCAGGGGCGTCGATCCAGTTTTAAAAGTGGGGGGGGGGACGGGGACCAATTTATATACACATATGTATGCATAATATATATATATATATACATATATATATATATATATATATATATATATATATATATATATATATATATATATATATATATATGTCGTATAATATATATTATAATATGTCACATATTATATATATATATATATATATATACATACATATATATATATATATATATATACACACACACATATATATATATATATATGTATATATATATATATATATGTATATATATATATATATATGTATATATATGCATATATATGTATATGTATGTATGTATATGTATATATATATATATATGTATATATATATATATATATATATATATATATATATATATATATATATATATATATATTTATGACCTGAAATCCACATAAGTATTTTTATAAATATAAAACATAATTATTCATTGTTGGTCTTGTGCTAATTCTAAATTAAAAAAGCCTTTATGTTATGCTATTTATAATAGTTATGTTGGCAACATATATTTGAAGAGGGGCCAACGCCTACCCCAATCATTGAACATGTGGGGGTAGACTTTGGACCCAACACTGCTTGCCTGATTCATAGGGTGACAAGATGCAGAGCTTACAGGGGTGCCTCTGCAGGACTTCCCAATCCCACCTTTCGGCAAAGAAATTTGTCATCACTCAAATGAGATCAAATTACACAAAGTGCATAAATCCTCTGGTTCCGCCGTAGGCGATATAAATATCCACAGGGCGACCAAAAATGTATAATCTATTATGTGCTTGATGGCTATATATATCAATACAAGCGTGCAAAATGACAGAGCCCGGCATGATGAATATTTACTGGAATTAAATCAAGTTGCTGGCTGCTGCCAACCAAGCAATTTGTTAAAAAAATTAGTTTTACTACTAGACCGATGTAGAGTTTTTAAGAGAGGGGAGTGATCAGTCTCGCTATATATGCCTATAAATTTGTTTTATGAACTGAAAAAATATGAGGACATTTCCTATGCTGACCTCAGGCCGCGGGGTGGTCAGCGTACCCCTCGTCCTCCACTGATCAACGCCCATGCTGTGCCTCCCAATCCAACATTTTGGCAAAGAAATTTGTCATCACTCAAATGGGAATAGGTTACACAAAGTGCATGAATCCGCCACTTCTGTCGTAGGCGGTAAGCATCAAGCAGGCGAGGGGTGAAAGTGCAACACAAATGTCATCATTTAAAATGTGCTTGATGGCTAGAGCATATTAATAATATCAACACAAGGTTGATAGAGCCCGGCAGCGGCTTACACTATTCCGGTAGTTATAAACTTTCCGATTGGCCTTTCTGCGTATGCGCGACAAATTTAAAATCATCAGTGTGCAGCGAAATAACAAAGCATTTTTGGTATAAATGCCACGGGCTGTTCGATAATTCTCCTGGGATGACTACTGTGAAGAGGTGTCTAAAATGTCATTCAATATATTAAAATGTTACGTTTGTTTAAATAACTATCACGGATTATGGCTAAAACATGCTTCAAAACTTGTTTGCCTCGTGTTAATTTGCGATAAATAACTTTGCTCAAATTCATATCGCGAGCTTATTGTGTAGCTAGTCCTGTGTAGCGACTTTTAAGAGAGAGGAGTGTTAAGTCAGGCTATATGGCTCGCAATTTTTCTGAACTGAACAATTCCTATGCTGTCCCCCCACCCTGAAAAGTGGGGGGGGGGGGGGACGCGTCCCCCCCGTCCCCCCACCGATCGACGCCCGTGCACAGAATGAGGTCAGACAAGCCACTCAATTCTACAATATATGTGAGAGGGCGTTACGTACTCGGAGATGAAGAGGACATGAAATCTTGATTGAAGAGTTCTACCTGCCCACGTCAATAATAATAAATTGTGATAACTGTTAGTTTAATAATGCAACACATCTTACATTAAAAAACCTTAGTAATGCCAGTGAAGTCTAACGTTAGACCATTTGACGACATATTAAGAAGTAATTCTTGTAAAAATCCCAGTGGGCTTCTAAATTCCAGCATCATTTTGCCAAACCATTTGCACTGCGTATTGCAAGATGCAATTAATTAATACAAAAGTTTAATAACATTTATGAAGAACAACATTACGTCAATCATTACTCTAGCAGTGTTGGAATGCATTACTAAATAAGATATAAGACTAATCTAAACTATCATATTTGCGTGATACATGCGAAAGTGAAGAACGGTAGTAGTGCGGTAGAGAGCCGGACTGTCAATCGAGGGGACGGTGGTTCAATCCCACTTGCCGCTGTTTCGAAACTTAGGCAATTTTGTTCATCTCACATTGCCTGTGATTTTTGGAAGAGACACTAATAGCCGGTGGTCCCTTTTATCTGGTGTATATGCCAGGGAAAGTAAAAAAACCACACAGAGGGTAAATGTGTAACCTATAGTCACTAATTCTAGAGAAGTACAAATTTGACAACTAAGCTCGACAATACTCTACTCACAAACATGTGACTAACATAGAATGACGAGCTAACCATAAGAAGAAGAAACGTCATTTTAAAAGAAAAGGTAAATTATATATTCATTACTCAACACTTCGTGTTATTATTCATCCCGTCACATTTATCAGGATATATTAATCATGTTACAAGCAACATATGCCTTGCAAATATGAAAATAAAAACATCTCATCTACGAATATTAGAAACTGTGTGTACTCCTCAGACGTATGTTTTTTGTTTTGCACTTGGCATAGCAAACGTGTGGACATAATAAACAGAAATATAACAAAAGTGCCATAAAAACAATAACTTGTAATGAACATTGTTAAAGTCATGTATAATAATGGTTAATTCTTTCAGCGATTAAACCAAAACATATCTGTAATAGTAATGTATTAATGTTTTTAATATTTTTTTAATTATGAATACTTTTATTTTGCCATATAGAATGACAACTGTTTGAAGATACTATTAGTCACTGTGTAAATTGTTAAAATGATTCAGGTATGTCTTTTATATACATTACTATTAGTTTTGTTTGTTTAATCACTGAAAGAAGGAACCATGCTAGATACAACCTATTTTAGATACAACATATTTAACATAAAACATTAGCTAGATACAACATATTTAACATAAAACATTAGCTAGATACAACATATTTAACATAAAAGGTCCTGATGTGTAATCATAATATTTTATAGACAGGCAAGCAAAAGGTTAAATCATAACTTTCCATCATCTGACTCACCTGAGGTGAAATGAGGACGGTGTCTTTCGCACCAAGTGAACCAATAGCAACAGCAGAGAGTGACAAGGATCAGAGCACAGATGCCCTCAACAATGCCAAACACAATGGTCGAAAGAAGTGAATGACTGTAACAAAAACATAAGCACCTGAACAGGCAGAGACCTGCATAATCGGTCTTCTTTATTATAAGATTCACTTTTCACAGTGATCTAAACCAACTGTTTAGTCTGACCTTCCGTGACATTTGAACAAAGTCAGAGAAAGCAGGAGGGGGAGGGTGGAGGAGACGGACGGGGAGGGGTGGGAGAAGAGAAATAAAGAGACACCAGTTTAACAGAACTTGACCATGCTGGTCGTGGCAGGTTATTGCACTTCCAGCTTCAAACTATTTGGCAGCACTTTCTTTGATGAATTGTGGTAACAGTTCAATTGGACATCTTAGAAAAAGTGAAGTCTCCCATTGTCAATGAGTGCTAGACTGCGCTGATTGGCATTTCATCTAATACTATGTGACAACATTTCTGCTGCATTTCCACCATCTTAATATTTGTTTAATACTTTTTCTCTCTTCTGCTCCCTCTCCATATGTAACCATTACAGTTATTCCTTTAATTTAAAACTACATTCGGTTAACACATCATACTGCGTAACTTACCAAGTAAGGAAATAGAAGACTCCATTATTGCAGGTGGCATCACAAAGGTCAGTGCCACAGACACATATCTTGCCGTCAACTGTCAAATTGACGGCCGGCTCAGCGAGCAAGGTCAGAACCGTACCAACAAACTTCCTCTCATCTTCATCGTCATTGTCGACCGGCTTGCAGTGATTGATCGTTGGGTTTGCTTTGACCTTCATGCAACCTCGTTTCTGGACAGTCACTTTATAGTTTCTAACTGCAACACCGACATATTCTCACATCACTTTGTACAATAAGGACAATGTCACATCATTGTGTACAACATGGACAGTGTCACAAAAACATGGAAACAGGTCATATCAAAATGGACACAGTGTCATATCACTCTGTATAACATGGATAGTGTCACATAAACATGGACACAGTGTCACATCACTGTGTACAACAGGGACAATGTCACAAAAACATGGACACAAGTCACATCAACACGGACACAGTGTCACAGCACTGTGTACAACATGGACAAAAGGTTGACTGTTGGCATGTATGTGCAAGCATTTGTGTGTTAGTTTACATGTGTATGTATACATCCATGTATGGTACTTTGTGTATGTGACTGAATGTATGTAATGCATAAAAACGTACGGACACTTGAGGGCAGCCCGAAGGAAACGCTTCTTTCGACGAAGCTGCACATGTAGCCTGTGCTGTTTGGACAAGTCTCGATGTCGTAGCCGAGCGACAGACTTTCGCACCAGTTTGATTCCAGACCATTTTGCGATTTGCCATTTTTCTCCTGTATGACACCGGTACACGTGTAACACCGAAGTTCATCTACAACACCCAGTACAGTAATTGTAAGCCCACTGAATGGGGCACACTAAAAGGCGGGCCACAATTGGCAGACGGCGCGGAAACGGCAGACCACATTCACAAAGATGCTACCAATCGGTACGCTCCATGTGTACAAGTTTTGTTGTTGTTTGCGCGTGCGATCGTAAACATTGGAGACTTTTATTATTGTGTTATACTAACAATTGTAAATGTAATACCGAATGGTATTACTTGTATTTATAAAACCTAGAAATAAATTAAAATGTTAGGCCTTACTAATTAACTCTGCGAGTGGTGTTATATTCGCAGAGCAGCTCTGCGAATAAGGTTACACTCACCTTCATTTGCAGAGTAGTGACGTCACTGCTCTGCGAATTAAGAAGACATACTTCGCAAAGCTGGTAGGAAAGGGTGCTTATTGAATAATTAGAACTCAGTACGTACGTTTTACTAGCTACTTACTAAATACAGTTGGCGTGTGTTCATAGAGGTGTCTTTTAAATACTATTCTGTCCTGGCAATGACGAGGCGAGAGGCGCGGATTATGGCGTAAGCGACGTGGGTAGTATAGTGGTTAGCATTCCACCTGTAACGCTGACGGCCCGGGTTCATTTTCCCATCACGGCAGTTATATGTTTGGCAATTGCTATACTCGTAGTTTATATATTCTATTTATTGACTACATTGAGAAATAATATAAATTACAACACTGCATCCTTTGTTGTACGGAAATTAACATCAGGAGATAAAACGTAATCAATGATTTAGCTATTCATATGTTTTATTTGTACTTTTATTATAGTTATTTGTTATCTTCTTTAACTACTACAGTACAGTGGAACACAAATTTACTCAACACGTGTCGGGAAAAGGAGGAACAATTCTGGGGAGCGAGTTCGTTAGGTGCATAGGTGAAGGTACAGACACAGTTGAGTGTTTATATTAGGTGCACAAAATGAACTTAGATGTGTATGCTTAAATGCCACAAGCGTAGTAAATAAGAGAAATGATTTAGACATCATGATAGCGGATGCTAAACACGATATAATAGGAATCACAGAATAATGAGTCCATAAAGATATGGTTAATAATAAATAATAATAATAATAAAATACAATATTTATATAGCGCCATAGTCACACGGTGCTCTATGGCGCTTTACAGTTCACATTAGTAATAATAATAATAAATCTACAGAGAAATTAAAACATTCCAATATTTAGTTAAATCATTTAAAAGCTAAACAACAATAGTCGTAAATTGAAAGAGTAAGAATACAATTATATAATGCAATAAGTAATTAAGTAATATATTACATAAGAACTATCAAATGATAATAATAAACAAATAAATATATAGAATTAAGCGGAATAAAAAGTAGTAAATGGTTGATGCTGAGCTATCGCTCTCAGGTTACGAAATGTTTAGAAAAGACAGACGAGAGAAGGGGAGGTGGAGTCATTATATATAATTATGTATATATATATGTATATATATATGTATATATATATATATATATATATATATATATATATATATATATATATATATATATATATATATATATATATATATATATATATATATATATTACACATTCGAAACAAGCATATGAAATGCAGGTGAAAAAGGAAGCAGACTGCGAGGAAGCTATTTGGTGCAATATAACCACCAAAAAATCAACATTAACGATAGAGCTAATTTATCGTAGTCCTAACATACGACAAGAGGATGATGTAAAATTGCACAATGTTAAAAAGGAAATTATTGAAAGTGAATGTGTTATAATGGGTTATTTCAATGGAAGTCACTAGAGAGTGTTGGGAGATGACCAGCAGTGTCTACTTCTAATGCAGGACTGTTTAGTAACGCAACATGTTTTGGAACCAACTAGAGGTGGAAATGTGCTTGATTTAGTTTTCTCTTCTCAAAACAAATTAATTGATAATGTTAAAATATGTGAGCCTTTGGGAGCCAGTGACCATAACCAGATCCGCTTCAGTATAAAATAACAAACGGAATACTTGCAAAAACCGATGGAAGAAATATTTCAACAAAGGAAAATATAAACAAATGAGAACCTACTTAGCAAGCATAGGTTGGACTAATTTAATAAAGGCAAGACACCAACAGAATGCTGGATAATTTTGAAAAATGAGATTGAGGGCATTATTGAAAGAGTTGTACTCTCGTTACTAAATCAAGGGAAACAATCTAGGAAGAAACATCTGTTAAAAGAAACTATATGAAAAATTGTCTACAAACAAATTATGTGGACAGTCTAGAGAAACAATGGAAACATAGACGACTATAATAACTACAAAGAGGACCTTAAAGGACAAAAAAAAGGCTACGGTTTCGTGTCATACACCTAATAGAGTTTATACAAAGTAACAATTTCCACATATACTCAATTTTTTAACGTCAGCGGTTTACTCAGAATGTGACTTTAAAGTCTAAAATTCTAACGAAATCCACCATGGTCTAGACGCCGCCATAGGTGAAGGGTTAACTTGGCTTGGCCATTCAGCGCGCGGCATTCTATATCTCTGCTGAAGCCGGTCAGCTTCCTGCGACGTTGTTATGGGTCAACAACTTCGAGTCTTCGACAGTTCGTTCAGTTGGCGTGACATCTAGCAGCTGCTTATAGACGTATATCTAAATCTGTGGTTAAATCTATGGTAAACTTTAGTAATGATGCCTTAGTGTTCGGCATACGGTTGCAATAATAGTTGAAACAACCGATAGTATTGAAGCAATGGATTCACATTGGTGATTTGCGGGCGTACTGTTTGGAATCCCTCCAGTCCAAGTACAGTTCACTTTGCTCGGTCCATTTTGAGGAGAAATGCTTTGATGTAGACATGTATCATCAGTTGATGGGATGATTTCAGCGATAACAATAATAGACAACTTTATATTTACCGTCATCAGCATGTTAGCGCGTTGCCGAGTTGCAGCCATTTCATGACAACAGCCAAACCCCATGCAGGGAATCTACGTGGAGAGCCGCTCACCGTCGTGACGTCATTCTTCGTCTAAGATGGGGTAGCGCATAGTATTTGGATGGCTGGGTGTTAAAAAATATTCTTCTGGTAAACCGCTGGCGTTAAAAAATTGAGTATATGTGGAAATTGTTAGTTTATATTAACTCTATTAGGTGTATGTCACGAAAAGTTAACTTTTTTGTCCTTTAGCCTAGCTACAAGTGAAATTAGACAATCATGACGACCTTTTGAGCAAACATTAGCGAATGACAAAGAATTATATGCAAGAGTTGTGACATTAAAAAGTATGTAGATGATGGTTCACCAGTGGATGTAGTATATTAGATTTTCAGAAAGCATTTGATAAAGTGCCTTATCAAAGATTGTTAATTAAACTGAAAGCCTATGGTATAGGTGAATGTATGATCAGTTGGATGCAAACATTGTTGACACTTGGCAAACAGAAGACAAAGAATAATAGTAGAGGGGGGATTGGAGGATTATTTATCCAGTAAAATACTGAAATTCGCAGACAGTACAAAAGTGTTAAGAACTATAAAAACAGATGCAGATGAAGACATGATAGAACGATCTAACCAAGTTGTTCAAATGGTCTGAAAAATAGCAGATGTTATTTAGTTTTGGGAAATGTAAATGCATCCACACAGAACATGGAAATGTGAACAAAGAATACGTTATGTGGGATATTAAATTAGGCACAAGTGTAAAAAAGGAGTAGTAGTAGTCCTATTGTAGGACATTTTACGTGATTTTTATTTTATTTATGTATTTATAGAGATCATGAATTTTAATTAGTAGCATTTTAGTAGCATTTTAGAATTTGTTTTTAAATTTAAGTACAATACACTAATTCATGTATAATCTTATAAGAAATAATATTGTATTTTAGTGAACTCTCGTTAAGCCAAAACTTTTGGCGGCAAGCGAATAAGGAAGTCTTTGGCAAAGGCTTCCTTGTTCGCTTTCCGTCTGGAGCTTGGCTTTGGACTGGGCGGCAAGCTTGTTAAACCTTGAATGCCTGAGATATGTGATTTTGACGAAACTTGATCAGCGTATCAGTGACATGACTGCAGTGACTGTGTTGTCAGTGTTAAAATAAAACAAACATCCCCAGGTACATGCAGTGTCATTGTAATGTGACTAAACGTTAACATGGCCGCCAGTGAGTTAACCAATAGTGCTCTGTGCCCTGTTTTAGTAGGCTACTGTGTATAGCGTGGACAAGGTCTCCGTTGACTTACCGTCGCTCAGAACTTCAACGAAACTGACGACACACATCAGCATAACACAGGTGACAGTTAATGAATGCATGCTTGACACTTTTGATAGCGTGCGTCCACAAAACAATCAACAAATGGACTCGACACATTTGAAGTTCTGAAACTTTACTTCCTTTTTCCACTACTCGCAAGTCGCAACACGCACTGGCCGACTTCGATTCAGTCTCGCTTGACCGACTGTCGGTCGGCTTCAACTAGAGTTGAGGGGCTGAAACGTGCTGCCACCTCACGGAGCCTGGGTAATCGAGGCGAACTTCGATTGAGCTTGCGACTAACCCGAGTACCAATCAGAACTGTTTTTCTTAAATAGGTCCTATGTTTACTACAGATAAAGCATGGTACGTCAGCATGTTATTGACTTTTTTTTAAGTTGTGTGCATATATTATGAGATTTATATTTTATGTTATGATTTTTGTTTATTATTAAACGTTAATTATCAATTTTCGTTTAGAGACATTGAATTAAATAGCACTCGGTTACCCAGACTCCGTGGGGTGCAGCACTTTTCAGTTTCAGCCCCTCAACTCTGCCTTGGGAATTAGGTAACCTAACCTAAATAAGAACTTAAATAAGGATACCTTTTATCAGATAATGTATTACAAAAAAAAATTCAAAAAGTATACTTGTATAAATCAGAATTACAGCAGGATTAACCAGTATCCGTGAGGTGGCAGCATTGTTTAGCCCACTCCAGAGCTTTAGGCTCTGGCTTCTGGCCCACTCCGATAGCATCCAAACGCCGGTGATGTCACCAGACTCGACACAAGACGCATTGCCGATGCCTTGGAAGTTGGGTGGTGTCATTGTATGGAACGATATTCGAGCCATTTAATTCACCATGCCATATTATTGCAGAAAATTTGCAATAATACGAAGTAATGACTTCGTATTATTGCATTTACTATAGTAAATACTACATTTTGCTATGGTTTACTGCAGTGAATACCATATTTACTATGGTTTACTATGGTGAATATCACAATTTACTATGATTTACTATAGTAAATAATACATTTTACTATGGTTTACTACAGTAAATACCATATTTTACTATGGTTTACTATGGTAAATATCACAATTTACTATGGTTTACTACAGTAAATACTATGCTATACTATGGTGAATACCATATTTTATTATGGTTTACCACAGTGAATATTATGCATAGTGGGTCTTAATCTTCTGCACATGCTATATAAACTAAAAGAATCAAACAATGTGTTTATAGTGTAATGAAATGTTTTATTAACATGTTAAAAAGTCATGGATTATATGGCAACAATAACATATGGTTGATTTCTTTCAATTGGTATTCCATAATGTCCGTATCCGTGTAGAATCATAGATCTCACTCCTCAAAGTTGTGTCCCACTGCATTTGTGTAATAAAAAACATGATTCTTATGTATGGAATTCTGTTTATCATTACTTGCCAGTATAATGGATAAGAGGAATTAACTGGCCTCTAGTCATAAGAGTGGCAGTAATTAGTGGAATCACCAAATTGCTGAGGTCCCCCAATTAAGCAGCCCTTAGAGAGGCCCAGAAACACAATGCAGATGTTTACTGCAACCTTGGCAGTCATGATAAGGAAGATAACAGTATACATTTCTGGATATTCATAGGCACTTAATTGTGAGAAATTGTGAAGAGTGATCCCAAAAAAGTGAACCCTAACCAATAATTCAAATTACGTATATATTAGGTAATACTGAACTTCAATTTAAATTAATACAATACAATACAATACAATACAATACAATACAATACAATACAATACAATACAATACAATACAATACAATAACACTTTATTGTCCCGAACCGGGAAATTCATTTTGCAGCGTTCGTCGTCATAAAAATATAAAATACAGAGTAGAGAAATAAAAAAAAATGCTAATAAATTCATTATTAAAACAGTAAGTGAACATCAATCATAATATGCATGCCCAAACACATTTACAACATTCAATAACATTCTACTACAATAAATTCAAATTTACAACACTTGATCAATAACGTTGCACTCCATTGAATTTAAGTTTTCATTATATAACCCTGGAAGAAAGATAAATTATACTTATAACGAAGAAGTGAGACAAATTACATGATTAATTGCATCTGTTAATTAGGTTATTATTCTTGAAGATGACTTTTTTGGAACAATTTAGCATGATCAACAGCTAACAGAAATCATATGACAGTGACATATTTGACAATTATTAATAGTAGTCATACAATACTGTAAAACAGGTAATGTAATATAAGCTAGGATTCTTACCTATGTCTCATAAAATGTACACGTGTAGAGCATGTATGTCCACTTTTCAAACATACATGAAATTCAGACTTATATTGGCATTTGGTTAAATACAGATGACATATCGATTAATGGTCTTGCCATATCATCGCACGTATACTGACCGATAATAGGGAACATGTCATAAACGGCGTTGAACCCGTCTCAAATTTATAAATAATGTCAACAGTGGGTCAAACAGGTCTCCAATGTACATCAGCTACACCCTTCGACGATATGAAGCACTTAAGGTGTGGATCTAAATACCGTATTTCTTAAATACGGAACTAATGGGCTTTGACAGACGCCATCTTAAAAAAAAGCGAATTGTTATGTTATTGAAGGTGACAAATATCATATTTGATATCGCTATCCACCAAGCTACCGAACAACGTCAATAAAACTGCTCTAGGTGACACAGTATTTGAGATATGGGGACATTTGTATTGACGACCGCCATCTTACAAAATGGCGGAAATAAATGCCGGAGGAGCCAAGTAATTATATATTTGAAATCGGAGTCCCCAAAACATACATTCGCATACCACAGTTATTGTTTTGCATGCCGTATTTATTAAGATACGGGGATATTGAATTTGGCAGCCATTTTGAAAAATGGCCGTCGCCACGTTATGCCCAGTTTTTGAGATTTACAACTACTAGAATTTTAAGGTCATATGTATATATTACTTAAATCAACAGTCAAACTTTCTTAAGTACGAAATGTCTACGGGCCTATGGGGCAGGTCCTGGACTAATTGTCGGAATCTCGCTAATAATTGTGATTGTGACGTAACCGCGACGTACTGGATACATCAAATACCATTGGACAGACGTAGGATGTTCGAACGTGCATGCGACTGTGACGTAAGCAGTTTACGTCACTGGCGCACAAGTCTCAAGATGAATCCAACATGGAGTGTTTCTGATATAATTATACTATAATTAATAGATTATTAACGATCTTTGTTCACAAATGCTATGCACAACCAATATATTATACAGATGTAAGTAAATGCTGTGAATCTCTCACTGACTGGAGTATCCCTTTAAAAGAGGAGTTTTTTTCAAAAGGGCTGACGCGCGAGGATGTAGGCTTATGTATGGATTGTAAACCGATAGGTCGATTGCTTTATTGGAATCACATGATCTTCCTGTTCCAGAGAGACCAATCAGTAGGCCTATCTGTCTTGCTTCCGTGCACGTGTCCATTTCGATGTACTCATTCGGAATTAAAGGTTATAAAAAGAAATGCATAGATAGAAAACTCTTTGATATCAGCAAACTCATTTCCTCGTTACTAGTGATTCATGCCTACACTGGTCGAGATAACAACGGCGCGAATTGTCGATGTCGATAATTTAATTATATTGGCGCATGGTTTATGACATTCTAACTGTCTAACAGTAACCGCACACACATCGAGAAACGAAAACCAATTATTATTTCACGACAATCTGTTTACAAGTGCAACATTCTGGCAGTGTCTTCGTAGCATAACAAGCCTGCTTCGCACGTCATGTTTTCACAGACGCCTAATGTGAACAACATTACAGCAAACGGTAACGTTAATACATCTACAATGAATCATCTTGTTGCCGTTTCGAAGCGTCAGCCATTTCGTTTACCCTATGCCAATGGCGTGTCAGTTTACTCAGCTATAATAAGGTGAAAGCCTGGCTATAGATAGTGGTAAGTAAAATTAAACAGTATTCGTGTATTGATGATGGAGTGGCTGAAAATTCCGAGAACAGTTGAGTTGTTGGGGACAAACAAATCATATCCTATACCCGATTTGGCAAAGATCTCTAGAATCATTCGAATTATATTAATAGCCCATCCAATGAAATGGATGTGCACTCCATTCGAAAGAGGTCATGTCCCACCTAGCTGACGCTTCTATATCAACGTGCTCGCATATGCATAGCTTTCGATGAAGACGTCTCACTTCTAGAGATAATGAACTGACAGAACGCACGCAAACGCAGGCACGATCGTTTTTGTTTCTTCTGAGCGATTGTAGAATCCGAAGACGATGCGTGATTTGTGTACGTAATGCGTTGCCCTGTGTGCATGTGATGCGTGCACGCTGTACGCTGTACGTTATCTACAGCTAAGCGACGTCCTCTAAATCAAAGTGTTTACAGTATTACTTTAGCAACGCAGTCAACTCGTTATTTAGCGAATTCATTTGGCTTATTGGGTAAAGACAAAGTTTATTTTGTGTCTCTCGTGATTTGCCTACAACTCACAGTACCCAATCACAGTGCCGGTGTTAATGAAGAGTGTCTGGTTGCTCAGGCACAATGTTTCCAGTGAAGTGTTGTAGACGATTCGTGTCATAGATATGTGTTTGTACACATACATGTTTACGTCTATGTATTTCCACAAAAGCTCGCGCGTGTGTGCGTGCATGTCTACACGTACTTTTTAATACAACATATCCCATTAGTTTAATACATTCATATGCCCAGTTGTAAACGAAGTGTAAACAGAATGTAATAACTGCTTACACGCAGGCAATTATTTCCGTAACAGTTACGTAATATTCAAAATTAGTAAAATATAGCAAACAACCTTTACACCAATATGAATAGAGATCTAATATGAGCATAGGATTAAGCAAATTATCCGAAGATCGACCTAAGCAAAGAGACAACATTTGATACATCAGGTCGTTACGATTCACAAACCGCAGTGCACCTGGCGGTTACTGCTTTTGCTTTGCAGTATTTGCTGTCCCTACCCTGTTAGTGGACAGAAGTAACTTGTTCGCCGCCTTCCTGAACGAGCCGTGCAGGCAGATGTACAAGAAGCTGTTCACGGACGTGTGACTGAAAAAGAGCCAGAATGCGGCAAATGCCCACGTGGACTTCTTTGTGTCCAGAATAGCGTGAACGATATCGACGATCATATTGAATGTTATTATAAAGATGTAAAAGAAGCAGATTGCCAGGATGTAGCGAGTTGATCGAATACTCTTGAGAGTGGCGCCAATCGGCGATGGCTGCGCCATCTGTTGGGACGCCTTCGAGTCGACCGCGTCACCCATGGTGCCGATGTTGTATCCTTCCGCGGCGATGCGTCGCGTCGTGCGAACGACGACGATGAATATCCGTGCGCTGGCGTAGACGATGATGCCGAGGGGAATGATGGCGCCGAGCGTCTGCAGCACGTGAAGGTACACGGAGTAGTGCAACTTCCGGTGGGTCTTCTGAAAGAACAGCCGGAACACAAGACATGATGCAGGGACTCGATGATCCTACAAGTTATCTCTCTCTCTGTCTCTGTCTGTCTGTCTGTCTGTGTGTCTGTCTGTCTGTCTGTCTGTCTGTATGTCTGTCTGTCTGTCTGTCTGTCTGTCTGTCTGTCTGTCTGTCTGTCTGTCTGTCTGTCTGTCTGTCTGTCTGTCTCTTTCTCTCTCACACACCCACACACGCACGCAAAGCTAGTTCTAAAAGGTATTAAACATGTTATATGTATTTTGAAATTGCATCTTCTAGATTAACAACACATTAACAACAGGGCACGCTTGTTACCAACCTGAAATCGGCACACATATTCGTTCCACGTGATCGGGAAGTCGAAGACGATGAGACTGAGAACGAGGTTGAAGGTCCAGTTGGCGACAATGAGAAGATGGCAACGACGGTCTGTCACCAATGTCACGTAGCGGAGGGGGTGGATGATGGCGATCATCTTGCACAGACTGATCCAGCAGACATTGTGGGTTGACGTCATCGACAGCCATATTGTGAAGAACCCGTGTATGGCTGGTATGTAATAGCCATCACCCAGCGGCCAGGAGCACATGACGACACTGATGGGCATGACACTGAGCCCTATGGCCAGGTCGGAGCTGGCGAGTGACAGCACGAACAACGTCGTCCGGTCGTCTCTCAGTCTCGGTGTCCTCGCGATCACAGCGATCACGATACTGTTGAGGATAATGTTGGCGACAATGTTCGTGCCGATGAACGCCACCTTCACAGCGTTGACTGTCTGCATCCTCCTCACACGGCCTCCGAGGCCTTCATGAGTCGGCGGTTACCAACCACCTACTAGATATAACCACGACCACCGTTGTTTAGAGAGACAAACTAGCAACCGTCACGAAGGTTCAACTTATGTTGTAGATCACGCATTCACTTTGCGACTCTGATCGTCTCCGAGCCATGTCCGGTAACAATCACAATTAATCTTCACCGAAGTAGAAGGTTTCTAGATGAGCAGTTTGTGCAACCATGCATGCACATCGCCATGGTGTTTCCGGTTGTATTCCAAAAACAAAACAGTAGTAGCACCAACGTCCCTAGATGGGCTGACACAGTGACGGCACGGAGTACTTCGTGGCTCTGCCTTCACCGCTGTGGTGTCTGTGGTGAGAGAAGTCTACCAGTACAGTCTCACTCGACCATCACACCGATCACGTGATTAATCTATCTTCTCCTTTGCGCACATGTCATCACTGTTTATGTATTGATGATACGATCGTCGCGTTGACAATCAAATATTGGGACCGTCGTATTAATGTGCTAAAGTTATGTTTATAAAGCAATAACTGATGTAATAACATCGACGTTCACGTAATTAAATAACCGTCGGTCTGAACGGTGCCTGTGTAACTCACGGTGTCCGTGTAACTCACGGTGTCCGTGTAACTCACGGTGTGCGTGCAACTCACGGTGTGCGTGCAACTCACGGTGTCCGTGTAACTCACGGTGTCCGTGTAACTCAAGGTGTCCGTGTAACTCACGGTGTGCGTGTAGCTCACGGTGCCCGTGTAACTCACGGTGTCCGTGTAACTCACGGTGTCCATGCAACTCACGGTGTCCGTGTAACTCACGGTGTGCGTGCAACTCACGGTGTCCGTGTAACTCACGGTGTCCGTGTAACTCACGGTGTGCGTGTAACTCACGGTGTCCGTGTAACTCACGGTGTCCGTGTAACTCACGGTGTGTGTAAATCAAGAGCAGCTGGTTAGTTTCTGAGAAGTGTTGTAGACAAATCATGTGATAGCTGTGTGTTTGTGCACACACATGTTCAAGTATACATCTGTATGTATTTCCACATAGTTTGGGCCAAAGGCCAAACTGCGCGCGGGCGCGAGTTTGTGTGTATGTGTATGTGTATGTGTATGTGTTTGTGGTGTGTGTGTGTGTGTGTGTGTGTGTGCGTGCGTGCGTGCGTGCGTGCGTGCGTGCGTGCGTGTGCGTGTGTCCCTCTATGCAATTTCCAATACACCACAGGGTACACATTTACTTTTATAGAAACTATTGATTGTTCTGTGTATTTGTGTATTTCGGCCGCTTCCCGACTGGATAAGAAGAATCGTGGGAGTGAATACGAGAAGAATGGACGAACTGACTGAGAGAGGAGGCTGGCTTGAAGTAAAGTTTTAAGAAGACATTGGTGAGGAGTAGGTTGAAATTGGCTGGTCACGTGGAAAGATTAGGAGATCAAAAACTTGCAAAGAGATCAGTTGTCCAAGACGTGGAGGGGAAGGAATCGAAGAAAACCGAGAATGCGATGGGAGGACTGCGTAAAGAGAGATCTGGAGAGAGTGGGAGGATAATGGAGAACAATAGTAAAAGACAGAAGGAGAGAGAGAGAGACTGTTGATAGAAAACATAGTGAGAAAAAGTGAGGAGAGCAATGACAACAAATAAAAAGACGACGGTAATCACGGTCAACCTCACCCCTGATGTGATTGATATAGATAGATGCGAAGACGAGAACAATAAACTGTTCATGTATTGGTTTGTGTCTGCAGCTTTCTGATACACCTTGTCTCTGGTCGAACCATTGTCCTTCAGACACGTGTACGTGTGTCACGAAAGGCTAGTATGTTGTTCTTTTATAGATCTACTGTGAACCTGGTGGTCTGATTCATTAACTGAGTTCATGTGTTCCATGAACTGTTCTACATCTGTTCAATAACTGAGTCCATGTGTTCTAGGGGCTGTTCTACATCACCTTCATTTAGCATTGTGTCTCTGGAGGATTAGATGCTCCATGTTGTGTCACATGATCTAGGTCATGTGACACAACCTTGAGGTCGGTCTGCAGATAAAGGCGGCGGGAAGCGGCCGAATATGTAAATAACCAAGACACCGAATATCTTCCATCCACTAAAAGAGTTTAGATGGAATGTAGTTAATTAGTACACGTGTACTTATTTCAGGAACAGTTAAACAATATAGCAAATCACTAAATTATAGTAAACGATGTAAGGATCTAAGGCCTACACATGATTTGGCGAGTCACTTGGTGAATAATCTACTAACGAGATCACCATTTCACACATCTGGTCATCAGGAATCACACACCACACTGCTTCTAGCTGTCACTGCTTTTACTCAGCACTAAACGTTTTCATTGAGGAGTTACTCTACTGTCGTGAATACGAAGTAACTTCTTCACCGCCTTCCTGAACGAGCCATGCAGGCAGATATACAAAAAGCTGTTCACGGACGTGTGGCTGAAAAAGAGCCAGACGGCGGTAAATGCGACAATGGACGACTTTTCTGTCTTCAGAATAGTAGAAACGACATCGACGACGATATTGTATGTTATTATAAAGATATAAAAGAAGCAGATTGCCAGGATGTAGCGAGTTGACCGAATACTCTTGAGAGTGACGCCAATCGGCGACGGCTTCGCCGTCTGTTGGGACGCCTTCGAGTCGACCGTGTCACTGACCGTGCCAATGTCGTATCGTTCCGTGGCGATACGTCGTTTCGTGCGAACAACGACGATGAATATCCTTGCGCTGGTGTAAATAATTACGCCTAGAGGAAGGATGGCGCCGACTGTTTGGAGCATGTGCATGTACATCGAGTACAGAACCATCCTCTCTTCTCTCTGAAAGAACAGTCCGGAAAACATCATATAGTGCCGATGTTCGTGTACTCCTGTAAACCTGCAAGTTTGTGAGACTGTGTGTGTGTGTGTGTGTGTGTGTGTGCGTGCGTGCGTGCGTGCGTGCGTTCGTGTGTGTATGTGTGTGTGGGTGGGGGGTGGCTGTGACTGTGGGTGTGTGTGAAACGTAGAACTCATAAACACACACACACACACACACACACACACACACACACACACACACACACACACACACACACACACACACACACACACACACACACACACACACACAAACAAACTCGCGCCCGCGCGCAGTTTGGCGGCCTTTAAAGTGTATTAAACGTTTGATGTGTTTTATAAACACCATGTACGACAAAGTCCGTGACAATCACTGATCTCACTGAAGGGAAAAGCAAGAGGAGCCAGCTTTTAATGTTGTCCACGCAATCTCGCAATTCAAGATAACAATTATTATTATTTTACTAATAGGCCTATTAATACCATCTCGCAACACTAAGGTTCAGCAGTTATTTTGCCGTTAGCTACATCACGACAATGTGTATTTTTAAATGGCATTTTCGAGACTAACGACTAAAGAAAAGTACTTGTTACCAACCTGAAACATGCACACGGCGCTGTTCCACTTGAGCGGGAAGCGGAACAGGACGAGACTGAGAGCGAGGCTGAAGGTCCAGTTGGCGACAATCACCCCGTAACAGCGGCGCTCCGTCATGAGGGTGAGGTAACGAAGAGGGTGAACCACAGCGATCATCTTGCACAGACCTATCCAGCAGACATTGTGAGTCGACGTCATCGACAGCCATGTTGTGAAGAACCCGTGTATGGCTGGTATATGATGTTGATCACCCAGCAGAGGTCCCGGGCAGGAGCACATGACGACACTGATGGGCATGACACTGAGCCCTATGGCCAGGTCGGAGCTGGCGAGTGACAGCACGAACAACGTCGTCCGGTCCTCTCTCAGTCTCGGTGTCCTCGCGATCACAGCGATCACGATACTGTTGAGGACAATGTTGGCGACAATGTTCGTGCCGATGACACCCGCCTTCACATCTAGCAAGCTCTCCATTGTTTTTCCCCAGTGAATGGTAATCTCGTCTCACCTGGTCGGACACGCAACTGCCTCGAGAGACAAATTAACTATCGTCACGAAGCTTCAGCGTACACCGTAAATCACGCGTTCCATTAACGACATTGGTCGTCTCCGAGCCAGGTCGATGCGTAGGTCCGGCATCAAACACAATTCATCTTCGACGCACCAGCGGCTGATGTTTCCACTCAGGAAATGTTTTGTGTAATATTTTCACGGACATGTGTTTCTTTTAGTTAACTAATCAAATTTGTTATTATTTATGAATTGTATTTTGTATTATATAACTGTAATGTTTTAATTTTTAAGATACCATAATTATTTACGTAATTGTCTTAATGTTGTAGAAACCACATCATATAGCTAATTATCGTGTATATCGTTTTTAACTTGTAATACAATTTCACATTTACCATAATATTACACATACGTAGTTAGGTTTTTCATGATTCCATGTACGTTGTATAATTTGTCTATGCGCCCATGAACGGGCAGGTCCTGGATAAAAGGCGCATTAGAAATACAAATGATAGTTTTGCTTTAGTTTTAGACCTATCACACCTGAGACGTTAGTTTGGTTCAGAAGAATGGCGCTGGGATTAGTACCGTCGCATTGCCAATACAATATTCGGAGCCGTCGCACAAACGTGCTAAAATTACGTTTATAAAACAATAACTGATGCCATAATATCGACGCTAGTGTGATTAAATACACGTAGGTCTGAACAGGACATCGTTAAGAATGATACAGTCACCATGTTGTAAACCAGCAAAAATATCTTGTTAACATATAACACAGTGTGTGTGTGTGCGTGCGCGCGTGTGTGCGTGCGTTCGTGTGTGCGCGTGTATGTGTGCGTGCGTGGGTGTTTAAACTTCCAATCTTACCACTGTCTACCCCTGCTAAAAAACACTTTATTGGACGAAAGTGGGGAGCGGGTTCCTAGAAACCGTACACATTGCTTCAGACGTTTCAAATCAAGCGTGGCTAGTCCTTCATGGCGAATGTATTTGCCTTAGCGGGACGGGGGTGCGTACATTTGTCATTCAACATACTATTGATTTTTTTATTTACCCCTACTTTTGCTTGACGTTTCATGAAATTGTAATAATCATAATTTTAATTGTAATTATGCCTGTACGCAATTATATCTTTATGCAATGCACCAAGTCAACAACAGATATGGAAGAATCTGGCCAGAATAACCTTCTGATAACTCATCATTATTGGACGAGTCATGAAATGCAATTATTTACAAACAAGTGTGAGCCATTTGAGGTCTTAAACATTGCCTCCCCTTCTTAGCCTATACATCCTAAAAGAGACCCACATCCTAAATGTCAATACTGACAACATAACTACATAACAACCTACTTAACAAGATGTCTCGCAAACATTTATACTACTAAAACTACTAATTTATTACACCATACTAGAGAGAGGTGGGGACCATTCCGCCATTCCACCTCTGTGTACTGTATCCTGCTTTATTTACCGCCCTAAAAACCCTGTGTACACACTCAACTGAATAGTTAAGGAGGAAAAAGGTATGTAGACCAAAACCTCGTGTACAAACTGTACAGGGAAAAGCGTCATAGAACTAACGTCAACATATCATACACAATACAAGTCGACATAATACATGTCACGATAATAACAGCTAAACACAACATTAACTGGTAGGAGGGGAGGGTGGTGGAGGGGAGGGTGGTGGAGGGGAGGGTGGTGGAGGGGAGGGTGGTGGAGGGGAGGGTGGTGGAGGGGAGGGTGGTGGATCAAACTTTGCCACGATACTCGGGAACCACCTTAATCACTAGAAATGTTGAATGAGGCCGCCGTCGTGACCGCTCCGGCCTTTTATGCTCTACAAGGCAGGGACTTCTTTTTCTTGTATTACTCCGCTAAACCGCGGGAAATTCTTCCTTACTGTTGGACTTTGACCTGGTTGGTGCTGCGTCCTGATGTTTATTTAGCGCTACTTAAAGGACAAAAAAGGCTACGGCTTCGTGTCATACACCTAATAGAGTTTATACAAAGTAACAATTTGTACATATACTCAATTTTTTAACGTCAGCGGTTTACTCAGAATGTGACTTTAAAGTATAAAATTCTAACGAAATCCACGATGGTCTAGAGGCCGCCATAGGTGAAGGGTTAATTTGGCTTGATCATTCAGCGCGCGGCATTCTATATCTCGGACAGCTTCCGGCGACGCTGTTAAGGGTCAACAACTTCGAGTCTTCGACAGTTCGTTCAGTTGGCGTGACATCTAGCAGCTGCTTATAGACGTATATATAAATCTGTGGTTAAATCTATGGTAAACTTTAGTAATTATGCCTTCGTGTTCGGCATACGGTTGCAATAATAGTTGAAACAACCGGTAGTATTGAAGCAATGGATTCACGTTGGTGATTTGCGGGCGTACTGTTTGGCACTTTGCTCGGTCCATTTTGAGGAGAAATGCGTTGATGTAGACATGTATCATCAGTTGATGGGATGATTTTAGCGATAACAATAATAGACAACTTTATATTTACCGTCATCAGCATGTTACGCGCGTTGCCGAGTTGCAGCCATTTCATGACAACAGCCAAACCCTATGCCGGGAATCTACGTGGACAGCGCATCGATCACCGTCGTGACGTCATTCTTCGTCTAAGATGGGGTAGCGCATAGAATTTGGATGGCTGGGTGTTAAAAAATATTTTTCTGGTAAACCGCTGGCGTTAAAAAATTGAGTATATGTGGAAATTGTTACTTTATATTAACTCTATTAGGTGTATGCCACGTAAAAGTTAACTTTGTTTTTCCTTTAAGTGCTGTCTTGTGTGCCTCACATAAAAGTTATTATGCAACATAATTGCATAACTGCATTTATGCAATGCACCAAGTCAACAACAGATATGGAATTAGAATCTGGCCAGAATAACCTTCTGACAGTTATTTATTAACTCATCATAATATTGGACGAGCCATGAAATGCAATTATTTACAAACAAGTGTGAGCCATTTATGCACAACAGTGTAATTTGAGAGGTTTATTACCGAATTTAAAATTAGTGTTCGGAATATTTTCTTAACTGTTTTCCTTTTTCCCAATGCTGATGTGTTGCGTTTTAACTAATAGGTGACCAGGAGCATAGCTCCATTTGTGTAAACTCGACAAGATCTACCACCGTAATGTTTTAGCGGTGGGTTTATAATACATACTATACGGCATTATCAGCCGCGAAGCCGAAACAACGCAAGATAGGGTGTACGGGAAATGCCAACATGCACCACTGAAACACTGCTTCTAGCGGAACGAGACAACGTGTAATGGATATACTGCAATCGGACGACGCCTCTAAGCCGAAAGAGAAGCCTACTTTAACCAGGACTGGCAAAATCCTGCTCGGCGTCAGCGCGGCGTCGTTTGTGACCGTGTTCGCCGTCACGACCCCGTTCATTCTGCCGGCGCTCAGGAAGTTTTGTCTTCCGTACGTGCCGGCAACCACGCAACAGGTCGAGAATGTCGTGCGGATGTTGCGTACAAGTTCAGGCAGACTCATCGATCTGGGCAGTGGCGACGGCAGAATCGTAAGTAGGAATATTGGAGTCAAGGTCTCGCGACGTGAGGTGGGCGATAAATGGTGACTTTAACGAGATACCGTATCTGCTCCAATTGAAATAAACGCGCGCGCCCATGCAGTTGTGTTATTGAATTTATGCACGTATTTGTGTTCTGTGGATACTCCTCATTGTCAGTAAGCTGTGATACTTATATTGTTGCAATGATTTATAAAAGTGAAGTGTTTTAAAATGATAATATGCAATGGTATGCTAATAATAAATCTTAGCTAGGTATGGTAGATAATAAACATTGTTAATTAAGCTGCTATCTTGGTGATTAATCCAGATATATGAAGTTCTTGGTGACATATGTTTCTTAATAATTAATGAGAGTTAGCATTTCATAAATGTATAGAAGCATGTGCAGACACTCACAGGGTTAATCCTGTGTGTAAATATTATAATACAACTCAGGTCATGCGTGTGGGTATACAGTGTATATTATATCCCCTGTTGTGGATGATCCCATTTATATCACATTTTGCCATTATTGTTTTGTTATTACTGAGATATTCACTGTTTGGTTGAAATAAATATATTCAAAATTTTCGAATCATTGAATAACAAATGTAAGAAATGTCAGGCAGCAATAATAAAACGATGTATTGTGCGCAGGTGGTGGAATGTGCCAAAAGGGGTTTCAGAGCAGAGGGTGTGGAGTTGAACCCCTGGCTAGTGTGGTACTCTCGCTGGTCAGCCTGGAGGTCAGGTGTGGGTCACCTCACAAAGTTCTACACCCAGGACCTATGGAGGGTATGTATGGAGTAGTATGGATGTAACAATACATCAAACAGTACATCAAATCATACATCAAACAGTACATCAAAAAGTACATCAAAAAGTACATCAAAAAGTACATCAAACATTACATCAAACATTACATCAAACAGTACATCAAACAGTACACCAAACAGTACATCAAACAGTACATCAAACAGCACATCAGACAGTACATCAAACAGCACATCAAACAGTACATCAAACAACACATCAAACGGCACATCAAATAGCACATCAAACAGCACATCAAACAGTACACCAGACAGTACACCAAACAGTACTTCAAACAGTACATCAAACAGTACATCAAACAGTACATCAAACCGTACATCAAACCGTACATCAAACGGTACATCAAACAGTACATCAAGCAGTACATCAAACAGTACATCAAACAGTCATTGCATCACAATGGTCAGTGTGATGATAGTAGGTTCAATAGTAAATTTATTTGTGATTGTTATTTGTCTATCGTAAATGGTGCATCCTCCTAGTTTGTATTTAATATTATGTTTTTATGACTACAACAAACACATTGAAGGTTTTCTGCCTACCAAATTGTGCTTAGTTACTTTATAATGCTTGGAACAATATTCGCAATTTGAAAAATGTCATCCACAATACATTCAAATTGTAAACAAAACATCCAGTTTTAAAATAAAATGAATTGGTAATAATTCCAATGTGAACAGAGTTAAACACAATACCCTTTGATGTTTAACTTCTTGCTACAAATTGCTGCTCTGTGAATTCTGGGCAGAGGAGCAGGCTCCCGTTGAATTGACTCTGTCGTATTTCCCAGTTTTGTTTATCGAAACATTAACGAGCTTGCAACAGTAACATAATTTTAAGCAAGATACAACTGCATTCAGGCATGATTAATCTTATCCAGAAAGCTGCATGTCTGTCATGTGCTAAATTGCATTTGTTTATCCAAGCTAATTATTTCTCATTTGTCTGTTTTCAGATGGACTTATCAAAATATGACAACATTGTAATATTTGGCGTTCCAAGCATGGTGAGCAATACAGTAATGTAATTAAAGAATTATATAACTTATATCATTCTAGACCGGTAATCTTCAATAAAATGCAACATTTGCCAGTGTAATTTTATTTAATAAAGTGTTTTCACATTTATATTATTGTAAACACATATTATTTTCTCAAAGTAAACTCAAACTACTGTTGTAATTTTTGACTGATGCGATGTGAATGAGCAGATCAATGGTGTGTCTTTATGTGAAGTCGTAATGTTACCCGGTTGTCTGTACTATTACTGTGCACAATGAAATAAACTGAAATGAGATATAAACGAAAATGACAACTTTAAAGCACCTTTTCTGTG
Source organism: Oasisia sp. SBJ-2009 (assembly GCA_964017155.1). NCBI lineage: Eukaryota > Metazoa > Annelida > Polychaeta > Sabellida > Siboglinidae > Oasisia > Oasisia sp. SBJ-2009. The sequence continues at coordinate 3,535,739 of OZ024855.1, forward strand.
CATGTTCGACAGATGGAGCCACTCGAGGCAAAAATAGCCAATGAGCTGCAGCCACGAGGTCAGGTGATCGCGTGCCGGTTCCCGATGCCGACGTGGACGCCGGCAGAAACAGTAGAGCAAGGAATCGACACGGTGTGGCGCTACGAGAAGCCGTCAGTGACACCACCACAAGAAACCCCGGCTCACTCCCACTGACGACAACGTTACAAGATGCACACAATTGTACATTAGTTAGGCCTAACTAACTAATACAAACATTAGTTAGGCCTAACTAACTAATGTAGATCCTGGAACACCTAGACAGGGTCGTTCTGTGATCCCAATATGATTCGTCCTACTTATGAGTAAGTGCATATCAAGGTAGACATTGGACCGTCTTTAAAAATGGCGGTGTCATGTGACACACTGTGTACATCACTGATTGGCCAATGTATTGACAACATTTTCTTCACCCACCCGAAATCCAAAGAGCTGATGGACCCGGTGCAATGGTAGTCGGTATACATTATGATTCTCGTCGGCGATATTTCTCCAATACATTAATATTCAGGGTGTTTTTACTAGACAAGCCTGTTCTGGTGAGACTTGATCAACTGTACATCTAGAGGTGATCTTGCGCACGACAGTTTCTTCGGATCTATGAACCACCCGGCGTGTAGCCGAGTAAAGACGATCTGTGACGAGTTATCGTCCACTAAAAGAAATGCACTAACTTGAAGTAGTGTGTAATTAAATTGCTATGTAATTATTAAAAAGTATATTTAATTGTTTAAACTTCATTCTTAATTTCATGCAATGTTTTGTACTGCACTTGTGGCGTAACCGGTCAATAACGTCAACATAAAACCACGGATATTATACATATAAGTCGGGAATAAAACCATGTCTGGAGGGGCGTGACCCCTTTCCCGCGTCTAGCTACATAGCCGAGAGACCGCTCGTATGAGATGGTTGGATGTGTGTCGTCCCACATCTTGTCCCGAACCCTCGTTGGAGTCGTCGGTAGGTGGCGCATAGACACTATGTTTCTCGACATTGTTGTTTATTCTATTTAATTTAGGATATGGGAGGCGATTTGTAGTGTAGGGTCTAATTGTTTTGACGAGGTCTGAGATAGGACTAACCTTCCCCCAATATGTGGGGGCGTGTTGAAAACTAAATGTCTTACTTCGGGAAAAAGTTATACGCAGCACTCAACCCACTAGCTAAACAGTTAAACAACGCATTTGCGGCTAGACTAGATTCTCGGCGAGTTCACGAAGGCGGGCGAGAGTCGGCCGAGAACTGCGCGTGACTGGAAGGAAGTGCGATGACGTCACAGTCATCGGCGCCCACTGAATGATAACGCATGCATAGGCTTACATCGTGATAACTGAGGCGTGGAATTGTAACGGATAGAGGCATGGGAGACGCCGGAAATCAAGCGTAACACGGACAGAAGACATCGCAGTGTGGACTGGTCACGTGATTGTGAAGTGTAAAAACGTCGTAACCTTCACTTGAGAGTTGAGAGTCGATCTTCCGAGTGATTTGACAAAACACTACAGCGTAAGGTAAACCAGGACATATTTTCTCTTTATTCGATAGGGAAGTACAGTACAAGTATAACATCTCAAATTTGTTTTTGCTACTCCCGTTTCCAGGAAAATACGTGACCGTTTGACACGTGACTTTGAGTGCGTTAGCGCATGTCTGTGGCACTGTTTACGTGGACCTGCACGTCACGTGGTCGCTTGTTGCCATTTGACGGTCCAATCTGTCGTAGGTGCGATTACAGTCGGCTATATTTGATGTCGCTTTTTGGCACACGCATGTTACATTATCACGCTGTCTACATCAACACACGCATGCACAAACCGGAAATACATCACACATTCGGGAGACGACTGAAATAAAATGATCAAGTGTATATCTATCGGTGAAGACAGTGTCTGTTATTTACAATGTCACATTTGGGACGTATTTTCTACCGGAGGTTTGCCGTAGACTCTACATCCGCCGTTTTGTCGTAGAAGCGGAAGTCTTTTGGAGCGAGTCGGATTTTCAAACAAATTTGTAATCAATCAACACCGATCATTCACAGTTTAGTCATCTGTTTGACGCAGCGTGGTTCTTCTTCGGCAACTGTTGATGTTCGTGTTTTTCCACGGCCGATATCGGTATAGTTGAAACCGACGTCCTTAGCGCCGTTCCCAGTTCGCAGAGTCGCCCTCTATTGGATTGCATATTAGTCAAACGCAACCCGATAACATAATAAACAAATCGTGTCCTCAGCGACTGCTCCATGCGTTAAATATTATGCCCAAACTCACCAACACACGAATCGTTTGCATCACGTATTTAAAACCAAACCAAAAAAGTACATTGTTTTGTTGTTGATAGTAATTACTATAAATGATCCGATAGAGGGAGCTAGTATAATAAACACAACGCCTACAGACCACTCTCGACACTACCAATAGAGTTTGTGCACCTTTGTGGCACTGTTGCAAACATTTCAACAGAAATAAACATATCCATATGGTTGAACACGTGTCTAACTTGTGACGTTCAGACTGCCTGTCGATTCTCCGATCAGTTGCCGAAGGCTACAGCGAAACTGCGCGGCCAGTGCTTCGAGTAGACGCACGAAAGCGAAGTGTTCTTTGGCGGGACGGAGTCTGTTTGGATGGCCTCCTGTCAGGACGTGTTTGTGCGGTGCGTGTGGGAAATGCATTCGTTACCTCTTCTTCGGTAGCTGGATCTCCCACACACATCACCATCCCGGCGTCGAATTGTCATCTGTTGTAGGGTACTTTTGTGGAAGGGTGTGGGGCAATGCCGTTGTTCAAAGAGTGGGGTAATTCCATTGTTTAGAGCTTGTACTACGATGTTTCTCATTCGTTTGGTTTGAGTAATATATCATTGTCAATTGTGTGGATTAATACAATTGTCCGAGGCATTGAGCAACACCGCTCTCTTTGGTGTGGGGTAATACCATCGTCTTTCGGATTAACGTTTGGGGTTTGTTCATGGTGCACGGTAATATAGTTGCGTACGGCGTGGTGTAACACTGTTGTCCAAGGCGTCAAATACTATTTTGCCGGGTAATACATGTATCCACGGTGTGACCTATAGAGTAATTCCATTGTCCAAGGGGTGTGGTTATACCGATGACCAGTTCGTCCGGCACGGGACACGTGACTCGCGACATCCCAGTTGTCCTCTCCGACGACACCAGCTCGGCATGTATCACCTTCACGCGCTGTGTCGTCCCTATAAGTCGCAGTAGGGCAGCCCGGGACTGAGCGAACTCCCCCCGTACCCGTTCTGCACGCGCGGCTGGAACGCCCGTGCTGACGTCGGCGACATCGGCTTCGCTCCGTAGTCGATCACGCGAGACTTGGCCGAGACGAGATACGGCGATAACGAGTCTATTTGTGACGCTTCCGCGGCGGCTGCGGACGCCCTCCGTGCCGGCGTGTTGTCGATGTACACTTGCTCGGAGTCGAGTCGAAAGCCCTTCGCCTCCATGCCCCGCACTCTGGACATCTGCCACGTCTTCAGCCCGGTGCTGGACATGTTGACGCCGCCGAAAGGTTTCGGTGCCGGTTGGTCGACGACGTTCGCCCTGCCGTACTTGTTCTGCCACGACTGGGCCTGCGCCGTGAACACGCCGTAGTTCTTGTTGACTGGCGACACGGGCGCGGCGGGCTGGGTGATGAGGGAGCGGGCACGGCGCCGCCGAGGCACGTCGAGGGTGTCGGGAGCCGGCTGCTCCCACGGCCGACGGCGCGGAGTCCAGGCCGCTGGCGGGGCAGCGGCGTCCGTCACCACCAGTCGCGGCTTCGGCTGCACCGGCGGCGGTGCGGGACGCTGGGTCGGCTGCGATGACGACGCCATCTTGTCGCCGTCTCTCTCGTCACGCATGGCCGCCCTCGCCGACGACACCCGGCCTCTCTGACCCGGCAGCTGGAACGGGTACTGCGGTCCCACAATCGGCTCTCCCGCGTAACCGTTTGTTGATGTTGCCCCTGCAGGGTACCCGCTTGATGGTGCAGCCCCTGTGTGGTACGCAGTTGATGTCCCAACCCCTTTGAGGTACCCGCTTGTACTTGTAGGCGCAACTCCTCCAGAGTACCCACTTGATGATCCAACCCCTTTGAGGTACCCGCTTGTAGGTGCAACCGCTCCAGTGTACCCACTTGATGATGCAACCCCTTTAAGGTACCCACTTGTAGGTGCAGCTTCTCCGGGGTACCCACTCGATGACACAGCCCGTCCCCCGTACCCGCCTGTCGGTGCTGCCGGTGTCTGTTGGGCCGGTACCGTCGACGCGCTGCTGAATGTCTCGTGGACGACGCGAGTCTGGCCGGTGGACGGCGGTTGAGCGGCCGAGAACCCGCCGTAGCTGGAGGCCCGGGTCCTGTGGGTCGTCGTGCCGCTGGACAGACTCGTGTGCCGCGTCGTGCGCCAGGTCTGCGAGGAGGATCCACCCGCCATGCCGTCGCCCGTGAAGATCGGCAGCCCCTGCAGCAAGGCCTGCAGCTTGCGTAGCTCCGTCGTCAGGTCGGTGGCGTGGTTCCGCGCCGTCTTCACCATCTCCACGTGCTTGTCGAACGACTCGGGCACGCAGCTCTCCACCTGCTCGGCGCCGAGGCCGCACTTCGCCGTGTCCTCGGGCACGTAGATGCCCGCCGACAGCGACGACCCGATGAGCGTGCCCATGCCCGAGAAGTAGAACAGCTTGCTGTAGAATTCGTCAGGGATCGGCTTAAATGCCGGGCAGGATTCAATGAATGTCTTCTTTATCGCCTTGTCCGTTTCCGTTTCTTTTGGCTTTCTAGCTTCCTCTTCTGCCTTTAAGCGAGCTTCCTCTTCTGCCTTTAAGCGGGTCTCCTCTTCTGCCTTGATACGAGCCTCCTCTTCTGCCTTTAATCGAGCCTCTTCTTCTGCCTTTAAGCGAGCCTCTTCTTCTGCCTTTATGCGAGCCTCTTCTTCTGCCTTTAAGCGAACCTCTTCTTCTGCCTTTAAACGAGCCTCTTCTTCTGCCTTCAAACGCGCTGCTTCCTCTTCTTCTGCCTTTACGCGAGCCTCCTCTGCTGCTTTCGCTTTCGCTTCTTGTTCTGCTTTCGCTGCATCCTCCTCGTCTGCCTTGGTCTTATCTTCTTCTGCTTTCGTTTCAGCTTCCACTGTAATTCCATCTTCTACGTCTACACTCTGAACGGTCGCAGTGACGTCGCTGCCCCCCTCTAGCGTCACTTCCTGTGATACAGCCTCCGCCGATTCGTCGACACTGACGTCGACCGATATTTGAAATGCTGCTCCAGCCGCCTCGTTCTCTTCCTGCTCCTCCTCCACCTCCGTCGTATCCGCACTCGTCAGCTGCAGCGCTGCGTTCAGCTCCAGCTCCGCCGAGAGGTCAAGCTCCGGCTCGTCCGTAGAGGTCGTGAAACTGAAAGACAACTCTGG
>OZ024855.1:3546189-3551189 GCA_964017155.1 Oasisia sp. SBJ-2009
CGACAGTTCGTTCAGTTGGCGTGACATCTAGCAGCTGCTTATAGACGTATATCTAAATCTGTGGTTAAATCTATGGTAAACTTTAGTAATTTTGCCTTCGTGTTCGGCATACGGTTGCAAAAATAGTTGAAACAACCGGTAGTATTGAAGCAATGGATTCACGTTGGTGATTTGCGGGCGTACTGTTTGGCACTTTGCTCGGTCCATTTTGAGGAGAAATGCTTTGATGTAGACATGTATCATCAGTTGATGGGATGCTTTCAGCGATAACAATAATAGACAACTTTATATTTACCGTCATCAGCATGTTACGCGCGTTGCCGAGTTGCAGCTATTTCATGACAACAGCCAAACCCTATGCAGGGAATCTACGTGGAGAGCGCCTCGATCACCGTCGTGACGTCATTCTTCGTCTAAGATGGGGTAGCGCATAGAATTTGGATGGCTGGGTGTTAAAACATATTTTTCTGGTAAACCGCTGGCGTTGAAAAATTGAGTATATGTGGAAATTGTTACTTTATATTAACTCTATTAGGTGTATGCCACGTAAAAGTTAACTTTGTTTGTCCTTTAAACATTACTCAAACTCTGAAAATGCCAGTCTTGCCAGACGTTATTCAATAATTATGACTCCAATCTCTGCCCGCTCAACTGGTGTATTCGCAGGAAGTTTCGGCGATTGGCAATCGCTGGTAAAACAGCAGTGCGGGTCGATTTATCACCTCGCGCCGGAAGTCCACGAGTCGTGAGGTCGCAGTAGAATCAGTTACGTTATCATCGAGAGCAGCGGTCGACGTCACCGAGACGTGGTCGAGTTACACCCGAGCTGCGTAATGCTACATGATGTGAATTACTAGGGTGTTAATATCGCCGATGGATACATGAATCTTCCGGCCTCAGGACTCCTGAAGTGGGGCCAATTCACTGTGTACAGACATCGAGGCATGATGTCTCTTTGAGACCACGATATCAATGTAGGGTCAACCCAAAAGCTATAGAAACGGAGGTATAAGATCCCTTGAAGAAAGGACTCCCAAGGCAGGTCCACACATACGTTACCTACACAGAGTTCAGTTCTTTACATAGTTCAGTGGTTGGAGAATCGCACTTTATCTAGAGAATCAATCTGATGCTGTCGGGTCGAACCTTATATTGGACAAGTTCCTTCACTCTATGCTGCGTCATCCCACTCGGCTGTATGAATCAATATTTGACTACAAATTGTGGTGGATATTTGCGTACGAGTGGTCTTCGGACATTCTTTGCAGTGTGGCTAAATATTGCCCAGAAAGGTCGAGAGGGTATTCGACTGAACACGTATGCCATGGGAAAACCTGAAAATCGAGTAATCCTAAGGGTTGGATACTGCACTATACGAAAACCTATATTTATTTTGAATATATCTGGATGAAGACGACTGTTTCCTGCTGTCTGACTGTTTGAGGTGGACATCAGCACTGCGCACATATAAGAACTATTGCTGTAGAGAGAATTATTGAGCTGTCGGCAGTTGTCAAAAGTGGTAGACTGACTGATGCCCCAGACAGAGCGTGAGAGTTGAGAGTGGTGTTGCGGTGTTGCTGGTTCAGGCGTTTTAAATATCAAGGCTCAGTCGTTTGTTGCCCGCGCACCTGGGTGGATGTGATTGATACCTCTCGGCAGCTGCTCCTTCTAGTGCAGTATTGTAGTACAATACATCCATAGTTTTTTCTCTAGACAACTACGGCATATGTGTTCTAGAATTTGTATTAGAAGTCTTTCTTTTCGGATGCAATGCTGGTATCGCAGTCTATTGTCAGACTTTACCAAACACATGAAGCTTCTTGAAAGAACGAATCTTGTTTTTGTTCTTGTTCAAGACGAATTGTTTATGACTGTTTACTTTGCCCACGCAGTTGTCCTTGCTATGTGCCTAGATGATCCGAACAAAGAAAACAACACTGCGCACATTTCCTTGGCAGCTAAATTGCTGATGCGTTGCTAATGTTATAACGCGCAATATCGCAACAGACGTAATTTTATGGGAAACTCCCAAGAACGCGTATTGGGCGTAGTAATGATTTTATGCCAACATTTGCAGATCCATGCCTCTGTAGTAATGTTATTACAAATGGAAACATTTGCCTTCAAATCGCGCGAATCTTTGGTACAGTTAACACGTCTAGGCAACGTGACTATGTGTACCATTTTAACGTCAACTTGTCGACGTTGCGGGGACATAGTGTGTCGTATGACATGTCCGATGTCAGAACGTAGGTACGTGTTATACTCGTTGTGTTTACTTGGCATGCAATGGAACTGTGAGATGTGTACGTGAATCGTTTCTGGGGGATTCTTGCCATCGTCGGGGGCGCGGAATGTGACTCCACGGTGTGTCTGGTGATTGCCCTGGGCAGACGCATGACTTGGAGTGGAGTCGGTGTGGAGCGGGGTGGACGGCACCTGGAGCCGGCCAGACGCATGCCGACTACTGGTCTATGCAGTCAACACGTAAACATAATGACTTTTTGTCTAGTTTTAGGCCCACGCACAAGTACACGACTACACTGAAACGGCATTACAAGTATTCATGTTATGGATGGGCTAAACGCGTCTTTCAAGCATCTTTAGCTGGTAAGAGTTAAACATGTGTCACTCACTATTACATCATGTGCCAAAGTCGCCTCATTGGTGCAAACGCAAACAATGAATCTACGGTTTTTGCATATTTCTATTGTGTTTATCGTGTTATTGTGTAAGTCCGGACCAGCAGTCTCCTCGACCCGTCAGCGTATATAACCTGACAGCACTTGTGTGCTACCACACTGGCAATCAGCTGGTTAGGTCAATACACAATTATAGCAATATAATTCAGATCTATAAGCGTCCTTTGCATAGGACCGGCATTTATAACATCACTTGTTTTTTACAAAGGCAAGAAGAATGGTAAATACTACTATAACATATGCAGGTATTTGGTTGCGCCTGTTCGCTAATCTGAGCTTACGATGAACCGACGAAGGCCTCGCTCGCTCGCTCACTTCACGCCATCCTGCCAGGATCCCATCCGGCCTGACTAGGAAAGGTGCTCGTCTAGACGGTAGTTAGGTAGGCGTGCTTGATTTTGACGCGTCGAATGCCACCAATTACAAATCCGTAAAACAGGTTGTTATGTCAGTGCGGCCAGCCACATATGTTGGAAGCTGTCTACTCGACGTACCGACGAATTTAACTCTTGCGTGTTTATTGTAAGTGACATTGCAGGATAGACATGTAGGCAGAGTCGATGTTGCGTTGCTTGACTAAACCGTAAAACGGCTTTTTTATAGAGCGCTTTCCAGTCGTCACAGCAATTTCCCCTTGAATGTGTGTATTCGAACGCCAGCCGAATTCGCCTAGAAATATTTAGCCACGCTACCATTGCTATGCGATGAATATTCGTGCACAAGTATTCGCCTCTGGCTATAGGCGGGTAGTCATGCATACAGCTGAGTGAAGTGGAGTCACGCGGATCGAACGAAATTGCCTAAATGTCGAAATTGCTGGGAAAATACTTTGAACCTGGATTATTCTGTTTATTCCGGTACCCGGCCAACACTTGATGCATCTGTTCAGTCATGTTTTGGAGATTTAACACGATGTGTACTCAGAAACTAGTGCAATTAACCCACGTTTTCCTGACTGTCGCGATTTTAAGCAACAACTATTCACAAGGTTCGCCTTAACATTACCAATAGACAACTTCTAGAAATTGATGCAACTTACGTGAAGCTGACGTTAGGAATGTTGGCTGTAAATGGAAGAGTTGATTAATGCCTAAAAACCCACGCACAAGCAATAGAGCAAACGCAGGGTGAACCTAGGCCGAAATACCGCATCCGTTACCGAGTTTCTTTCACTCTGCAATTTGTTCTGTGTGTTTTCATTGACCTCAATTGTCTCGTTTAAATGTACGTTTCTCTGCACAGGTCCTCTATTGTTGCCTGTTTGAGATTCAGTTCGACAACCTAGCTAATCATATTTTCTAATCAGTCATTTCTCTAAGCGTTTTCTCCGCTAAAATACCACGTCGATGAATCGTGTTGACATCTTGTGGCGCAACGCAGTGGTTTATATGTAAAGTACCTCAACATCTGGACACAATTACCTATATACACATACAACAAACAGCTGTGGAATGAACTGCGCCGCCAGTGTCAACGTCCGGTGTCCGGAAAAAGAACAACAGCCGCCCGGAAGTGACGTGTTGCTTCATCCAGACGGCGCTAAAAAATATGTAGTCATCGTACATAACGAATAGTGTTTTCTACAGACACTTAAAAGTGTTAACGATCAGTTGATAGTCAACGTTCTGTTTTCTCCTTCTAGAAAGAGATCTAACGTAAACCTGAGCTCGTTCTGCTTCCCGTTCTAAGCCCTGTCTTGGCTAACCCAGGGAGGGAAAAGGCAGGTAAAGTCTAGTCATCAATCCGTAACTACCATAATGTCGCGAACAAATGTTGTCATGAAAGAAATAAGCTTTCCAGAAGAAGACCGTGTCGCAGTTCCCCTTCCACAGTGTGTTGTCCGCCCGTGCATCACCTGTTCCTGCCCGGAGCATCAACCGTCTCCACTTGTCGGACCCATCCACTAGCGACGTGTCCATGGCAACCCTCGACGACGCGGCCTACCCGACGAGGCGGACCTGAGGGGCGAGAGCAGGTGTGTCCCACAAAGGGATCAGGTAACAACCCGGTGAAGACATCGCCGTCAAACACGACTCCCTAAAATACCGAGTTAGACTCGCATGATATCGGGGTCACGACTCGGAATAACTTCACAAGCAGCAGTAACTGTGAGCATGTTTGAGAAAAAGAGTACAGGATCAAACAGATTACCCCATTAACGCAAATTAGTCTAGTAAAACAGTAATATATAACTGTTCTGGACGGCTCCAGTGCATTTGGATCACCGTTTAACATCACTGGCTCAAGTAATGACAATTGGACAGTTGATGATATACAGCTTATGTTGGATCTTCG